>CM053580.1:408531691-408572079 GCA_028627135.1 Pseudochirops cupreus
TTGGGAGATCCATCCTGCCCTACCAAAAAGTGACATAGGAGAGAATAGACTGGGGGAGGGGGGAAATACTGGGATGGCTGTTTTGGGGTGGTGGGCGGGGGAAAGACGGGGAGAAAAGATGTAACTCAAAAAAATTTAGTAAAGAGAGTCAAAATGCCAAAAAAAAAAAGGTCTTAATAAAAATAGGTTATTTATTATTATTAAAAAAAAAAAAAGAAGTCTCAGCCATGTGACCTTGGGCAAATCACTTAACCCCAATTGCCCTGCATTCCTCCCTGCAAAAAAAAAAAGTCTCATAGAACTGTTTGCAATGCCAGCTGTAAGAATTGGGTTTTCAGATATAGTACAAATATATTTTCACAGATGGAGGAAAATAAACTATAAAAAGAACAAAACAAAAAGCCAAACCCTCATTACACGCCATCTCGTTCTCTAGATCATTAGTGTCAAACTCACAGGCCAGGCCAAAACTGAACCAGATTAAAATGTAATTGGGAAATATTTACCAAAATAGATAAAAATACAATAGTACAGTATAGGTAATGTTAATGTGTGGTTTTCTAAGTCAATATGTGGCCCACCCATTTCTACTTGAGTTTGATACTTCTCTTTGTAAATCTTGTCTCTCTAACAGCAATATCTTCAAACACGAGGATTTTTATGCTCCATATCTCCCAGAATGACTAGTATAGTGCTGAGAACACACAATAGGCACTTAACAAATGCACACTGGCTCAACTTGAGTTTTATTAGTTCTTTCAATAAGAGTAATATGTTCCTTGAAATATTTTGACTATCTTTCTCAGGGGCTAAGGAAAACCATCAGTGATTCCTAAAAGCCTTCCCTTTCACTATAGTACTGCCCTTCCCCGCCACACATCCCCACTCCCAAACCTGCCTCCCCCAGAGCTGTTCTTTTTCTTGATTCACAGGGTGAATTTATGTGGTGCTATTGGGAAGACTGGAGCATAATGGAAGTCTATAGCACAACCATGTGAAGTAGCAGGTTAATCGTAGCAGATGGGCCACACTCTGTGCAATGAGCTATATTCAAGCAGTCTGAGCTAGAGTTCAATTAACTGACTTCAGCATTATCCTAACAGCAGAAGCAGTGATGAGCCCTGCAGGTTGGAGCTCGTTGTGAAAAAGACTTAAGTACAAAATGGACATAGAAGGAGCATGGGGATTACAGGAGTAGGAGCTAAAAGGGATCTTATGTGTCAACTAGGCTTAGTCTTTCATTTTACAGATAGGAAAATTGAGGCTGGGAGAAATTCAGAGACTTGTCTAAGGTCACCCAGGTAGCAAATGGCAAAGCCAAGCTTTAAACCCAGGTCCTCTGACTCTTTCCCATGGACCAAATAAGTAACCAGGGGAAATATGTAAAACTTTCATTACATCAAAATGTTTTGAATGAGATAACCAATGTAAACTACTTTGTAAACCTTAAAATGCTACATGAATGCCAGGTATCATTATCATCATTCAGGCATTCGTGAAATGCATATTATTCAGCTGCTATTCAAGTCACTATCACTTCAGAGGGGAATCTCTTGAGACAAGAATAGCTTGCAAAAAAAAAAAAAGCTTGCAATTCTTTATATTGTACTTTAAGATTTGCAAAGTACTTTACAAATATCTCAATTCTTCCTCACAACCCTGGGAGGTAGGTCATATCTGCACCCCAATTTTACAGATTTGGGGACTAACATAGACAGCTGTTAAGTGACTTGACCAGCGTCATACAGCTAAGAAGTTTCTGAAGCCACATTTGAACTCAGTTCTGACTCCAATTCAAGTGTTATGTCACCTAGATGCTTAAGGAAGGCTATTGGCCACTTCCCTGTTTATAAAGTATGACCCTACTCCATTTCTACTTCTTGCCTTCTGCCCTCTCAGCTAAGACTTTTAGCCCTGTCTTATCCCTCTTCCAATTCACATTTTTTCATCTCACACACACTACTTGGGTAATAGTCATGATTCTTGCCTGTCTTCTCTATTTTGCACCCCCTCTAACATGTGTACGTAGCTCTATTCTGTTCCCCAACAGCAAACACATCCAAGTATGGCACAAAGAATAAATATTCGACCAGAAGAATAATTCCATTAAAGAGTATGACTACTATGGCAATTCCCCATATGTGGCTGTCAGAAAACATTTTTCACCAAATATAATTTGTTGAGATCAATGAAATGCCATTAATTTAGGCCACCCACAGAGGAATGAAGTTAGCTTTGTTATGGGGAACCTGTATTAAAATAGGAATCTTAAAAATGGGTTATTACACACATAGACAGGATTTGCCCTTCCTCTTACAATCCACCCCACAATGAAGGAGTTAAGGGCTGAAATGTTCCCTAAGTGGACAAAATGACTGGAGAGGATGAAAGGTCTGAAAAATCCCAAACTAAACCACCTCGCGTAAGTATTAAAAACTAAATGTACAAAAGTAGATGTAATCCCTGGGAAAGGAGTTTTATTAGACCCTTCTTGACCAAATGCACATACAATGGAGGCATCCCTGAAGCTGACACCTTTAAAATAGGAAGGCTAAAATAATTTGTTTAGTTTCAGTTTGGGGGACTTGGCTTATTCTTTATATCACACTACCTAGGTGGATTCTCTACTATCTTTTGTCTTGCAAACGGGTACCCAGCAGCACTTCCCACCCCATCTAGCAAACAAGCAACAACAGATTCTCACACTTTGTTTATATTTCAATTCTTCAACAACTGTTATATTTGCCAACAAGAGAAAATCAGCTGCATATGTTTAAAAAAAACAAGGCCAGGTTAATAGAATTTGGGTCAGAGACTGCTAAAATGGAATGAGATATAGAGCTCAGAGTTGAGATTCTGAACACTGTAAAGTTCATTTATTAAGCATGTATGTCTAAATATCCATAATCCAAGATGTCCCTAAAATCTTAGTGCAATTCTAAGCTTTTATTAACAGAAAACTGCACTAAGACTCTTAAGACACCCTGCATTTTTGCTTTGAAATTTTGACTACCAGCTATGTTCTCCACACCTAATACTGTAGATGAATGTAAAAGACACACCATCTAGGCCAATGGTTGCCAACCTTGTGGGCTTCAGATTCCTGTGGGGAGCCAAGGAATTATTGCAAGGTAGTTCACAAATCCATAAGCATGCCAGCTATCTTAGTAAATGCTTCAGTAAAAAAAAAAATACACACACAAACACATCAATACATCAAGAATTTGTGGTTTTGTCACCATGGCAACTCCCTTGACAAATATAGACCTATCTATAATTGATAGTGCTTAAAGAGTTGTCTGAGGATTGAAAGGTTATGTGACTTGCCCATGGTCAGAGAGCTACTAAGTGTCAGAGGTTCTAACCAGAGATGCTTTAGCAGCATCTGAAGCCTACATAATTGTGTCCCTTGGCGGGGAGGGGAGGGAAGAACTCAAAATGGAATGTCTGAGGTGGGGGATGGGAGAGGAAGTACAGTGGAAACAGCACCTTGCCCTCAAATGCCCTAAAGGACTCTTATGAACAAAGTGCTTTAATCCAGGATGACCCAAGGAGCCTTGAAATTTTCCAGTGCTGTGAATGCTCATTCCAGGAGAGGTGAATCAGTAAGTTGGTAAGCATTTATTAAGGATCTGCTATATTCAAATGGCTACTAGGTGTTAAGCATTAAAGATACAAAGATGGGGAAACATGATCCCTGCTGTCAACAAATTAAAATTTTAACGAGAGAAACAACATGCAAAAAGAAACCACATATAAGAATATCTATATGTATATATATATATAAATACATATATATACATATATACATATATAATGTTTGAGAAAGAGAGAGAGTAAAGGGGAGGTAATCTCAGAGAGAAAGCGATGGAGGGTTGGAATAATGAGGAATGATAGGGTGGAATGATGAGGTCAGAAGCTGGATTGTCCAGTGCTGAGAGTGAGAGGAAAGGAAGTGGAGGCACCTATGGTAAAGTCTTCTCAAGTAATTTTGTCAAAAAGGACAAAAGAGATATACAATATTTAGCAGGGATAGAAAGATCAAGTAAGTGTTTTTTGTTTGTTTTAAAAATAGAGGCGATATAAGCATGTGTTTAGGCAGTAAGGATGCAGCCAGCAGGTGGAGAAGGATTGAAGTTTAGTGAGTCAATGGGAATGATGGAGGAAGCAATCTACTAGAGAAGATAGAATGGAAAAGGATGAAGGGTTTGCCTTGCCAAGGAGAAGGCCCACATCTTCATGTAGTGAAGTGTAAAAAAAAAAGTGTGAAGAATTTGACCCATTATTGGACTATTGTATTCCAAAAGGCAAATGATACAGGCTTACAATAAATAATAGCTTGCCCTGCATTCTGAGTATACTATAGGGGGAAGAATGCACATTTAAAGGAATAGAGAATTTTATAGTTTTCCTGATGAAAAGACCAGAGCTGAGTAGAAACTCTGAAATGCAACCACAGGAGTCAAGAGAAACCTACAAAAGTACATACATGTGAGCAATATGAATCAGAATGGATAAATAATGATAAACAATGACAAAATGCTTATATTCTAATAGGAGGAGAAGACACAAGTATGCCTCTGGGATCCAGAATTTCAAGGTCACAAAGGAAGAGATATAGATAAGATAGATAAATCAAGCAAGTATTAAGTAGTTCTTGCATGCCAAGCACTGGGCTAAATTCTGAAAAGGGCCTGGCAGTAGATGTGTTCTGTTTTGATATGTCGGTCTTGAGAGGAAAGAAAAGGGAGGAACAAAATAATGCACTAAAGAAGAAATGAAGAGGGTCAAAATTACTATTTGTCACAATTAGGGTACAGGAGAAGATTATGCAAACATTGAGGAAGGGATGGGGGAGAGGGAGGGAGGGAGAGAGAGAGAGAGAGAGAGAGAGAGAGAGAGAGAGAGAGAGATTGATGGAGAAATACATTAAACTCAACAGAAAATGGGGAGAGACAGGTATAGAGGAGAGAAGAGATTATGAAGGAGGGCAGAGAATGGTTCTCTGAGAAGAAGCATACAGGGAGAAATCTAGGAAATGGAAAGACAAGAGATACCAATAAAATCTCTTCCTAAAAAGCAGGAGGGTAAAGTCAAAGAGAGAACACTCACAGGAACAACAAATTTCAACTTAAAGTGTGGATAATAAAGGGAGGATTACCTGACTCTGTGCAAGGTCAAGAGAAGAGGGATGGTGGAAAGACAGATTGCTTCAGTTTTAGATTGCTAGTTTTGGTCACACTACTTGTTTTTCGCCAACTTCTTTTGATAAAGAGAACAGGTGGTAAAGAAAGGAAAAATGTAATAGGATACAATGGAAATATATAATTTACCATCATAACTATCAACATAAAGGATGAACTAACATAAAACAGAGGAAAATCCTAGCATATGAAAGTTGGAAGGGACCTCAATTACCATCTAGTTCTGCTCATACACAAAAGGTCAGCCTGAAGATTTCCAAGGAGGGGGAACCCACCCAGTTTCAAGACCGTCCATCATAGATTTGGACAGCTCTAATTCTTAGGAAGTATTTTTTTCCCTTGACATTAAACATAAGTTTATTTCTTTGCAACTTCTAACTACTGTTTCTGGTTCTGCCCTTTGGGCCCAAATGGAACACTTTTAATACTTCTTCCACATGATGCCCATTCAAATACTTGAAAACATCTGCTATTTCCCCCCTCCCCCAAGACTTTTCTTTCCAAAGTTAAACAAGCCCAGTTCCTTCAACAGAAACTCATATGATATGAACTGAAAACCCATTACTATCTTGGCTGCCCTCTTTTGGACTAGCCCCACTTTATCAATGTCTTCCTTAAACCATGGTACCCAGAACTGAACACAATTGCATAGATGAATTCTGAAAAGAGCAGAGTAGAGTGAGATAGTCATCTCCCTATTCCTAGAAGCTATGCCTCCTTAAATGCCATTAACTTTTTTGGCTGCTGCATTACACTGCTGACATATATGTGGTAGTCCACTAAAACCCCCAGATCTTTTTTCAGAAGTGCTTTCTATCCATGCTGCTCCCATCTTATATTTGTGAAATGCTGTTTGTTTCTTTGTTTTTACCCAAGTTCAAGACTTTACATTTACTCCTACTGAATATCATATTACTACATGCAGCCCAGTGCTATAGGCTGTCAATATCCTTTTGGATCCTGCCACTATCATCCATTGCATTTTGCCATCCTTTCCAGCTTTGGGTTGGCAAATCTGATGAAGACACCACTTATGTCTTTATTCAAGTCACTGATAAAAATGTGAAAGAGCCCAGGGTCCGGAAGAGATAACTGGAGTACTCCACTGGAGATGTTCTCTTATGTGAACATTTAAAAAACTATGTTGATTGACTCTTTATGTGCAGTCATCCAATTAGTTCTGCTTCCATCTGATTGACTGTCTAATCTACATTTCTCTTTCTTTCCTTAAGAGTGAAGTATGAGATATTTGAAGAGAAAATTTTGGCTAAAATCTAGGAAAACCACGTCTTGTCTACTATTTTAGTAAGACTGTTTAAAAAAAACCAAAATGGAAAGGAAATAAGGTTAGTCTGTTATGCTCTGTTATTAATGAAGCTATGCTTTCCTTTCTAGAAGTTCACCAACCATCTCTTCAATGACACATTCAAAAAATTTTTCAGGTATGAAATTCAAGTCGACTAGCACCTAGCTTGCAGACTCGCTTTTCTTTTCCTTGTTGACAACCAGCACAACAGTTGCCTTTTTCCAATCTTGTATTACCTCTGCCATTTTCTGTGCTTATATTATCACTGTCTAGCTCAGCAATCCCATCTGCCAGGTCTTTCAGAGACCAAGAATGTCATTCAGTTGGGTTAAGTGGCTTTCATTCAATTCATCAAGGGCAGCTAGCTAAGTGTTCTCTTACTGCCTCTTTTTTTATCTTGGGTATCAACTCCTTGTTAGTTATTTATCTTCTGTCATTTCCAAAGTAAAGGTCATTGTCTTTGAGTATAGCTAGCAGAATCTAGCAATATGTTGTTTACAAGAAACAGACTTGAAATAAAGATTTACACAGAATTAAAATAAGAAGTGGGGGAAGATTTTTTTTGTATGCTTCAGGCAAATTTTTAAAAGTAGGAGTAACAATCATGATCTTAGACAAGGTAACAGTAAACTTTGAATCTCCCAAAACTGTACATATTAAAGTCCCTTCCTTCAGGGCCTAACTGAGGAACCTCCTCCTCTTCCATGAAGCCTTCAGGACCCTTGCTAAGTCATGATCTAAGCCTCCTCAGATTTCTCTGAACACACGACCTGTATCCCTCCTTTGAATTCACCACATTCTGCCTGTTTTTTGTTTGTTTGTTTTTTTGAGAGGGAAAGGCAAGGCAATTAGGGTGAAGTGACTTGCCCATGGTCACCCAGCTAATAAATTTCAAGTGTCTGAGGTCACATTTGAACTCAAGTCCTCCTGACTCCAGAGCTGGTGCTCTCTTCACTGCGCCACCTAGCCTCTCTGCTTGTTATTTAGGCACAATCCTCTCCCCCTCATTTTTTTTTAAACAACCATAGACTCTTAGATTGTAAACTACTAGTGCGCAAGGACTGTTTTCATTTCCCATTTGTGTATACCATCACCAAGCAGGGAGCTTGACACAACTGGGATTCAATAAATGTTTGTTGAATTTTGATCTGGCCATACCCCTCCCTCCCTCCCTTACTTCAGCTTTTGAAACACTATACTACTTGTCTTATGTCTCTAATCATTGCTTCAGTCTCCTTTTCTTTTCTTGCTCTATAATCTCTCTGTAGGCAACCTCACTTCCACAACCTTACCAGCCACCAGTCTCTATGGTCCAAATCAATATCTTTAGCCCTGATCTCTCTCAAGACTTTCATCTTCAAACTCTCTATAAGAGAATTCCACCGAGAGAACCGACCAGAACCTCCAACTCAACATGACCAGAACAGAGGTTATTATCTCTTCCCCTAAGCCTGTTCCTCCCCAAATATCATAATTTAGTTCCATGGTATCACTGTTCATTCAATCTACCACGTTTGATATCCACCTAGGCTTATCTTTGGCTCCTCCCTTTCCTTCACTTCTCACGTTGTTCAGTTGTTTCTGTCATGCCTAGCTCTTCATGGCCCCATCTGAGGTTTTCTTGGCAAAGATACTGGCCTGGTTTGCCATTTCCTTCTCCAGCTCATTTCATAGATGAGGACATTAAGGCAAACAGGGTTAAGTGACTTGCCCAGGGTCACACAGTTAGTAAAGAATCTCAGGTCAGATTTGAACTCAGAAAGATGAGTCTTCCTGACTCCAAGCTCAGCACTCTATCCACTGACTCACCTAGCGGTCCACCTCTCACATTAAATGTTACCGAATATTGTCAGTTCCATTTCTGTAATCCTTCTCCCATCTGTCCCTTACCCTTTACTTACATAGCTGCCACCATTAGTAGCATACAGGCCATCATTATTATATCCTTCGACTTCACATCACTCCATTCTCACTCCTTTTTGCAATTTATCCATCTTTCCCACCACTTAAAAGAGAATGTTCTTTATGCATAGATCTGGTCATGTCATTCCTCTGCTCCAAACCACTTAATTGGCTCCGGAAGGAAGCTCAAGTGCTAGACCTTCAGTTCAGGAAATTTTCTAATCTAGCACTGCCTTGGTTTACAGTGTTTTCTTGACACTACCTTCATAGCTTTCTCTCCTCAATGGTCTAGCCAAATTTGACTACTTACCATCATCCTTACATGTGACCTATATATACTATATAGAGACACATACTATACATTTTTATACCTTTGCTTACACTGCTCTCTCCTCCATTCAACTTCTGAAGTGCTGCTCACCCTTTATAGCCCTACTCAAATACTACCCCTTCCATGAAGAAGGGGAGGGAACATGATAGAATGGAAAGAGCACTGCATTTGGAGTTAGATTTCCTTTGAAACCTTTTCTTTTCATTGCTACTTGTATGACCTTGGGCAAGTCACTTAATTTCCTGGGGCCTCAGTTTACTCATCTGTGAAATGCGGTCACTGTATTAGAAAGATGACCTTTTCAGGGCCCTTCTAGCTCTAAATTTAGGAGCAGTTAGGCAGTATAGTCAATAGAGCACTGGCTCTGAAGTCAGAAGGACCTGAGTTCAAATATGGCCTCAGATACTTACTAGTTGTATGAGCCTGGACAAGTCACCTAATCCTGTTGGCCTCAGTGTCTTCATCTGTAAAATGAGCTGGAAAAGGAAATAGAAAACCACTCCAGTATCAAGAAAACCACAAATGGAGTCATGAAGATTCAAATACTGCTTAAAATAACTTGAACAACAACAAATACTCCAAACTGATCTCTATACTGTGGTCCCTTCCTTTTCGGATGTATTCTACACAAATTTTGTAATGCCTTCTATCGCTCTACTGCCTTAAACACCAACTCAGAGACATTCATCTGCCTTCTGTAGCAGGGATTAGCAGGATTAGGGAAGGGTGCAGACAGAAGAGATCATGGTGAAGCCAGAAGAGAGGAAAAGGGACCTGATACTGAAATCAGCAAGGAAGCGAATACAAATTTTGACATGGGTCAACTAGGTTCCACAGTATTTCCTTCAATGCTAACATAATCTCAACTTTAAAAATATAGGGCAGGAAGTATGCTGGGAGGAACATATCATTAGTCTATTTTAATTGTGTTATGTATTTGGAAGCTATAAATATTTTTAATATGTATTTTAAAATAATCTCTAATTCAGACTTTTCACTCATTAAGAAAAGCCTTCTTCCAAATTATTAAAATGAGTGAGATTTTGATTGATCTAAATATGTTCACCACTGGTGACAATCAAGGTATATTTATATTTTCTCCTTTTAGAATTCATTTGATGTGATTCCAATGAATGTATTAGAAACAGGAGAGGTTTTTTTAAATAGTAATTTGTTCCATTACAGGGCACCCAAATAAATTCTAACAAATTCTTCATCTCAGTCACAACCTACCCATTTTCTAAATCAGAAAAAATGATAATTCATGTTCTCATTAATTAGAAAGAAAGTTTATCTGAATTAGTTAAATATGAATTATATAATATTTTAAAAGGATATCATTTTATTACTTTCAAAGACATACAATCCTTTCTTTGGTTCATCCCACTCAAGAGCTGACTATGGTTTTTCTAAGGCAGTGTCAGCAGCACAGTTTCTCTCTAAGTAAACTGAGCTGAAAAGTCCCCAACAAGGGACTCAGCTTAACCATTTTAGAGGATAATCATCAATAGATTGGCCACTCAGTGATTAGTTTTTTAGACTGGCCAACTCATGAAATATGGAGGGGTAGTAGCTGTCCAACAGTATATAATCTCAGATCTTTCTAATGAAACTATTAATGTTATTACATCTTTCAAATTAAATTATTAAAATGAGTACATGTAGTAAATATAAATACACCAACCAAGTGTTGCCTTGGAAAGGACCTATTTTTAATAAATTAAACATAATAGTAGCTGACATTTATATACTACTGATTGCTTTACGTATTATCTTATTTGAGCCTCAAAATAACTTGAAGTCCCTCACCTCAGCTAAGTGGAAGAGTGAATAGAATTCTACCATTGGATTCACTAGGATTCACCATAGGAATCACATAGGATTCACTAGGAGTCAAATCCAGGCTCAGACACTTTCTAGCTTTATGGGCCTGGGCAAGTTATTTAACTTCCCATTCAACTACTTAATTAGCCTCAGTTTCCTCATCTGTAAAATGGGAATAATAATGGCACCTAACTCCTAGTGCTGTTGTGAACGCACAATGAGATAGTATTTGTAAAGTTATAACCTTAAAGCGCCACACAGATGCCAGCTATTTTAATTAAGTACTACAAATATTACAATTATCACCATTTTGCAGTTAAAAAAACAGGCTCAGAGAGTGTAAATGACTTATCCATAGTTCTGCTCCTAGTAAATATCAGAGGATTTGAGCCTATGTCTCTCCAGAGTCAAAAATCCAGAGCTCTTTTAGCTGACACTTGAGAACTCAGGAAATGATTTGTAATAACAAAAATGCATGCCTATGAAGTGCTGGCATCTGTTTGTAGTGCAATTAACTTTGTTTGCAAATCAAGTTCTACAGTTCTTGAAAATGGTTTGTTCTTTTAAGTGGGTAAATATTCCTTCAACAATCTTGTTTACATGATACACTGATCTAGTAAGCTACTTAACTTGCTCCTTACAAATTTAGTAAGGTGGTTTAGAAATAATCACCTATTTTGAATTCAAATCAATTCAGTTCTGTAAGCATTTAACACCTACCATGTGCAGGGTACTAGGCTAGGGGAAGCATTTATTTTATACCTACTATGTGCAAGGTACTGTGCTAGGCACTGGATATGCAAAGACATAAAAAGAAATAGCCCCTGCCCTAAAAGAGTTTATATTTTATTGATATATGCTCTTCTTCCTCACCTTCTCCACTTAAGTTTCCCTGACTTCATTCAGAACTCACCAAGAGTTCCCCTCTTTTACCCTCTTCCTCATCTCACATCACTCAGACTCCTCCCGCCACTCTCTCCTTCTCCAGCCCCTTCTCTCATCTCCACTCTTTCTAATCTTCAGTCTTTCCCAATCTACTGGCCTTCTCCACTAATTTCTACAAACACACCTATGTCTCCTCAATCTTCCAAAAGCCTCTTAGCTTAACCCATCCATCCATTCTAGACATTGTTCTTCATCTCTCCTTGCTTTTATGGCTATTCCTTGGAAAGGTCATCCACAATTGCTTCCTTTACCTCCTTATTTTCATTCTCTTCCTGACTCTCCACAGTCTGGCTTCCAATCTCATCATTCAACTGAAACTGTTTTTTCTCTTGAGTTACTAAAAAATGACCTCTTAATTGACAAATCTAATGACCTTTTCTCAATCCTCTTCCTTTTTGAATTCTCTGCAGCCTTTGACTGTCAAACACCATTTTCTTCATGCCCTCTTCTCTCCAGGTTTTTATGGCACTGTCTTCTCTCCTGGCCCTCCTACCCATCTGTCTGCTCTTTCTCATTTTTGTTTGTGAAATCTGCATTGCAACGCACTAATTCTGGGTGTCCCAAAAAGCTCTGCTCTGGGCCCTATTCTCCATGTATGCTATTTCACTTGGTAATTTCATCAGCTCTCACAGATTCATTTATCATCTTGATGCTGATGACTTTCAGATCTATTTATCCATCCCTAACCTCTCTCCCAACTTCCATCAACAATTGCTCTTCGGACATCTGTAACTAGATGTCTCATATTCATCTTAAACTAAAAGTGTCCAAAGCTGAATTTATTATCTTTCCTCCAGGGGTGGGGAACCTGAGGTCTCAAGGCCATATGTGGCCCTCTAGGTCCTCAAATGCAGCCCTTTACTTAATTCAAACCTCACAGAACAAATCCCCTTAATAAAAAGATTTGTTCTGTAAAACTTAGACTCAGTCATAAAACTGTATCCAAGGACCTAAAGGGCCAGAGGAGAACTTGAGGCCACAGGTTCCCCACCCCTGCTAAACATTTCCTTTCCCCAAATTCTATACTACTACTGAGGGTACCCCTATCATCCCAGTCATTCAGACTTGCAACCTAGTAGTCATATTCAACTACTCCCTTTCTCACTTATAATATCCAATCATTTGCCAAATCCAGTAAATTCTACTTCTGAAACATTTCTCAAATGTGTCACCTGACACAGCCGCCACTCTAGGGCAGGCAGTTGATTTAAGAATAAAAATCTAACTTGCATGCTATAGCCAACAGTTTAGCTCCCCAGTTGGAATATAATGAAATTAAGAATGCAGGAATTTTCACAAAAGTGTTCAAAATAATACGTAATCTCATTGAGCATGAATAATATCAAAATAAGGAAAATGACATTGTAATAATATGATCTCCCAGCTACCTATTCTAATTTAAAGTTATTTTCTTTCAGAAGGATGATGGTAGGGAAGAGATAAGTAGTATTCTCAAACTGGATAAGGGTCCAGGACTCTTTCCTCTTCTCCATGGTTCTAGGCTTCTATTAGTTGGTGCCACAGAATTCAGCCACGACCTACTCCAGGAAGGTCATGTTTAAGTCAGAATCATTGCCTGAAGCAGACTCATGGTGTATTTAATTATAGTATTTTGTGACACCCCTAGCTAGTACTTTTTGTTTTACTTTTTTTAACAGACAAAGAATTAACTTAGTTGTAGGCACATCAGTTCCACTTACCCATATCTACTCACTGACTAAGTTAAACTCCCTCTGAAGCATGAAATAATTTATCTGTCAGATTTGTGGGTAAGGGAAGAATTTAGGACCCAAGAAAATGTAAAGAGCATTACAAATGTGAAATAGATACTTTTGATTATATAAAATTAAAAAGTTTTTGCACAAACAAAACTAATGCAACCAAAATTATATGGAAAGCAGAAAACTGGGGGGGGGGGGGAGTTTGCAACAAAGTTATCTATATTATCAAAGTTATCTATATATATAGATATCAAAATTAGCTATGAAAAAATGTTCTAAATCACTAGTGATTAGAGCAATGTAAATCTAAACAGCTCTGAGGTACCACCTCACCTATCAGAATGGCTAACATGACAAAAAAGGAAAACGTGGGATGTTGGAGGGGATGTGGGAAAACTGGGACACTAATGCAGTATTGGCAGAACCATGAACTGATCCAACCATTCTAGAGGGTAATTTGAAACTATACCCAAGGGGCTATAACATTGTGCATACCCTCTGATCCAGCAATACCACTGTTAGGTCTATATCCCAAAGACATCCACAAAAAGGGGAAAGGACCTATTTGTACAAAAATATTTATAGTACCTCTTTTTGTGGTGGCTAAGAATTAGAAATCAAAGGGATGCCCATCAGTTGGTGAATGACTAAACAAGCTGTGGTATATAATTGTGACAGAATATTATTGTTATAAGAAATGACAAGCAGGATGATTTAGAAAAACCTGGAAAGACTTACATGAAGGGACGCATAGTGAAATGAACAGAACATGAACATTGTACGCAGTAACAGCAATACTGTTTGACGAAGAACTATGAATGATTTTGCAATTCTCAGCAATACAATAATCCAAAACAATCCCAAAGGATAAATGATGCAGCGTACTATCCACCTCCAGAAAAAGAACTGATATTGATTGAATATAGACTGAAGCATGCTATTTTTCACTTTCTTTCATTTTTTCTTTGAGTCTTCTTATACAAAACGACTAATATGGAAATGTTACATAATTGTACATATATAACCTATATCCGATTGTTTACTGACTTAAGAAGGGAGGATAAAAGGGATAGAATTTTAAACTCAAAACTTTAAATAAAATGTAAAAATAAATAAATAAAGATATCCCCACCCCCACTCCCTGCAAGGGGATGTGAGGGGGGAAAACTGACAAGAAATTCAAGAAAGAATGAAGTTATAGTTCTTCTAGAATTACATAAGCCTGAATCCTATCAGCATCTAAGCTCCCATTGAGCTCATCTATAAACTAGCTGAGGGGTTAGGCATAGAGTATCCAAAGGACTGGGTAATAATGTCATAAGATCCCTAAGTAATTTTTCCTTGCTAATAGCTTCTCATTCTTTTCCTTTATATCTAATTGGTTAGGGGACCCTGATATAGGGGATGTCATAAGTACAGACATAGAAGAGAACAGGACAAGAGCAGCAATAGAAAATAATAAAGTTTGACTGGAAAACAGTATGTGAAGTGGAATAGTATGACAAGAAATTGGAAAGCTAAGTTGGAGTGAGTTTGGAGTAAGCCTTGAATGTCACAATAAGGAAGTATTGTATAGTTTAACAACCACAACAACACCTAGATTTGGAGGTAAAGGAATACAAGAGGAAGCTGTGGATAGTGCCATTACATACAACACAGAAATTGGGGCAGATGACTGATACAAGAAACCACCTGGCTATACCAAAAGGTAGAATAGCAACCCTGTTTGACTAAATATACATCATGGAGATCCTCACTACACACAAAAAAAGTCTGCCCCCAAAAGGGAACATTTCTATGCACTACCACTTCTATTTACATAACTTGCTAATTAACAGTCCTTCATGTCAATATTTACTGAAATTCTTTCTAAGATACCCCAAAGACCAGCCAAGTCAAGGAGCTATTCATAAACACCTCTTGCCTGAAACATAATAGCTTGACATTTGACTTACTGATACATCTTGTCCCTCTAAAGGTTGAAATATCATCTGTATTTCAAAAAAATGGAATTGGGTTACAAATTGTTTTTGAGATTCTTTACCAACCAAATATGGCTAATGTTTCACTGGTCTTTTAGGTAAGTTGTTGGTGCTGGGAAAATTAATTATAACTTGTGAATTACAGTGACCAAGTGTTATTACATGACATGCCTTTCCTCTGGAGAGTAGGCAAACTTTGTTTAAAAAGCCACTTCCTAAATTGTAGTTGCCATCACAACTGAAAGCTTCTTTCAAACTATTTTAATATATGTCCCCAGTGCAAAGAAACCAAATAACAATGAGTATTCTGCCAGACTCACATGGAAAAAGAGGGACAAAAGGAAAGGTGGAATATCATTACAGCCAAATTCTATCTGTTTTCATTTCCAGGCTTTTCTTTTCAAAGCTGAAAATCAGAGCTTTCAACCAGAAGGGGGAAAAAATAAAAGTGAAAATCAGAATTGAAAAGTCGTGAATAAGTAAATATTGTTAAAAGACTTTTAGGTATCTTGCATCAAAAGAATGAAGTCCACAAAAAAGCTCCCTGCAAGACAATTCTATTTAAATATACATTTAATGTGCTGGTATACATTTGCTAAAAAAAAAAAATGCTCAATACAACCCAGCATATACCACATTTAGAAATGTAAGAATTTTAGCTCTAAGTACTAAGAGGCACTTCAAAGGCCCAAAATGATAGATGAAAGATAACATTCTGCAGTGAAGTAGTTTCAAAGTTAGTTTAGAATTAATATCCCATCTTCCAGTCCTCAGTGGGTGTAGGTAAAAGAAAATCCACATTGATAAATGGGATCATTTTAGTAATATATTCCAGATGCTTCCCTCCCTCACTTTACACTTCAGAGCTCCACACTCCCTTCTCAAATATACCTAATAACCAAGGGTAGGAAACAATAACCAGGCCATACTGAATTGGGCTTCCTAATCCTTCTGCTCATTTCTACCTTATGTTCTCTGGATGACTGTACAGTTATCCCTTCCACATCATGATTTTCCCCATTGTGGTTTCAATATATGGAAGGTGAGTATAAGAAATTAAAGGGGAATTTGGGGAGAGTTTTGCAAAAGTCATAAATGACACACTAAGGCCAGCAGACAACACAAAGTTTAGAAACCAGAAATTCATAAAATATATGTGTAACATTATAAAATATCAACACATTTTATCTTTTAATACCATAATACTTCTCTGGTATGAAGGGAGGGTCAAATTTTTTTACATAGATTTTCCAGATTGCCACCCCTAACCCTGGAGATGTGGAAGGGACAACTGTATAGTATGTCAAATTCAGTCAAACAGTAACTCGGCATCAGGGAAGAAGAAATGACCAAAAAGCTTAAGAATGTATACAAGTCAACAAAATGGCTTTTTCTTATACAGTTTTCCTGGATATATTAATTGGTAGGGAATCATTTTCTAGAACATTTCTCTATCCAAACAGCATAGAAATAATTTTCGGTTACAGTACTCATATCCAGCTATGCTAACACAAAAACCCATTGACATTGTTAGTTAGAGTTGGGAACAAATCAACCTGGTTATTGTTCAGAACCAATGCACCCAGAGCCAAAAGATTAAATTAATTTTTTATCAAAGACCCCACTGAATCCCTCCTGCTCTCCATTCCTTTGCCCTACTTCCAAAAGTACCCTGGACCCATCTATATTGCTATAACTCCCCAAATTGTAGTAATATCAATTGATCTTTGTTGGTCATCTACGTATAGGAAAGGTAGGGTTATCATCACAAAGCAAATGGGGATAATTCCCATGGAGCCAAGCTGCTAGTTAGATTTTACAAGGGCAATGGACCACTGGTATTTCTTTTTCTACCAGATAAGACCAAGCTCCCCTAAAAGGCTAAGATCATAGAAAGTGAGAGCAAGACATGCCTGAGAAGTCATTTAGTTCAATTTGTTCATTTTACAAATAAAGAAACTGAAGGCCAGAGATATAAATTGTATAAAGTAATAAGCAAGTCAGTAATGCAGTCAAGACTTAAACCTGAGTGTTCTGCCTCCAAATCCCTCTCTTTTTTCACCATTTCATGACCGCTGGTCTATGGGAGTATTCTGATCCTGCCTAAAGATGACATTCTGAAAACAACCATTCATCCTGATGATGGGAAAGCAGACAAACATCTTTCTACCACTTATCTACTACTTAGTTGTATTATATAAAGTAGGGGTTCTTAACCTTTCTTCTGTCACAGATTCCTCTGGCAGTCTAATAAAGCCTATAGACCCATTCTCAAAATTGTGCTCTTTAATGCATAAAATAAAATGCATAAGATTATAAAGAAACCAAATTACATTAAAATACAGTAATCAAAATGTCTTTTTTTAAAAGTCCACATCAACATACATCAAGTTACCCTAGTATTGATGGGGTGCTTGGGTTCCTGTGCTTGAACCCCAATTCCAAAATCACATCCAGTTCCAAAATCACATTTCTCCCTAGCCTCAAAACACTGTCTCAGGCACATTCTCTCCAGCTCAAGGGCATCATACCCTAGCAAAATACTTATCTCTCTTTCTGATACAGTAGCCAGTTGCACCTATAGAATTTAGTAGTCTGAACCAGCTGCGTACTGGCTGAACTGACTGAGTACTGGGTCATAAAGACATTTACTACTCATTGATCTATCAATGTATCTAGACTTAGTCATATGTATACTTCCTTAAGTTTATCTTGTTTAACAAGACATTGATGGGGGCAGCCTGGGTATTTCTTAGTCAGCCCTGATCATTAGTTGACTTAGTGATGTTTCAGGCCTAAAACCATACCTCCCCGTAGCCCCCCTTGGGCTATTTCTCAGTGTACTCTGGGTAAAATACCTGCACAGTAGATATTAAAAGTGCATGTTCCTTAAAGAACTGACCACTCCTTAACCACTCCCTAATCCTGCCCTGACTCACCTAGTTAGCATATTTGGCACATGTTTTACTACAATTTATTCTATATAAACTTTAACTGTATCTGTCTAAGGTTGCAGAAATCTTTGCCACCTTGACTTAAAGAATGCTTGAGTCTGTAAATTCATTCCAGATGGCTTTTTGAAAACTCTGGTTTTGGGGGTTCCTGGAGACTGAACCTCATCAGTATCAGAGGAAAGAGTGTTGGGCCTGGAGTCGTGAAAAACCTGGGCTTGAATTACACCTCTAGCATTTACTAGCCATGTGACTAAGTATAACTCTTTTAAACTCTCTAAGTCTCAGTTCCCTCATCTATAAAACAGAAATGACAACATCTGTATTGCTTGTATTCATGAGGTTGCTATGAGAAGATAGTGTATGTAGTCTTCAGTAAACCTCAAAGGTCTATTGCCATGTCCATGATAATTATTAGCACAGATCCTAAAGTAGCAATGAGACCAGATCCTGCCTTTGCTGACGCTTCATTTAGCCACACTTGAGTTCTGACCAACCTGTTGGAGGAAAATAACCAGGTGAATAGATTTCAAAAGATTTAATTGCAAGGGATAATTGTAAGAGTTCTCAGGTTGAATCAAGCAGAGATGAAAGAAAGGGGAGAAGTGGAATGTATGATATACAATGCACAGCCATATTATAACTTCCTCCAAAATGCAAAGAAAGGATATGAATTTTGGTAGACAAGAGAATCCAACTCTACATGACTTTAGCCATTCTTTTGAACATAAGACTATTATGTAGGACTCAAATACTATTCTTAAATACAACATAATTAAATAGAAATAAGCACTCAGGCCTTTAGATCACGGAAGCTAGAATTTTTATCAGTATCGATATTTGTGTGTGTATATGTGACTCCAATTAAGAAAGTATATCAATCATCTAGAAGCTAAGAGGGAACAGGACAGAAGAATGATGATTCAGAATGATGAAATTTAAACTAAACTAGGGAAATCTGATTTGCACTTGTCTCACTCTGATGTTCCCTAGTGACTTTGGAATTAAATACCACAAAAACCTTTTCAAACTGAATTTCAAGACGTTGGGAGCTACTTTGGTCACTAGGTTTTGCACATAAATCATTGAGGAAGTAAAATGGAGGAACTTCAGGGTGACTCCCCCTATTTTCCTCAGCAGCTAGGAAAGCTACCAGAAATGGGGGAAAGAATGGAAAGGAAACAAAACTGGAAACACTTCACAAAATCCTCATCACACTAAAAATAAAAAACAAGTGGAAGAAAGGCAGTAGGTAAGTGTGATGGCAAACTCAGAAATGGTCAAGAATCATTGTTAGGGGTGGCTAGGTGGCACCCGCCTTGTAGTGAGGAGGACCTGAGTTCAAATCCGACCTTACTTACTAGCCATGTGACCTTAGGCAAGTCACTTAACCCCAACTGCCTTCCCCTCCCCCCTCCAAATAAAAAAAGCAAAAAAGCAAGAATCATTAGGTTAAAATAAATCTTTACAGAGCATTAGAACACATCTAGAACCTATGTTAACATTTTCCAACATTAAACAGATCTTTACATTTATTGCTAAAGAATATGACTGAGTTGAAATACATTCTGAAGGAGGTGTTTTCTAGCTTAAAATGTAACAGTGTAACAAACAAAACCTAATATAGTATCCTAGAACATTAGTGTTGGAAGTGACTCATTTCCCACCAGGCTATTCTCCTTTGGACTTTTCCCTCTCACTTCCCAGAAACCTCTTCATCTTAGAAGATCACTTCAACCCTGGAACTCACTCCTCAGAAGTAGTACCCTCTGCTCCTGGGGTCTCTCCCTCTGATGGGAGGACTCCTCCCAGAACCTCCATTAAGGAAGGCTCCCAGGCTAGCGTTGCACTACTCTGAACTTCATCATGCTCCTGCACTGAGTGTTTCTCCTCCCCCTCCCTCTCTGCTTTTATGTGTTGTCTTCTCCATTAGAATGTAAGGAGTGAGAGGGCAAGGACTCTTTTTCTTTTCTCTTGTATTTGTATTTCCAGCACCTAACATGGTTTCTGTCACAGAGTAGCTGCTTAATAAATGTTTATTGACTGATAGATCTGGGTTCAAATCATAGCTCTTTCACATATTAACTTTGTGATATCTGAATAATTTTCTCAGTATCTCTGGAAATTATCCAAAACAATAAAGTAGTTTAAAGTAAGTAACTGATATGCATAGGCTTAAAGAGTTTCTTCCCTGGCAGTAGACTGTACCAATAAAAATGCAAGTCTGGGCCAACAATAATACCCCAAATGGCTGATTGTGTGTGTGTGTGTGTGTGTGTGTGTATGTATACATATATATATATACATATACAAAGACATATACATATAAAGATATATATTCCAAATGAAAGATATAGAAATTCCAAACTTAATCTCAAATATAGGTGCATACACACACGCACATATGTATGCATGCACACACACACACACAGAAAATAATATATAAATATATAAAATAAAATTTATATATATATATGTATATATATATTTGGGATTTAGTACATTATCTAATTAAGATACTCTTATTATACATTTTCTCAAACAGTGTCTATTAAACTTGATTTCATCCCAATGATTAACAGCATTATATATCAGAAACCAATATGTATAGCACCTCACTTCTTAGTCTTCAAAATATTATCTCAATAACAATTAAAATACATAAAAGTGTATATGTATGTGTGTAAGTATATATACACACCCGCAAATTGCAAGAAATATTTATTGTCAAGATTTATTCCTTTCTGGAACAGCTTTATAAACCCAGGTGAAAGAAATTATATTAGAAAGCACCTACAATTTATACCAACGATGGACAATTTTGAGATTTTTAGATTAAAGGTTGTAGAGTTAAATTTCTGAAATCACTGTCCAACAAGTTATTGACCTATGTACCCTTCTTCTCGGTGAGAGGGGTGGAAAGTTCAAATAGAAATTTTCTAATGGCTTGGACCCTAGCAACCTTAACATTCCTTTTCTTCCTATGTGACTCACTGTACAAAGACCCATCTGCTGGCAGTTCCAACATTCCTCTGGAGACACAGAAGCAGAGTATTTGTTGCAGAGGGATCCTATTTGTGAAATCACTTATTCTCCCTTTATATGCCCTTCCCCTACCTCCAGTAATTAGAGAGCCATCATCTGCTGACTTTGGGGGCACAGTATATGATATATCTTTCTAAGTTATAATTTTATTGGCCATAACATATGCCGATCCCTCCTGGTACTCTTTCAAATGGTTGAATGTTATTTTTGTGCTCATTCCCTGGGGTCGTTGTATCATGAAGGGAATAATTTTACAATTCTAACCAATAAACAAACAACACATAATTTGCAACTGTCAGTAGAGAAGCCATATCCAAGGTATCAAATTATTTGCTTCTATTCTAATGTGAAAATGTGGCAATTAAAAATTTAAAGGACATATGGCACTAAATAGAAATTTGACTTGAATAGAGAAATGAATATGATCTGAGCTTAGCATGGGAGGGTGACTTAGAAATGGAGACCAAATGAGTTATACTGCATTAGTCGACGACTGTCTTTTTCTTAGGATACTGTATAGTCTTCAAAAATTCAATATAATGATTTCTGTAGTATTCTGCTACACATTTAAAAGAAAAAAAATAGCTTTAATCTCTGAGCTAAAAAGACAAAAAGAGAAGGAAAAGGTTAAGATTAAATATTTGTCTTTCCCTTGAAACCTCAACCACATCAAGTCACTTCCAGAGGGAAGAGAGAAACAAACTCAAAATTTCCTAAAAGTTATCCTCTTAAACTAACACACACTAAATATGGCCCATGATTTATTAATGCCATTAAAGCAAAATTCTGTTTATAACTTTCTCACACATCTGTAAATGCCCAAGATTTGCCCAATTGGCAAGAAATTGACATAACAATCCATATAGGAAAAGACAATATATAAAAAACACCAATTATCCAGACCTTTTGGCATAGCTAGGTGGTGCAGTGGACAGAGCATTGGGTCTAGAATCAGGAAGACATGAGTTCAAATCCAGCCTCAGATACTTACTAGTCATATGACCCTTGGGCAAGTCATTTAATCCCTATTTACCTCAGTTTCTAAGCTGTAAAATAGGGACACACCGGAGAAGAAAATGGCAAGCTACTTCAGTATCTTTAGAAAACCCCACGGACAAGTCCATGGGATCACAAAAAGTTAGATATGACTGAACAACAAGTTGACCTTTCAGAAAAGAAGGCAGGCTGATGCAATGGAAGGAGCTTTAGATATGGAGTTTGTGGATTTGGGTTCAAGCCTTGACTTTGTCTCTCATTATCTCTGTAACTTTAGACAAATCACTTCACCTCAGTTTGCTCATCTGTAAAATGATCTCTAAAGTCCCTGCAGAGGAAGGAGAAAGGAAGGAAGGGAGGGAGGGAGGGAGGGAGGAAGGAAAGGAAAAAGGAAGAAAGGGAGGAAGGAAGGAAGGGAGGGAGGGAGGAAGGATTTGTTAAGCACTTATGTGCCTGGCACTATGGCAAGGTGCTGAGGATACAAATTCAAGCCAAAAAAAAAAAGAACTCACCTCCTAATGGGGAAAGACAACATACAAGAAGGAGCTGAAAAGAGAGGAGGGGAGGCGAATGAAGGTACCCTTCCTCTTAAGAACAGAGTTTTTAAGTCCAGACAGGACTGATTTGAAAGAGGAATGAAGGCCAACCTGGGTTTCTCCCCAAAACTGGAACCCCAGTAGGAACTTACTGTGGTTCTGTTAGCTAATAAACTTCTCTTTTTCCGTTGTTCTGAGTACAGAAGGGAACATATGGCAGAGAAATTGTTGCAACAACTAAGTCATATATCAAGAATTTTTAAACAATAAAGGAAAATGTGATTTTCATTGTTTTGTGCTTTTCCACAGACTCAATTTTTAATAGTTTTTTTAAAAAACCAAGTAGGATTCCATATGTGATAATTTATTTCAAACATGATATATTTGGGCAATCAAATGTTAAGTTTGCTACACAATCCTGACAACATGGCACATTTCAAAAAGTGCGCAGAATGTGAACTCTAGAGACTTAGTAAATAATTGTGATAATGTTTTATTAGTTGTCAAGAATCTTTCCTCTTTTCTAATTCTGTACCTATTCAAGAATGGTTAGAAAGAAGTCTTAAATTTTAACTTTATAGATGATTTTAAATAAATGATTTAATATATTAATTTAAAAACTACATTCTGGACCAACCCAGCTTCTTGTTCATCTGCAAAACTTGTTTAAAATGACAGATGACCTCAATAAGCTGCACATCTAATGCATTTTATGATTTGGAAAATCTGCATTTTTCTCCAATTGTTGTTGTTTTCATTTGGGAATTGCTACAAGCCTGATAGCTTGTAGAAACTTGGATTTCATTCTGCAGGCCCTATGGAATTCTGTAATATTCAGAATTATTAACACACTGGCATTTGTAAGGGAAAACATCTGGAGAACCTCCCTCTTTTATAAAGAATCTCATCAAAATAACTCTGAGGTAGTGTATCTCATAGGTCAGATTGGCTAAGATGACAAAACAGGAAAATGATGAATGCTGGAAAAGACGTGAGAAAATTGGAACACTAATGCATTGTTGATGGAGTTGTGAACTGATCCAACCATTTTGGAGAGCAATTTAGAACTATGCCCACAGGGCTATAAAAATGCACATGCCCTTTGACCCAGCAATATCACTTCTAGAGCTATATCCCAAAGAGATTATATAACTGGGAAAAGAAACTGTATGTACAAAAATATTTATAGCAGCTCTTTTTGTGGTGGCAAAGAATTGAAAATCAATGGGATACCCATCAATTTGAGAATGGCTAAACAAGTTGTGGTATATGAATGTAATGGAATACTATTGTGCTTTAAGAAATGAGAAGCAGATGGACTTCATAATAACCTGGAGAGACTCATATAAACTGATGCTGAGTGAGGAGAACAGAACCAGGACAACTTTGTACACAATGACAGACACATTGTATCTGTAATGACTATCTTTAATAGACTGGGCTCATCTTAGCAATGCAACACTATACGACAACTCCAAGAGACTCATGATGGAAAGGGTTCTCCATATGCAGAGAAAGAGCTACAGAGTGAACGCAGACTGAAGCGAACTACTTGCTCTCTCTCTTTTTTGTTTTGTTTTTATTCCTTCTTTCTCACTCATTCCACTGGTTATAATTCTTCTTTGACTAATGTTTAATGTGAAGGTATTTGTAGAACTTATATCGGATTGCATGCTGCCATAGAGGGGGAGGGCGGAAGACAGGAAGGAAGAGAGGAAGTGAAAATTCAGAACTCAAGGGATTGTGGAACTAAATGTTGTAAACTAAAGATTAATTAATAAATTTTTTAAAATAAAAAAGAATCCCCTTTTTATTTGGACTTTATGCAGGATGTCCCCTGTATTTACATCTCACTTGATATTGACACTCAGAGGATGGCTGAAATTATCTCTTTGGTTGTGGCTATCAAGAAATCTTGTGTGACCTCCACAGATTTAAACAGAAGAGTGGCCTAGATCACATTTGGGAAATAATGACTGGTCCCCAACACTGGTCCAATAATGACTGGTCCATTAACAAAGGCAGGGGAGGGGAGAGGGAGACAGGAATAGTCTCTGGTTGATTCTATAATGGTTATGAATCATGAAATACTATGATCTCAGAAGAATCAATATTTCTGGCCATCAAAGGGCAATGGAAAGTCCTTTAAAGTGTTTGAATCATCTATAACATGGTATCAAGAAAAACTGAAGTTTAGTATAAAAGATTTCATCAATAATAATGGTTAACAACCAGCAATTATAGCACTTCAAGGTTTACGAAGTGTTTTTTTTAATTACCCCATTTGACGATCACAATATCCCTGTCAGGTAAGTACTACAAGCAATATTATTCCTATTTTACAGATGAGAAAATTGAGTGAGGAACACAGAACTTAAATGTCTTGCTAGTCCAATGGAAAGTGAACTAGATTTAGAGTCAGGAAATCTATTAGGTGGTGCAGTGGCTAGAACATTGAACCCAAAGCAGGAAGATCTGAGTTCCAATTCTATCTCAGACACTTAATAGATGTGTAACTGAGCAAGTCTGCCTCAGTTTCCTCATCTGTAAAATTGGGATAATAAAATAATAGCACCTATTTCACAAGGTTGTTTTGAGGATCAAATGAGGTCTTTGTAAAGCACTTAGCCCAGTACCTGGCCCATAGTAGGTGGTTAATAAATGCTGGTTCCCTTTCTTGATTCTATCACAGATTCGCGTGTGACCTGGGAAAAGTCACTTCTCTCTGGGTCTCAGTTTTACACCTGAAATATGAAAGGACTGGACAAGGTTATCTCCAAGATCCTTATAATCACTCAGCTAAATGTCACAAGGCAGGATTCAAACCTAGATCTCACCTGTTTCCAAGTCTTAAGACCCTTAAGACCTTCCAAGACCTTAACCCTGGTCTTCATGGCTCTTAGACCAGCTCTCTATGCATTATGCCATAATGACTCTTTATTTTAGAAGACTATTTTTTTTTCTTTTTAAATTGAGCCTTTGCCTTTTAAGAGTGGCTAGACTGGTCAGATGCCAAGTTGGGGGAACAAAAAATACAGAGGTGTTACAGAAAGTTTGGTGAGCAATTATAAAGCATAGCAGGTAAAGTGTGTGTGTGTGTGTGTGTGTGTGTGTGTGTGTGTGTGTGTATGTGTGTGTGTGTGTGTATCTATGTCTCAGAACAGTGGCAAGGCAGCAGGACAGACATTGCGGAACATTCTTCTGATTGGAAATAGATACACGGGAAAGTCACACTGTCAAACACAGACATATATACAGAAAGTCATATATGGAGAAATCATCTAAAACTTGTCCTAATTATTGTTTTCAAATCCAGTTCTCTTTCTACTACAATAATTACACACTAATTCCATCTTTTATTTTCTAAATTCAGCTTTAAGGGGAACCTTTAACTTTCTCACCTATCATAAAATGATTTCTATATTTAAATTCTTTTTACCTTGCACACAGCTACCCAATAAGACATCTGCCTACTCTAAGGTTTCAGAAATTTTGCATCTAAAAGGCCCTTGCTGCTAGCTTATAGCTCTCCTCAACTGCTAGTGTTAGTCACCTTTATAAAATGATCTTAAATGTAGTTATATCCTAATTTCATGAAAAGCACCTTTGCCTACATCCAAGATTCCTGTATTTTTGCTCTTCCAAGTTAAAAACACACACACAAAACGATAGGGCAATGTGACTCTAGGTCAACATAAAGGGCCATGATGATTGCTTTGAAATCAAGAAAAAGTTTCCTTGGTAATTATAATAATAATCAAGTTAAATCAAGTTGACAAGCATCTATTAAGCATCTGCCATGTTTCAGGCACTGTGCTTAGTGCTGGGGATACAAAGAAATGCTGCTTTAAAAAAAAGGCTTGGGGCAGCTAGGTGGCACAGTAAATGGAGCACCGGCCCTGCAGTCAGAAAAACCTGAGACACTTGACACTTACTAGCTGTGTGACCGTGGGCAAGTCACTTAATGCCAATTGTCTTGCTTTCCCCCCTCCAAAAAAAAAAAAAAAAGACTCAAAAAACAGTCCCAGAACTCAAGAAGCTCACAGTCTAATAAGAAAGACAATATGCAAGGAACTATGTATAAACAGAGATATGGATAGGATAAATAATAATAATAGCTACCATTTTTATACCACTTTAAGGTTTACAAAATACTTTTCTTATACCAAAATGGCTAGTTAGGTAGGTATTAGATGAATGAAAGATTGAATGAGGAAAAAATAAAAGCATTGGTTAAGGGCATATTATTTCCTAAGCACTGTGCTCAGTCAAGAGAAATAAAGAAGACAGTCCTTTCTCTCAAGATGCAACTTTTCTAATAGAGAAAAACAACCCATGCAGAGGAATGCAAATAGCATTATCCCTATTTTTCAGGTAATGGAACTGAGGCTTCAAAAAGAAGAGCAATTAACCAAGAATCACGCAGTTAGTCAGGAATGTGGATATCCTGCCCCCAAGACCTGACCCATTACCCTATTCCACAGCTAGCTATTCTCTACCGTCTCCTACTTGCTTCATGAACTCCAACATTAACAGGGCTGCCATTTTACACAGGTTGGCTGCTGGTAGGGACCCACTTTTTAAAGGGCTTTGTATTGTTTTCTTTTTTGTTGTTATTGACACCATGAAACACACAAGCTGAAAAATTCCATGACAGTGTTGAATAGTCCTTTCCTGATAATCTTATAGCATTTGAATTTTAAAATACAATTTCCAAGGTGGATTTACTAATTATGTTATCCTTATGATGTGATAATATTAAAATTAGCTCATACTCCCTAAGGACTCACTGGCTGGCAGCAGCCAAGATGGCCCAGAGGCTTGTTGAGTGGTTAAATGGATAATGAAGAGATAACTACTATGTTGTGGAAAACAAATTTAATTATTTATTACATGTGCCCAAAAGTTTGAAGACTGGAACATCTGGAGCATATCTCAATATTTTTTAAAAAAAAAATGCATGATTCATCAGCGTGGGTCCCAGGCCTCCACTGGTCTAGCTCCAATTCTTCTACTCTTTAACGGATGGAAAGATGGGTTGCTCTGGCCAAAAATAATCAGTCACCAACATTCTAGGACGAACTGCTTCTCCACACTTAGCTAGTCTGTTCTTCAAGCAGCAATTCATTACCAGGCTTTTCCAAGTTGAAAGATGTTTCTAGAGCTTGTACTCCACTAGTATGACCAAAAAGAAACCAGGCTTATTCAAGTTTGCTTCTAAAATGACCACTAACATTCATTGGTCAAGGCTTATCACCTCTTGCCTGGCCTGTTATAATAGCATCCTAATTGTTCTTCCTATCTCAAGTCTGTCCCTCCTCCACTCCATCCTTCACTGGACTGCCAAAGTGAGTTTCTTAAAGCATAAATTTCACCATGCTGCTACTTCTCTATTCAGTCAGCATCAGTGGCTTCCTATTACCTCCAATACCAAATATATTAATCCATATGTTTGGCATTCAAGACTATTTACAACCAGCTCCTTCCTACTTCTCAAGTCTCTTTCTCAATCTCAATCCATGCACTATACAAACCAGTCATATTGCCTATTTGCTGTTCTTCATACACTATACTCCATCTCCCTTCTCTCTGCTCCTTCATATTGGTTCTCTCTCATGCATGGAGTGCTTGCCCTCCACACCTCAGCCTGCTTGAGCCCCTGATTTCCCTCAAGAAACGGCTTGAGTACCACCTTTTGCAGGAGGCCTGTCCTGGTACCCTCAGCTGACACTGTCTTCCTATTCAAGGTTACCTTGTGTCTGTTTTGTAAGTGTCTTTTATAACACTTGTTGGTGTGCATACTGTTCCCCTAAGAGGATGAATTCTAAGCCCCATAAAAGCAGGTACTATTTAATTTCTGTCTTTGTATCTCTATCACCTCCCACAGTACCTGGTGCACAACAGGGACCTCAAAATGCTTGTTGATTGATTGGATGATTGTGACATTCCTTTGCAAGCCAATTTTCATAGCATGTATATTATTGTGTAACTAAATGGAAAATGTGGAAAGGATTAAAGTTAAGTAGAAGCAGATGAATGAGAATGTAAGGAAAATAATGAGAACATGTTTGCTTCATTATCATTCCTTCTTTTTATTCCCACACCTTGATTATTAGGGGCAGGTACAGAAAATCAACGACATGACAAGGAGATGAAGGTTTTTAGAAATAACTTGCAAACTCTCTAGTTGTGTTTTTTTTTTAATGTTACTTTTAACATTTCAGATACACATTCACATAATTTGCTGATTTGATTGGCAGGCTGAAATGATTGTTGTCAAAAATCATTTATTGAATGACTGACTTATAAAGTTAAAAATCAACTAACCAAATAATGATTAGTGAACCCTTAGCATGTGCTAGGGGTAGAAGGAGAGAAGAGATTCCTATTCATTGAAAAAGATTAATTTAAGGAAAAAAACCACTATATCACATGCTATGTTTTTGTTGTTTTTGTTGCTATGAGTCATTTTTCAAGTGTCTGACCCTTTATGAGCACATTTTGGGTTTTCTAGGCAAAGATACTGGAGTATTTTTCCATTTCCTTCTGCAGCTCACTTTACAAATGAGGAAATTGAGGCAAATAATATTAAATGACTTGCTGTAATGTTAATGGGATATAAGATTTTCCCCGACCATTAATATGCCTCAAGTAGAGTCCATTAAGGGAAGCTTGCTTAGGGAAGGCTTGCTTGTAGGAAGGTTTTCATATCTTTTGTTAATTTCTAATCAGGTACTGAGTCAGGAGGGTTATGATGCCCTCTGGCTCTAAAGGAGATATATATATATATATATATACTCTGATGTTAGTATTTTGCTTTAGGGTTCACTCATTGGAAGAGTGTTCTTGTGATTTGACCAGATGAGATTCTGGGTAGCCGTTGTATGTATTGCTTTGGTTTGACATTCGGAACTGTCTGTTAATCTGCGCTAATTTCTCAGACAAAAGCCCTATCTGTTGGTCTTTATTTTTCTGTTTGCATTTTTTCTATTTTCCTTGTTTGAATTTTCTCTGAAGTTTAGGGTGCTGATTTTTTCCCCTGAACTGACAAATGTAAATAAATAAGATTGCTGGCCCCTTGAATCTTTCCTAGTAAAGCAGATCTAAGAACCTGTGTTAGCAGCCATCCTGGGTATGCCAGTGCGATTACCACTACGCTTGCCCAGGGTCACAAAGTTCATAAATGTCTGAGGCCAGATTTTAATTCAGAAAGATGAGTCTTCCTGACTCCAGGTCAAGTTGTCTATCTCCTGTACTACCTAGTTAAGTTCTATGAAAGGTTCAAAAGAAATGTGAAGTGTAGATCCCACTTACTATGTGCTTAAGTAAATAAAATTAACACATGTGAAACTATAAGCAAATGATACAGGACAGCACAAAATAAAATCTGAAATGAGCAGTAAATGTTTTGAATATGCCATGGTTCAGAGAAAGGTTTTTAAGGGAAATCCTTGGAGATAAGGGATAAAAGAGTGACAAACTAGGTAAGGTAAGATAAATAAGGCTTTAATCAGGAGGGCCCTGCCTTCAGTGGTGTCTGTATTAACATAGATATCAGACATTTTGAAGAAATAAACAAGATGAAGTAACTAAGTGTATATGAGATGAAGAGATGTGTAAGGTTAACTGGGAAAATGGTGGTATGCTAATTGGATCAGACAAGATGATATCAGGCAAATAAAGTCTAGAATCACTATCGTGAGTCATAATTAAGATTTTAAATACTATTACTTCTACTACTACTGATGATAATGATGATGATGAAGCTTACATTTACATAATGTTTCAAGGTTTGAAAGATACTTTATATATGTTATCTTCTTTGATCCTCACAACAACTCTCTGAAGTAGGAAATGTTATTATGTATTTTTTACAGATGAGGAAACTGAGTCTAAGAACGGTAAGTTGATTTCCCTAGGCTTACATAGCTAGTAAATATCTTAGTAGGATTTGAACTCTTGTCTTCCTGATTTCCAATATAGTATACCCACTGCATCAACTGTCTCTTTAGAAGAAAAAAAAACATAGTCAAGTAAAACAAATCCATATATTGTCCATGTCTGAAAAGGTCCATCTCATTCTGAATCTCTAGGTCATCTCATCAACGGGCATTAAAAAAAAAAGTCACTCATTAACAATGGGAGTTGGAAGCCCAGCTGTGTTACTTAATAATTATGATCATTGGTTGGGTCCCTTCCAGCTTTAAATCTATGATTTTTATCTCTGGTTTCCAGGCTGCCTCTGCTTAGGACCTACCCTCTACCCCTGCCTGCCTCTGCTTAGGACCTACCCTCTACTCCTGCCTCTTCCTTCCTCTTTCTTGAAACTTTCATAACATATACCCATATGGTCAGTGCTATTTCCAACTTAGACAGCAATAAGTAGCAAATAGTAAGTGTATGGAGAGCCAAACTACTCTGAACAAACCATTACTCTAGCATATTCAGATAAGAGTCTAGTAAATTTTTTTAATGACCATGTTGCTGCTAAGAACCAGTGTCACCTAATTATTAGAAGTCCTAACATAGAGTCAGGAGAGACCTGGGTTTGAATCTTACCTTAGAGACTTAGCTGTGTGATCATAGGTGACTCACTTCAGCCATAAGAGCTTCATTTCCTCAACTATAAAGTGAGGATAAAAATCAAGTTTTATCCTCACTAACTCATGTGGATTGTGAAGAAAGCACTTTGAAAACATTTAAGTCCTATACAAACGTGAATTATTATTATTAGGGGAAGGAAAATTAATCCATGAAAAATTTTACAAATAAATTATATAATCTTCCTTTCAAGCAATAAATGCTTTCCTTAGAAAAAATGCTTTCCTAGTACATAGAAAGCAAATGTACTAGGCTTTGCTATTAAGTGCAATTCTAAAAATATTTTTTTAAGCCAAAAAACATCCTTCCAGTTTAGTTAATGGTCTGTCTTCTAGGCCAGTGATTCTCAAACTTATGGAGAGTCAAATTGGTCACCTAGTTAATATTTACCGCCCATCAACTATCCATGAAGCACTGCACATGCAAACATGCAAAGGTTAGGGAGATAACATAAAGAAGGAAAAAAGATGTTTCATCGTCTGTAAAAAGGAGATTAGACTAAATTGTGTCTAGGATCTCTTCCAGTTCTGAATCTATGATCCCATAACCTCAAGATCAAGGTTTACATTCTTGGGCAAATGCAGAAATTAAGGAATCAAGATCAGGCTTCCAGGACAGGGTCAGATTTAGAAGTCCCAGGAATTTAGTCAGTCCATCAACTAAGCACTTTAACATGTGCCGGTCAGGGTGGTGACACCTGAGGATACACAGAAAGACAAAAGACAGTCACTGCTCTTAAGGAGTAATCAGTCTAATGGAAGGGCACCCCCACAAACTGGAAAATCCACAAAAAAATTTTTTGGCTCTCCCTTCATACCAGAGAAGAAGTCTGAATTTTTTCTTTTTCTTTTATGGGGTATTTATGGTATTAAAAGATAAAATACATTGATATGAAACAATTCTGTACAGATATTTTCTGCATTTCTGAGTTTTTAAACTTTTTCATTGTCATCTGCTGGCCTTCATATGTCATCTACAGCTTCCACAAAACTCTCTCAAAATTCCCATTTAATTTCTTATGCCAACCCACAAAATATTGAAACCATGATGGGGGAAGTTGCAGTGCAGAAGGGATAACTGTATATACAACAAGGATTAATTGGAAATAATTACCAGAAAGCAAGCACTAGAATTAAGGAGGGTTGGGAAAGGCTTCCTGTTGTGGGTAGGATTTTAGTTAAGTCTTGAAGGGAGCCGAGGAAGCCAGGAGGTGATGAGGAGGGAGAGAATTCCATGTATGAGAGAAAGCAAGGGAAAATGTCTGACCTAGGAAAGAGGTGGGTCTACTGTGAGAAATAGCAAGGGGCCTGGCCAGCTTCACTGGGTCACAGAGTACCAGAGTGCTGTAAAGGAAGGGGTCAGATAATACAAGGCTTTAAAAGCAAAACAGAGGCAAAAAGGAGCCACTAGATTTTATTGTATATGGAAATAATATAGTCAGACTTGCACTTTAGGAAATTCACTTTGATAGCTTAGTGGAGGACGGACCAGAATAGAGGGAAACTCCAGGCGAGAAGACCAACCAGCACTCTACTACAATAGTCCATGAATAAGCGGTTGTACTGACACCAAGCCAGCCTCGAAAGAGGTACCTGGCTTCGCTGAGGATTCAATTACATCTGGGCCACAAGTCCTCTTGAACCATGCTTAATCCTTATTTGCAGAGCTGTATGGCTTCCCTAAAGAGCCTGGACTAGAGGGTTCCAGAGCAAACTAGATAATCAAAAGAGACATTATAAACAAAACCAGAAATGCTCTCCTAACTTTCTATCTGTTCGCGGTGTATCACACATGGAATGCCATGTCTAGTACCAGTCAATGCTACTTAAGATATAATAAGGGTAGAGAAAGTATAGGAAAGGGTAACTTAAAATAAAGATGTTGTGGGGCTACACAAAGAGGAAGAAGGTGCTATAGGAAGATAGGTAAAACAAAGCTCATTCTTGTTTCTGGGAAGAATGTTGTGAGATACAGGTGAGAATAAAAGAATGAAGGGCATAAATAGCGTGAAAGTAGACTTTTTCACCCACCCCTGGAAAACCAGAATCTGACATGAGAGGTAAGAAGAGAAAAATTACAAGGGGAGTAGGGGGTCTACTTTCAGTAGATGATAATAAACTTTAACCAGCTGTTACTCCAAATTGTAACATAAGCCAAATCTATAAATACATTTTGAAAAGTTGGATAAATTCATAAATGAAACATAGAAGGGCAGAGAAACCAGATCAAGCAATGGGTTTGTTGTTCAGTCATGTCTGACTCTTTGTGACCCCATTTGGGGTTCTCTTGGCAAAGATACTGAAGGGGTTTGCCATTTCCTTCCCCAGCTCATTCACAGATGAGGAAACTGAGGTAAATAGGATAAAGTGACTTGCCCAGGGTCACACAGCTAGTATCTGAGGCCTCCTAGCTACCCATTGGGTTTAACAGAAATCAAGTTAATTACTTTAACTGAAGTATTTTGATGACTATCCTTAGCACCTTTGCTCACAATCACCTGGTCCATTTAGTCAATAGTCATTGATTAAGTATTTGTCAATGCTTACTTACTCCCTAACCTCAAGTAGCTTGTATTCTACTAGAGCAGTGGTTCTCAACCTTCTAATGCCACGACCCTTTAATATTCGTATGTGGGCATATCTGCATGTGGGCAGACCCGCCTGGAGACGGATAGAGGAGCGGTGTCTCGTTTCTTAAGACCATCGGAAATATGTGTTTTCTGATGGTGTTAAGCAAACCCTGTGATCCCTGTGAAAGGGTCGTTCAACCCTCAAAGGAGTCACGACCCACAGGTTGAGAACCACTGTATTAGAGGAAATAAAAGGTACACATAGGAAAAAATAAAAAATGATGATGATAACCATAGCATCAATAGGGTACCTTAAACCTTACAAAGCTGCTCACAACTGTCATTTGATCCTCACAACAACCCTAGGAATTAGGTATTATTACCCCCATTTTACAGTTGAGAAAACTAAGGCCAAGTGACCTGCCCAAGGTCACATAGCTAGGAAGACTCTGAGGCTAGAGTTCAATTCAGGTCTTCCTGACTCCAGGTCCAGTATTCTATTTACTGAACTACCTAGCTGCCTAAATGCATATGAAGCAGTCGGGGAGGAGGGAGCCTGTACAGTGGAGACTGGCAACTGGGTGTGACACATGACCAGGAAATCAATGTATTTGGAAGGGCTGTTTATTTGGAAAAGGAGTTATTTGGGATCCAATTTACCCAATGAGTAGAACTTAGAACAATAGGTACAAGTCTGAAAGATACAAAGACTGACAAGAGCAGGAAGAAACCTTTCCAAACAGTGAAAACTATCCAGATATGAAATGGGCTACCTTGGGAGACAATGTATTCCCACTTACTGGAGCGCTTAAAGCCAAGGTGGGAATAACCTGTTTGTGGGGCTGTAGAGAAGACTCCTGCCTACATAAAGGTATCTGCTGAGGTCCCTTGTGAGTCTATAATCTTTGATAAAAATCTAAATTTTCATTCATTGAATTTATTTAAATTTTTTTTAAGTAGGGAAATAATGAGTTTGATTTTTAAAACTTTATTCGTTTGAAAACATAAAACAACAAATTTTCAGCCTTAAAGCTTTTCATTTCATAATCCTGAGATTTCCATTAAAGTCAGCCTGGTTGTAGCACACGATGTAGCCAATTCCTGGCTCGAATTTCTATTTCTCAAACATTTTTTTCTCGTCTCCTTAGTGATGTCTCATGACATTAAATAGTAATTGTCCTGGTCACTGTTGATTCAGGAGCTATTATAAGAGATGTCTACTAAAAGTAGTTAAATAGTATTTATTCATGGAACAAAATGCCTTTTTGAATGCTGGATCTTTTTTTATGGAGACCACTGGAGAGGTCTATATGCACTGGATCTTACAACAGGGTTTAGAAGATACACAAAAGAGAAATGAAAAGTCTTAAATTCACATGTATTCATTGACCCAGAATGAAGTTTTCCATGAGGTTTGGTTAATCTCACTGAACCTAATGTTTACAGAGATAGTGACAAAAGCTGGAAGTCAAAAAGGCACAGAAAGAAACCAAACAAACTATAAAATTGCTTTTTTTTAATCACTGTCACAATATAAAAATAGGTAGAAGATGACCAGAAATTAAGAGAAAGCTTGCTTTTTTTTTTAACAGACAAGCTAAAAAGCTTCTATAAAATCATTGGCAAATTGCAGAGAATTGCATTAAGTGGGCTGGAGGAATAGGGGAACAATACAGTAAAGCCCTTTTACGTTGTCCTCAATTACTAAAGAAACACTATGAGTAAGGTTCAATCCTTTGCTGCCCAAATCCTGTCCTACTTATAGCTATATTCCTTTGCAATTAATAGGAAGGGCATAAGGAAGGTAACAAGCATTTATATAGAACCTACTGTGTTCCAGGTGAGAGCAGCTAGTTGGCAGAGCAGACAGAATGCAAGGTCTGGAGTTAAGAATCTGACCTTAGAATCTTACTAGTTCAAATCTGACCTTAGAATCTTACTAGCTATGTGACTTTGAGCAAGTCACTTGATCCTGTCTGCCTTAGTTTCCTTATCTGTAAAATGTACTGGAGAAGGAAATGGCAAACCACTGCAGTATCTTTGCCAAGAAAACCCCAAATGAGGTGGTGGAGAGTTGGACACAACTAAATAATAACAAGGATGAAAATGTTCTAGGCACTGTGCTAAGCACGTTTTGAGGTGTTTTTTTTTTTAAACAAATTTTACCTCACTTGATCCTCACAACGATCTTGAGATGTAGGCTCTATTATTTTTTCATTTTACTGTAAAGGAAATTAAGGCAAATAGAGGTTAACTGACTTGCCCAGGGTCACACAGTAAAGTCTCTAAGGCTGGAACTCAGCTCTTTCCTGACTCCAGGTTCAATGTTCTAACCACTGTGTTACCACCTGCCTCTAACATGGCATTCATGTGGACGGGTGACTAGAAATGCTGGGATTAAAGTCATCATCACCAATTTCACATTTTGGGAAAATATCCAAATTTCAGAAGCCTCTCAATTTACCAAACATAACACACAGGACAAGGTCCTAGTAAAGTGGACTTTGATCATAAATGTGACAAATTTATTCCTTGAAGAAAATGAAGGGTGGGTCAGTTTGCTCCAAGATGCACTTCCTGGCAATAGAATTTTTCTGGCTTCTCAGTTCTCTGTAGATGTTGATTGCCAAGTGGCCTCCATCCATGAGAAAGTGAACCTAATCTATTCTGAGAGACAGAAATTTAACTGCTTGTGCCATATTGCACTTAGAAAGATGTGGGCACACTGTGTTCCCATAAATAATTTAGAAAGTGGGCAGCTATTACTAAGAATTTATTAAAGCTAAAATGTAACAGGAGACAATGATAATTTACTCCTGCCTTGGAAGGGAACACAAAGCTAATCTGTTTTGTAGAAATGGTAGTAGACTCATTACCGAGTGTACTACAATATATGCTAATGTTTATAGGAAACTATTAAAACATTTAACAATCTACATCAAATTTTCTTCTCTGTCAAATTGACAAGAAAGAAGAAATGAGGTATGGTCTACATACCATCCAGCCATCATCTGGTCCTTTTCCTCGGCCACAAAAGACAGCAAGGATGGAGATTTTCTCAGCAAAATATATTGCTGTTTTTCATTTATGGAGATTGATGAGATGATGGCCAATTTTTGCCAAACCAGCTCATCTTAAATATCGTTCTCTTAAATCTGTGACTGTAAATTATAGGTAAATGCTATATGATTAATCTCTATTCACTCACTTCATTAGATACATTTAGTTTCAGGTTAGCATCTATTGAGAGACTACGTGATAGAGTGGAGAAAGGGCTGGTGAGGAAAATCTGGGTTCAAGTCCATCTGATGAAGCAGCAGTGCCAGCGGCTTTTTTATAGCATTTTTAGGTTCTCAAAGTACTTTATAAATATTACCACATTTGCTCTTCACAACAATCTGTGAGCTCAGTGCTATTATTCTCTCCATTTTGCACATGATGCAAAACTGAGTGAGGCTGAGATAAATTAAGGTATTTGCCCGTGGTCATATAGTAAGGATCTGAGGCTACATTTGAACTCAGGTCTTCCTGAATTCAAGTCCAGCACTCTATTTAACACTGGCTAGATGACTTCACTTCCTAGTGCTCTAGGCAACTCTTTTAAGACTCTAAGTTGCAGAGAAGGTAGCCCATTGGTAGAGGAAGTTTCTCCTCCAGGAGTTCCCAATACCAATGAAATCACAAGACCAAGAACACTGCTACTTGGTAATAACATCTGCTGTATCTCCCACAAAGGATTGTGGGGATAATCAAATAAAATAACATGCTAGATGTAAAGTGCTTTGTCAGTTATCATCATCATCTGCATCATCCATAAAATAGAAAACATATAAAAGGAGATATTTAAAAATTTATTTTTACTCCCACAGTCCATTATACTCCTGTTAGATTACCCTGAACAATGGATTTGTCACCCCAAATCTATGTTAGCTTATATTTTACCCCTCATATGTATGACAAATACTTCCCCTATAATTTGAAAAGAAAGAAAAATGAAGAAAGTTACAAGCCATTTGCCCTTCTTAATTACACATACACACATACATAAACACACACACACACACACACACACACACACACACACACACACACACACCCCTTTTTTTATTCTGTTCTGTAACCATAAACACCCTAGTAGACATTTCTCATGCTATCAATCAACTTCATGGCTGGTGGCAGAGAGATCTAGATAAGGGCAAAGAAATCCTTTGAAAACAACTTCTTTTTTGCTATTACTAATTTATTCCAACATGGAAGACTAATTTTCTAAATGAAATAAAATGTACTTTATCTTTTTTTAAGGCAGATATAAGGTTAAATGAAAGGACTAGCAAATAACACCCAATACTTTACCACTGCGGATGAGACAGGGCAAGGATTCAAGACACCATTCCTCTCCCTTCCTTTTGGTTCTTCTCCTCCCCACCTAGAAGCTAAGTTTAGCCCTTAGTGAATCATGGCACCTGCCCTAGAGCAGGAGAGGCTAGACCTAGGTGACACTGAGACTTGATAGTTTCTGGGTATTTATTTGAAGTTCCAAGGGAAATTTCATTTATAGAATTATGGGATTGGACTAAGATGGTTAATAAGGTCCCTACCAATTCTAAAATCCAATTGTTGGTTCTTTTAATGATTTCACAAATAGGCTTGCATAGAAACAGGCCTCCCTCTCCACTGTTATCTTTGATTTACCAGGCATAATTCAATTCAATTTTCAATTCCATAAACACTTATTAAGTGCCTACTATGTGCCAGGCACTGTGCTAAACACTGGGGATACAAAAGAAGGAAAAGAAACATTTTAAGAATTTGACTGGAATAAAGGAAGGTAAGAACATTAGAAGATCAACCTTTCTAAGTAATTTGCTATATATAATGCTCAATGAGTCACTTTTCTTTGTTAGTGTTATACTTGGAGTCAGGAAACTGAATTCAAATTCAGACTCAGACACTTCCTAACTATGTGACCCTGAGAAACTCACCTAACTACTTTCAACCTCAGTTTCCTCATCTATAAAATGTGGATAATAATAACAATATACCAGAGGGTCATTGTAAGGATCAGATGAGATAGCTTATGTATCTTGGCATTCCTTAAATAAATATTTGTTATTTTATAATTTACTAAACGGAGTAGGAGTCTCACAGGTTGATACTAAGAGTTATAATAAACAAAGTCAGGTTTCAAAATTTTATGCCACTTCTCCTTATCCTGGAAAGGCCAGCTGGCATAGGCGATAAATTGCTACATTTTAGGTCAGTATTAGCTTGGTTCAAAAGCCATCACAGACATTTGTTAGCTGTGTGATCCTAAATCAATCCTAAACCAATATAGTTCTCTGGACCTCAGTACCCCATCTGAACAACGAGAAGCTCGCACTGGACAGCTTCAACACATACCTCCTGAGCTTGTGGTGAGGATAAAATCAGATAATGTTTGCAAAGTTCTTTGTAAACTTTCACAAACCATATAAATTCTATGAAGAGGAGGAGGAGGAAGAAAAAGAAAAGAGAGAGGAGGAGGAGGACAAAGAGTCCTCTGTGGTTCCTTCCAGCTCTGAAATCTATGATCCTATGACCTCTTCCTTCCTATTTCAGCATATAAGTATAAATATTCTGGAAGGGGGACAGAGACAGGCAGTAAATAGGGCACTTTTTCGACACTTTATGATACACAAAACTTTTAAAAGTCAGAAACATTTAAAGGAAACTATTAAAAGTGGCAGCTAAATGAGTGATCTTGAGTTTTCTTCATGATTTGTACGAAATGAAGGTCTTGGTTTTGTAGTTTGGCAACTATCTTCACTATTCTTTAATGCTTTAATGACTCTAAATTTTCCTAGATTAAAAAAATACAGTTTGTTAAATAATATTCAGACTTAAATAACTCTTACATTTTAAGAGTAGAAGGATTCTCTATTACCCCCACCTTGTACAAAAGAAGATCAAGAGTCAAAACTAGGGGCAGCTAGGTGGCCCAGTGAATAGAGCACTGGCCCTGGAGTCAGGAGGACCTGAGTTCAAATCCGGCCTCAGACACTTCACACACACACACACACACACACACACACACACACACAAACTAGCTGTATGACCTTAGGCAAGTCACTTGACCCCAATTGTCCTCCAAAAAGCAAAAAAAAAAAAAAAAAAGAGTCAAAACCAATATTGTTTTTCTGTGGATTCCTAAGTACACCCTCCTTCTACCAAAAAAAAGGACAAGCAATCCAATGACTCAGGAGCACAATTTCATCTATCTCCTTATTGATATGGTCCCTCTATTAAACATTAAATATATATGTATATGATATATAAAATGTATGTATATACACATTTATGTGTATATGTATACTTTAATACGTAAATATATTTCTATATGTCTATAATTTATATGTTAATATATGAACATATTGAAATACTAAAATGTGTATATATATACACACACACACACTCGCAGGCTTTGAGTATATATATA
>CM053580.1:408572579-408646283 GCA_028627135.1 Pseudochirops cupreus
CGGGGAGAAAATATGTAACTCAAAAAAATTTAATAAAAATTTAATGAAAAAAAAAAAAAGAAAATCCAAGTTATAATTTGTTTTCATGAAAATTGATTCATAAATATCCTTAATTTTAGGTGAAAGGTGACATATACTTGAAAATAAAAATTTCAATATCCAAGTAAAAAAAAAAAGAATTAATTAAAATCTTATTTGAAAGCTAAAATGCAAGTGCCTTATGATGACCTTTTTAATATGATATGAACTAATAATTATTCTCAAATTCATACATAAGCATATTGAGACTAAGAAATTTATTTATTACTAGTTCTTAACACGACTTATCTTTTTGGCCTACGTCAAATAAAACTAAAAATACAGCCCAGAACTCTGTGAAACTTCTTAAATGCAATATAGCTGTACCTTCTCTGAAAAGAGGCAGCCTAATTCATGGAGACCCACTTTCTTCACTTAGAAGAAATTAGTCCCATTCTCCAGAGAATCCTTGAAGTCAGAGAATCTGCTCTGCACAGCTACAGAACATGTGTGGAAGAAAGGACTTTATATCTTTATCCACTTCTAATGATTTTTTTAGTGTCTCCTGTGGAAAGCTCAAAAATCTTCAATGACTCCCTAAAGCCAACAGAACAGAGTTGATATTTGTTAGCCTGGCATTCAAAGCCTCCCATAATTTGGGTTCCTTTCCCAAGCTTATTTTTTCACCACTTCCCCATATGAACCCTCTGGGCCAACCCAGCCAATCTAGTCATCGTCCCCTGAATACACTTTGTCTTTTCCAACTTCGGCGCCTTTGCTTGTGTTTTTCATTCTGAGTGGGATGCTGATCCCTGGCACCATCTTTACCTATTGAGATATTACTTCTCTTTCCAGGTCTAGGGCACATTATTTTCTTGACTACTCAAACTGATCATACATATGAAACCCATTTCATACACATGAAGCCCAGTAGAATTTATTGTCAGTATCCTCACATGGTGCACACCAATTAGTTCTTGATTCTGTAATTATTTTGTAAGCTCCTTTAGGACAGAGACCTTGTCTCATTCATCTCTGTATCCTTACTCCCTCACTAGGGAGACAATGAGAGCACTGAATCACACACAGAAGACTCAATAAACACTTGATTAAGACCAAATTAAAGGTAAATGGTATTTATCATATGCCAAAATACTACAGACATCCTAGGAACTCAACATGTGCAGCTGCTTTGCTACCCCATGCAAGATAGATGGGCATAGTCAGTTCTCTAGGGGTATCTTTACACCTACAAAGAAACTCCAAGGATGAAAAACTGTAGTTATGGACTATTTTAAGGGGGCTATAGAATATGTCATTGAGATCTTCAGGAAGCCAGTAGCTAAACCTGTCCTGGTTGGTATATTCAGTCAATTAATAAGGACTTACTATGTATCAGGCACTATGCTAAGTGATGGGGATTGCAACCTCCCCCCCAAAAAAGGGCAAAACCTTCTCACTCACTAGGAGCTTACACTCTAAGGGAGAGAACATGTAAAGATCTACAGTTATCCCTTCCACATTGAGGGGAATAGGGGCCTGGTTCCCTCATGATCTGGAAAACCCCTGTAAATTTTTTTGGCCCTCCCTTTGTGCCAGAGAAGAAATCTGAATTTTTATAGTATAAAAAGATAAAATATGTTGATATTATACAATATTATACACATATTTATACATTTCTGAGTTTATAAACTTTTTCTGTGTTGTCTGCTGGCCTTTGCATGTCATCTGTAGTTTCTGCAAAACTCACAAAAAATTCTCATTTAATTTCTTATGTCATCTATCGAAACCGTGATGGGGAAAGTTGCAATGTAGAAGGGATAAACATATATAGATTCAAGATAAATATAGAGTGGAGAAAGGTGATTTCAGAAAAAAGGCAGTAGCTAGGGTGAAAGAATGAAGGTACAGATGAGGAGTATATTGGGGAAACCTGGAGAAAGAAGGGTTTGAGCTGATACTTGAAGGGAATTAGAGCGACTAAAAGGCAGAGTTGAGGAAAGGAAAAGAACACTGCAGACATGGGAGGCCCCAAGCACAAAGGAGGTCAGATATAGGGTGTCAGGTGCAAGGGAACGACAAGTCAGCCAGTGGAGCTGTATCATAGAGTGGTAGAAGATCGAATGATAGGAAGGAACCAGACTGTGAAGGGATCCACTGGCCAGCCTCATCCTCCTCCAGTAATAAGTTTACACATGCATATAAAACCATACCTGATAGCAGTCTGGTTTTTAGTAGTTTGTTGACTGGTACTTTTTCCACCCTCAAACAATCATGGATCTCTTTATATGTTTACTTGTTATCTCCTACTATTAGAGCATAAGCTCTTAGAGATCAGGGTCTGTTTTTCAGTGCCTTGTGTCTAGTAAGTGTTTAATAAATATTTGTTAGATTTGACCTCATTGGGAAGAAGGAATAAGGGTAAGGTGAGCAGGTTTCCTTTTAAATCTTGGTATTCCTTTTTCTCTACCTATGGACACCTCCAGCTCTGTATGTGATTTCCTTTTTGTGTGAGGACACATGTCCAGGGTATAGGGAAAAGTATCTGATGCTAAGTGCCAGGGCTAAAAACCATGAAACAATAAATATTTGTTGAATTGACTTGAAACTGGTCAATTCTCCTGATAAGTAAGGGGAAAAGAAACCTAGGGATGAGGAGAGACAATAGCCTATAGTGACCACTCTTCCCTCTCAAACCAATGAACAAAATTAATGGAACCTTAAAGCATGACCCTACATACTACATCCCTGATAAATCATATTTGAACTCCACCAGTGACATTTTTAACTAAAAATGCAATATACTTTTATGTCTGTGTGCTCTCTTCTAAACAACATTGTAAGCTCCCTGAAAGGAAAGATAGAACTTTTTTGCTTCTATCTCTCACAGTGCATGCCTGGCATAGAACAGGTCTCAAACACAAGTGCGTTCATTAGATTGAAAGATGACTGTTGTTATGCAGCCAACCAATTCATGCAAACAATCAATCGATAAACATTTTTAAGTGCCTACTATATGATATGGACCATGGTAGGTATTAAGGATACGATTACAAAATGGGAAGGTCTCTGTCCTCAGAGAGCTTACATTCAACCAATAGTAAAGTAGAGTATTAAACGTCATTTCCAGCTTTGAAGCAAATCACAACGGTGTCCAACATGCCATGACCTCTAGTGAAAATAGTCCAGTTTTTCTGGTCTGCTACCCTCCAATATTAGGATCATATATGAAAGTTAGTCGAATTTTCCCTGTGGTGTTACAATATATAATCTTAGGTCCACTGCTTGGTTTTAGAGATACATACATTCAATCCATAACAAATAAAATTTAATAATAATTCATTAAGTATTAACAAGGTACTGTGTTAAGCTGTGGATAAAAGATGAATAAGATAATATGAATGAAAAACCTATTAGATGTCTACAGAAACCCTCTGAATTAGTCTTAGGAAGAAAAGTTAATTTATATAACTGTGCATCAAAATGATGATAATGATGGTGGTGGTGGTGGCATTTAAAGTAGTATAAAGTAGTGGAAAGAGACTGGCAGTCAATTAGACCTGGATTCAAATCCTACTTCAAATACTTATTAGATATGTGGCCTTATGGGAACAAATCATCTAACTCATAAGAACCCAAGTTTCCTTATCTATGAAATAGGAATCATAATAGCACTAGTTGATGATAGTTGAGAAGCATAAATGAAAGTTTATGAAAAATTAAATCCTTTAAGTACTATATAAATGTTAATTATCATTACTACTGTTATCATTGTTGTTACTATTATTTTGTTGAAGCATCATAGAGCAGTGGTGTTCAGAAAGACCTGGATTCAGATTCCAGCTCAAATACTTATTAGTTATGTGACCCTGAGTGAGTTGCTCTAACTTCTACATGCTTCAGAAAGCTCCCTAGAATTTATCTCCTAGGTCACAAATGGGTTAAGTTCTTTTAGGGTACAAAACATTCACATTTGGGACAACCCACACTGCCAAAAAAAAAAATCACATTAGGTATTTTCCAAATAACAGTTTACATTTATATAAAACTTAGCAATTCCAAAGCATTTTATATACCAAACATAGTATTATGGGTGTGCTCTCCTCCTCGACATCTGGCCCAGTCAAGTGTCAATGAAAGCTGCCCTAGAAGGAAGCTCAACACCCCACTTACTATGGATCCCCACCCAAAAGAAGAGTGGAGAAATGGAATTTCTATTTGTTGAGCTAAATAAGCACACAAGCATGTATAGTAAGGACTCACTGATTTCTCATGCTGTGAAGGATTATTAATTAATATGACACAAATACATAGACACATATTACATATGACATATATGTATTATACATTTTATATATACATATATATATGTACTATGTGTGCATGTGTATGAAATGATTTTGTTACTCAATAAATCATCAGAGTCATTATGACATCATGGTTCTGGGAGACAGGAAGTCCAACCCCACTTCTTCAAACCCAATCTCTAAAATATTCTAGCTACATGACCCTGGGCAAGTAATTCAACTTCTCAATTCTCTAGGTAATAATCTAAGACTATAAGGTGAGGAGGAGGTACTTACTTCCACTGGTAGAGCACTCCCTGTACCAATGAAATCACAGGTTTGGTCCCAGTCACTTATCTAAAGGACCTGTATTTCTACTACATGAATGAGGTATCAAAGCAAAAATTTAGTAGAGAAAACAGAGGATAAGTTACTACCCAAAGATCATTCAACTAGTTGAAAAGAAGCTGTACATGAACCTAGGTCTTCTGGTTTCCCAGTCCAGTGTTCTTTCCATTGTTCTTTTTTGACCAGATTTCTGATTTCATCAGCATGGAAAGTTTCCAATAGAGAAATTTATTCCCTTCACCAATGAAGATAAGTAGTCTGCAACTTATAGTCTTAGATAATTACAGGTTATTGAGAAGTTAAGTGACTTGTCCAGGGGCACCTAGTCAGTCTGCCAGAGGCAAGACCCAACTCCAGATATTCTTGACTCCAAGGATGGCCCTCTAGCCACATTGCCTCTCTCTTTCCAATATTCTATGAAATTATAGAAATAAAAGTCAACCAAGAAAACATCAGCAACCACTGACCCATATGCCTACCTTCCCACCTTTATATGCTTTTAATGAAAATAATATGTAAACTTCCCTACATCACTGAAGTCACAGGTACAGAACATTTATATCCATATTGATATGGGTATTGAAGCAGAAATGTCCATATCCATGCCTCATGGTCATTTTTGATGAAGGCATTATTAGTAGGGAACAATCAGGTTTTTGAAAGAAACATTCCAAAGTATCTGTACAATGGAAAGAACAGTGGAGATGGGACTCAGGTTCAACTTTTACTTCTGATGCTTACTACCTATGCAATATCTCCCAGACCTATGATTTCATGTCCATTGCCTTGGACACAATTTCCCTGGGCTTTAGTTTCTTGAACTGTAAAATGGGGGTGGGGGGGGAATTGCAACTCTAAGGGGGTCTGTTGCAGCTCTAGATCTATGTATGATCCTCTGTTATTTTCTATGTCCCATAAAACAGAGAAAGCTGTATCTTGTATTTCTTCCTTGTGATAGTTAAAGTAAAATTATTAACTGTAATACAACTCCACTTAGTGGTTGGCAGGCACATTTAGCTTACATGAATTTAGTGACAAATTCTATATACAATAAAGAAGCTATTAAAATGACAGCCTGTGGCTGCTATGGAAATTGTTTTATTTAATAAAAACTCAAGACAATACATAACTTTAAGACACATTTCCATTGTTGTCATCATTAAATCCTGCATTATTTGGAGTAACTATTGTTTAAATGCATTGGCTTTTAGGAAATCTAAAACAGTTCACATGGGAAACTCCTCCCTTGCTTCACAAATCAGAAATGAGGTTTTTGTCAGAACAAGATAGTACTAATGCTATGAGAAAATAATCATAGTCTAAAACTGTATGAGTTCAATATTTCCAAAAATCTGTTGTATCATGAGTTGGATACTTCCTCCATTAGTGCTGAAAGAAACTCTTCAAATTCCTTAGTAGACAGTTTCACAAGTCACTGCACTAAAAACAAATTAATCACCTGCAATCTTATATTCTGGATGTATTAGTTTTGTATTAAGACCTTTCATCAATTTGGTTTTGCTACAATTTTTTCTAATTTGTCAAAATAAAAGTTAAAGGAAGTGTAGGAGAGACAAAAGATTGTTTCTGAACGGAATACTAGATGGTGTAAATTATTGGAAACACAATTTCCTCAGCAAAAAAAAACAAACAAAAATCTCTCTCAAGCATACAGCTGTTAATATTTGTCCTTCATTTTGAACACTACCAACGACATCAATGGTGATGTCTTGACTTGTGGGTAAATTGGATGAAAGTGTGGAATTGGATTTAAGTGAGGCAGAATTCCACAAAGTGGTCAGCCTCACTCTCTTCCAGATGCATTGCAGTTCAGCGACAAGACAAGAGTCAAGACAACCAGGATGCAGAGCTTGACCTTGATATCTTAGGTAAGCATACAGTAGGATAAGGTTGCACAATGATCTTGGGCTCTTCTGTGCCTACTTCTTTATCATTTCACTCTATTGAAAGACACTCAATATTTTTAAGGCTTAAAATTTAAACACTAGATGGAGCCCCTTTCCCAAAATCTAGAGTGGGGGGAAAAAAAGGGCAGATTAAAAAGAAAATAATACAGCCAGTGCTCTTATATACACGTGCATGCATGCCACAGTACTTTTTTTTAAGAGTATCTCTAATAATTAACTCTGTAGTTTTATCCATGTGACTACCCTCTCCATCCACAAATTTGTAGCCCTCTATTTTCTTTCACTACAAAAAAGACACTTGTCCTTAAATATAGCGCAATCCAATAGAAAAGACTTTTCTAAGTAACCTTGAGAGGTAGCCTAGAGTGGTAGGCATTGTAGACAGAGATTCAGGCTAAATCAAGATATTTTAGGTTCAAGTCCATCTGACACATATTAGCTGTGTGCCCATGGTCAGATCATATAAGGAAACATTGCCCCCAAGCCACCATTGCAGATTTTAAGTTACAGATCAGATAATTTGCATTAAAAAGAACCCTTGCTCATACTTTTAAAGGTATCTTGGCACAGTGAAAAGAGAACTGTCAGAGGAGTGGGTTCAAATCCCATTTCTGATGCTTAATAATTGTGTGATGTTAACAAGTTAACCTCCTCTTGGGCCTTAGTTTCCTTCTCTCTAAAATGAGGTTTTTGAAGGGTCTCTGAGGTCCCTTCTATCTCTAGAACTACAATCCTATGATTTCCTCACCTGGAGTTCCCTGAAAATGAAATCACAGCTATGGAGGTTTAAAAAAAAAAGAAAAAGCCAGGGGCAGCTAGGTGGTGCAGTAAATAGAGCACCAGCCCTAGAGTCAGAAGGACCTGAGTTCAAATGTGATCTGACACTTGACACACTTATTAGCTGTGTGACTTTAGGCCTTGCCTTCCCCCCTCCAAAAATTTTTTTAAAGCCACCGCCATATTCCCTTACAAACATTTCATTTATTTTGTGACCAAATCAGTTATTTGGGGCCTATAAAAATGTGATAACTATATGCCCTGGAATTTAAACATGGAGTAACAAATACTAAGATGTATAGGAAATATTTATTGTAGGCAAGTCTGTGTTTCCAAAAACCACCACCAACCACTAACAAAGACTATATTCTTTCGAATATCAGAGCATTTATAAAATACTCAAAGTGTGTTTAAGTAGCTGGGATGGCAAAAAAGAGTCCAAACATTCCTAAGTTTCTTTTACTGGATACTATTTTTGTTAGGGATTCACCTAACCTGGGAAAGGCATCTAGTTCTGTGGAGTTGAAACCAATAAATGCAACAGATACAGAAAGTATAAAATGTTGTAGCTCTAAACTAACATGGACAGCTAGATGGCACAGTGAATAGTGTGCTGGACCTAGAGTTAGGAAGACCTGTGTTCAAATCTTACCTCAGACACTTATTGATTGTCGGACCCTAGGCAGGTCACTGAACCCTGTTTGCCTCACTTTCCTCATCTGTAAAATGAACTGGATAAGGCAATGCCAAACCACTCCAGTATCTCTGCCGAGAAAACCCCAAACGGGCTCATGAAGAGTCTGACACAACTGAAACAACTGACTAAACAACAACAAATTTCTACTACTAATGAGTGCGGAATTTGGACTCAGAGGACCTGGGTTCCAATCCCAAACCCCGAACTTCCATACCTGTACAACTTTGAGCAAGTCACAACTCTTTGCGCCATCCACAAAATGAGATTCTGAACTAGACAATCTCTAACATGCTTTCTAGCTCTAAATCTTAGGATACTAGATTAACATCTTCCAAGGTTCTGTTCTTGTTCTGGCACAGTGTAGGTAAAAGAACAAGGATCTGGAATCAGAGGTCACCTGTGTGACCTTGCAAGGCACCTGACCTCTCAGGGTTTCAACTTCCTCATTTGTAAAACAAGCAAGGGGGAGTAGATGACCTTTGAGGTCCCTTCCAGATTTGATTCCATGGTCCTTGTTTTTACCTAGTCCAGAACAAAAGCAAGTTATAATCAGATAATACAGATAGTTGCCGGTGCCTAATTAAAAAGAGACTCATTGAACTAAATAAACCATGTAATTGGTTATGGATAATGTAACTTGCAGTTAAAAATAGGCTGCCACAGCAAGTTAGGGGACTCCAGCTAAAGAAAGAGATAAGGCCTGTGAGATAATACCACTCAACTTAGCTATCACTCATTTAGGCCAGATAAAGCCAACACATTATCTCCCATAGCCTTATGAAGTCTGTTCTCTCAGCAGTATTTCAGCTTGTTTTCAAATCCAACATGCTCCAAATGCAAAGTGTAGGCAAATCACAGAAATAACTCTTGCCCAGTTCTTAAATGCTTTTGCTGACATATCTTACAGTAAAGTGTCAGATCAGTGGACACTAAAGTCAGGGAGGGGTGTGTGTGTGTGTGTGTGTGTGTGTGTGTGTGTGTGTGTGTGTGTGTGTGTGTGTGTGTGTGTGTGTGTGTGTGCGCGCGCGCGCGTGCGTGTGTGCTTTCGTTTTGTAGAAAATTTTAGACAAGGCAAGAGTCAGGTTCTGCTGACAACTCAACAGTATGGCAAATTAGTCAGTAACCTTTGAACAAGTACAAATCACTGACCTCACCTAACTCCTCTCCCAGAAAGTCCAAGAAACTGGTTTAATCAAGATTCAGATAAGCACGAAGATAATTTCCTCTAACCTAAGAACTTAAATCCATAAAAAGTCAGTGATCTAGCTGCGCTTAAATCAATTATGAAAAACAGCATTTCTTTATCTGCTTCCTACTTTTCCTCTCCCCACCATCCTAACACCATCTTTCCAAACTGAGGAATACAGCTGAATTCTAGAAACACAGCTGGCACAAGTGAAGAAATATAGGGTATAGGAGGTAAAGATGGTCTCAATATATGCATTTCATCCATTTGCTGTTCAGTTGTTTGTTAGTTGTGTCTTAGTCTTCATGACCCTATTTGGGATTTTCTTGACAAAGATAATGGAGTGGTTTGCCATTTCCTTCTCCAGCTCATTTTACAGATGAGGAAACTGAGGCAAACAGGATTAAGTGACTTGCCCGGGATCACACAGTTAGCAAGTGTCTGAGGCCACATTTGAACTCAGAAAGATAAATCCTAATTCTGAGCCCAGTGCTCTATCTACTGCACCACCTAGCTGCCCTTCATCCATTTAGGAAAATTCTAATGTGGAAACTCCCTCCACCAATGCAGATCTGCAACTCATCTGTAATTTGTAATTTTAGAAAGCTGCCTTAGGCCTTGAGACACTAATGGCCTTGGTCTTGGTCATACACAGCTCCAGTGTATTAGAGGCAGTACTTGAACACAGGTGTCTTCCTGGCTCCAAGGCCAGCCTTCTATTCATTCTATCTCACTGAGATTCTTAGCTAATGACACAATTCATTAAAATCTAAGTAGTAAAAAGCACCACCTTCTGGTTCAAGTTTTCAACTCATCTACAAATTAAAGGAAATATTTTACACATTTTTAGCTATTTGGGGCCATTATTTGGGGGGTGGGGTGGGGGTGGGAGTGGTTCTTTTACAATCTGCTTTCCTGTAACAAACAAACAAAAAACCTTGCCCTTTACTTCCCATACTTTCAAGGTAACACTCAAAATGCTAAAAAAGCATTTTGATCTTCCACTGAGTTTTCACAAAGCGTGTCAATTCATTTTACAAATTAAAAAAAGCAAAAACCAAATCCCAAACCAAACCTTTGCCAATTAACATGCCAATTTCTTTTTGTTTTTTGCCACAACACTATACTCCCATTTCCATATCTAGTATGACACAATATAATAATATAAGCAATAGATTCTGGAGAAGGAAAAAAAAAACTTTGTGGAGAATAATTTGAATATAAAAAATCACCTGATATTTTAAAGTCACATTAAATCCAGTTATAAATGTCACTATATGTAAAGAAATTAAAGTATACCCTCCTTCTTACCCTTCCACAGTACAATAGCTTCTGAATCTTTACAAGAAGAGAGTGGCTAATACATTCTCCAAATATTTTAAATTTCATACTTGAGAACTGCCATAAAAAGGGTTGCCATCCCCTTGAGAAGAAGAAAAAAAATTGTGGCACTCAAGTAATTTTAAAGATAATTTTCTTTAGCTAACAATCTTGTGTTCTGTCTGCCAGGAAATCCAAGATTTGATGAATCAATTGTTTTTCATTTTGCTGACTCTTAGTATTGGTCCTGAGAGCAATTCCTTTCTAAACAAAGTAATGTTTAACCACTTCCTTATCACCCACACTGCCTCATAAGCATATTTTTAAACCTTTGTCATTGTGCTTTTATAGGCTTCAAATTTTTTTTATTGCTAAATCTTTGTGAGAATCAAAATGTCTTATTCTTTAGAACTCTTTTTGCTTCAGTAGTTAAAGATAAGGTAGTGAAAACAAAAGAACAGCTAGACAATTCAAAGAATGCAGAGGGGGAAAGTGCTGGAAGTGTGTGGGGAATGCAAACAGAAAATGTTAGAAGGCAATGTCACTTTATTTTAGGCCAGGACTTCTTTAAAGACTATCATGGGAAGTAAGGTGGGGCATTAGGTCTAGCTCCTCCAATATTGTCCTACCCCTGGCTGGTGTGGTGATAATTCTAGTTTAATTAGAAAGTAGAACTAGGACTTAAAACCAAATCAAACTGTCTTCCCTAAACAAAATACAACTTTTTATTGGTCCTATACCAAGCTGAAAATGCTTTTGTATAGTCTGCTGATAGAATGTCACCACAAAACTAGCCTGGGAAAGGAGCATCATCTAGCTGAGTTCTTTTTAATAGTGACAATTCAAAAAATACCACCAGCTAAAGTATAGGAAAGGTTGTTAGCTAGATCAGTGTAAGAAAAACCCACACTGATGAAATCACAGATCTTATTAACTTTTTAGGGAAAGTACAGTTCCTATCCAAGCAGTTCCTGCATTATTTGATAGACCCCAAGGTGAGGAGACAATACCTCACGTGCATAAGGATTATGATTCTTGGGGCTATGAATTAAAGAACATTTTTGCAAAATTCAATTCAGGGGTCCCAAATGCAAATGTCTTGGGCTTTTGGCCTTCCAGTCTCTATGAAAGTCAAAACTAGAAAGGGGAGAAATAGAGATAACTTCTTTAGGATTCATACTAGCTCCATTACAGAAGGGGGCTCCCTTCAGAGGTTGGAGGGTTAGTGACACTGCAGATTTGAATAGAAAGTGTTGGCAGAACTGAATAGAAAGGCCAGTCAACACAGAAAATGAAAAAAAAACCAGCAGCTAGAAAGAAGGTGAATGATAGACAGATTTGGGAATCCTATTTGGAACAGCTTTCAAATAGTGCAAGAATTGTTCTTTGGAGGTTGAAAAATACATGACCCATTGAGACTCACAGAGCTGAAAGGGATTTACTTGTTCAGGGGGAAATTTTATCTAATTAAATTATTGATATTCAGGAATAAATGACCCCTTGCTACTTACATTTCCTCTTCTTATCCCATATTTCTTAATTTTATCATTACTTTGTTCACCTCTCTCAAAGTGATTGATTCTACCATAGCTTAGTCCCAGTCACGCCTATATTTACCATCACTAGAAATTATCCTATCCTTTCTTTTATTGAGTTTTAGAAGAACAGCAACAAATTGACCAAAGGACCCTCTGTCCTTCTAGATCTAAGGCAGAGTTTAATATGGGTCACATTGACATGATTTAGGAAATGGAAAAGGAGCACTAAGTGAAGCAGGCATGATAATTTATTCAACAACCATTGACAAAGTACTTCCTGCAGGCAATCAATTGTGTAGAGGGGGATAGGAAACATAAAAATATGGTCTATGACCCCATGGAATTTGCAAGGTAAGATGGGACCCATATGTAAATATGCAATAACTATAGTACAGGATAGTACATAAGAATTATAAAGAGTTATGGTCAAGGAAAGAAAGATAATTTCTTACATGAGGGTTAGGGAAGAGTCAATGGTAGGAGGAAATAGGAGAGGGAAATCAATAGAGAAAGTGACATTTGAGCAGGGCCTTGAGATATAGGCAGGATTTCAAAAGGCAGATGTGGAATAGGGGTACTACAGGTCCAGAAAGCAATGTAAGCAAATCAAAGGTGAGGATAGTGAATTGTAATATAAGTGTATATCATGAGATAAAGCTAGAGGAATAGGGAGGTCCTGGGTTATAGAAGGCATTGAACGTAGGGCAGAAAAATCCAGATTTTATTCAGTAGGTGATGGAGAGCTAAAGATAGAAAGCCATTATATGTGAGTTTAAAGAAATTATCCTGGTAGTTATAAGAATGGATTAGAATAGGAGTCTGCAGATAGGAGAATGATTGATCAGAAGGAACAGAAAAATGTTTTAATTTCATTTTCCTCCTAGACAGCAACAGTTATAATCTATACCTTACCTCAATTAAAACATATTGACAGAACAAGTTTATCAAAGACATCAGTCTCTCTGGCAACCAGAGTGATATGATCAGGGTCCCTAAGTACAATCAGTGACATTTTAACCCCAGGTGCCATGTGTTTCTGACTTTTGACTTCTGAAAGAGAGTAACTTCAGTGTAGAACAACAGTAATAACAACATAGAGATTAAATTAAACCATGGAAGACCCATGAACTTAAATTATTAACAGGTATTAGGAAATTGTGGGCAATTCACTGAGACAATGGAAACCAAAACAAAGCCTTCTTCAAAGGAATAAGCCAGAAATAGAACACAAAAGGGCTGAGGAAAAGACTTTGTGGGTGTCAGACACAGGGATTAAGGAGCATTCATTGACTATTCTGGTTTGGGTTGTTAGCAGAAAAATATCCTGAAGTTTTAGAATCATTGCAGAATGTGCATGGCAAACCCTATGTAAAGTGGGGAGAGAGGAAGAGGGAGGTAAAGTAGAGGAAAATGTAAAGAGGAGAGAAGAGATAGAAAGGACTAAAAGTGAATCCAGACAAAAACAAACTTCTAAAATAGAAAGAGAACTTTACTCATCAAACTAAAAAACCATAAAGACAATCTGGTAGACAGAAACAATTGGGTAGAATAGTGATTATGCCCATTCAACTCAAGGACAACACAATAGATTAAAATGGTATGTGCACCTAAACAATTTACAGGAAGTAAAATCATCAGAAAATAATGATTTCCAAATTATTCGTACTAGAGTAAAAAACCTCACAGATACCACTACCTAATTTCATAATAGCATTCCATATAATTTTAGAATCTTTAGAAACAGACTGCAACAGCCAATATGTGTGCTATCAGTACATGAAATTGTGCCATTTCAACCTGCTAAGAAAGGGATAGAAGAGTATGAAATCTATTTAGAGGTGGAATCAAAATGTAATTGTAATTCCTAAGAAACTTCAATACATTTCATCTTATACTTAAAGTTCAAAAGAAGAGAAATCTCCCTCTCCAACCTTGCCTTTTCAGAAAACCCAAGATATATTTTATACATCTTCCTCACCATCCACAAAAACAAAGGAGACAAGGAAATGGGATCTAAAACACTAGAAACCTGATGACCAGCCTGAATTTTGCACAGCAAGGAATTCACCAGGAAAAGTTGACTGCACCTCTTCAATAAGGAACAGTCTAAACACTAAATAAGTAGGCCTTGATGGCTCAGAAAGGACACTGAAAGGGTTTACCTAACAGCTAGCTGAAGGCATCTTCCACTAGTAATTGGAAAGCTTTCACCTCCAAAATTCACGGCTCAGTATGTAATGTAAAAAAGCCAACATGTAACATATAACATGTCCAAGGGTTCATATTATAACCACATCAGCATCATAAAGAAACGAATAAATTTGTGACTGTCACAGATGATGAATGGGAAGATTTGATCTGTGTGATTTATAGGAACAATTGAAGAAGCCTTGGAGAATTAGAGCACAATCATTCCTTTTAAGGCTCCATGGGATAGTTGGAAATTGTTTTCTTATAAAGAACTGTGATAAAAGATAGGAAAAAAAACCATATAAATAAGAACTTTTATCATTCAAAATGATTCATCTTTGTTTCAGTTTCCTTTGTCTCTACTAATAGTGCAATTCAAGATTCCTTCTCTCTCTGGCACAGGAGGATTATCTTTAACAAAAGAAACATATGGCTTCTGTACAGACACAAAGAAGCTGAAGACACTTGCCCATCCAATACAAGTCCAATGGGGCAATTTCCTTTTATCCACAAAGGGAAAGTAGAATTAAGAGCTTAAAATCCATTTTCATACTCACCCCCAGAAGTCACATCCCAGCACCAAATGTTGATGGTATTCCATTGGATAGCAGAGTTCCATGTTCCATATTCCAAGAGTCAAGAGGTACAAAGAGAGGGAAAGGAGGAAAAAAAAAAAGAATAACAAATTAGGAATGAGTTTTTTGTCCTCTGACATTCAGTTACTGAGTACCTGTGCCATGACAATTCTCTCCTTTCTAGAAACTCCCCTCCTTACCAACAAAGCATTTAGTGATTATTTAAAGGAATGATGCTGAAAATCAGAATAAATTGCCTCTATGATGAAAGATCCAAAAAAGAAAGAATACTTTTTGTTTTTTTGACAGTAATAAATAAAAAAGAATAATATATATCCAAAATGAATCTGTTACCACACAGATAACTTTAAAGGGTAGTTAACTTTAAAGGAACTGTATTGATTTCTCAAGCTCTCCTGACTCTCCTGTGAAATTATCTGTTATCACACACACACACACACACACACACACACACACACACACACACACACACTGTCTCTCCCTGGACAGAATGTAAGCCTCTTGAGGGCAAGGATTGCCCAGCATAGTAGTTTGTGCATAGTAGGTGCTTGATAAATCTTTGCTGATCAGTTGCTAAAAAGCCACCAGGATAATCTCAACTGTGAAATTTAAAAATGTTAAAAAGCTAACAACATGCGCAAACTATCAAACCACTTTGTCAAAACTCAAGTACATGGGGTGGCTAAGTGGTGTAGTGAGTAGAACACCAGCCCTGGAGTCAGGAGGACCTGAGTTCAAATCCGACCTCAGACACTTGACACATTTATTAGCTGTGTGACCTCGAGCAAGTCACTTAACCCCAGTTGCTTTGCCTTCCCCCTTCAAAAAAAAAAAACCAAACCCCAAAACGAACATCTACACAAGGAAACTATTAAGTCCAAGCCAATTCAGGGATATTTTGTGTTCTGAAAAACCTGAGCAGAAGTAAGTCCTTTGTAGGAACACTGGCATTGGCGTTTATTGGATTTTCATTGCAGTGTTTGGGACTTCATTCTGGCCTTAATTTTTTTTCAGATAACAATCCAAGAAAAGTTTTGAAGAGCCTGGGAATTTCCAGACCACAGTTTGTTCAAGGCTTTCAAGTCACAACAAGCTCTACCTGGGGTGAGCTTTCACAAAGTAAAAATCACATAACGGAAGTTTTGGAGCAGGCTGCAGTTCTCCAAAATAACTGTTACTTTACAGAAGCCCATATTAGAGGCTTTCCGCATGAGCAATCAACTTGGAAAAGACATTCTGTATCAAAGTCACTCAAGAAGAAATAGCCAATTTTTATATCTATTCAGGTCTTAGGGATCTCTCTGCCTTGTAAATGGACCCCACTGATTAGCCTGACTGAAAACTGTAGCGAAGATGCTTTTCGGAGACCCTGTGCTGTCCTATAGGTAGACACAAAGTACATCAAGGAAAAAGCATAAGTAAAAGTATGCAGACACTGAGCCAGATAAGAAGAACTTTGTGTAATGTAACAAAATAGTATCCTGGTCCTATGGCATAAAGTTTGGCCCTATTAGCATTGGTGGCAATATAAATTTTTCAAAGTTTTTAAAAAGGACATTGGAAGAAGCTATGACAGAAATTCCTATGAGAAGAGAAAATGTGCCAACAGTCAAAAAGAATCACATTTTCCTTAGAACCCAGGGTCTCTAAACTTATCTTCCACTGTGCTGAGCATCTCCAAACCCAACAGAAAAAGAGAGATGATATAGATTGATGTGGGTATGGGTATAAATACAGATGATATAGAAAGTGTGTGTGTGTGTGTGTGTGTGTGTGTGTGTGTGTGTGTGTATGAATGAATACTGTTATCCCTTCCATATCATGGGCATCCCATGATCTGGAAAACCCACATAAAAATTTTTGACTCTCCATGCCAGAAGTCTGAATTATCATGGTTTTAAAAGATAAGGTATATTATACAATATTATACATATATTTTGTTCATTTCTGAGTTTCTAGACTTTTTCTGTGTCGTCTGCTGGCATTCATGTGTCATCTACAGCCTCCACAAAACTCCCCTAAAATGCCCATTTAATTTCTTATGCCAACCCATGATCTACTGAAACCAAGATGGAGAAAGTTGAGATGTGGAAGGGATAACTGTAGACGTATAGTACAATATTTTCACAAAATCTTTGTACAGATACTTTTTTAAACTTTTGACCTAATTCTAATAACTCAGGTTATAGGTATGATAGAAACAACCTGTGGTTTTTCCTGTTAAGTAATAATGAATTTTCTTCTCAAAGATTACATGGATGTAGGTTTTTTTAGACAAAGAGTACCTTCTCATCTTCTCTAGACATTTTTGGCTTGTTAGAGAAGCTAAACAATGCTTTAGGTAGAATTATGCAACGCTAATGTCACAAATTTTAAAATATTTGTTTCTGATATTACAGATACCTTATCGATATAGACAAAGTAAAATCATTGACACACGTACAAATGTGTAACCCATATGTGCCTATCTTTTATGCTTAAGATATATGTGAAGATATTGGTCCATCAGGAGGTAGGAAACTACTACGTATCCCTACTGTGCTGCCTCACTCTGGCAAGAAAATGACCTTGGGTTCTTGAAAGTTATTTCTACAGAGTGAAAGTTCTGTCATATCCTACACCAAGCTGGGAAGCTGGGAAGTCTTAGTCCAAAATATTGATTTTCTTTTTGAGAAATAGCATTGCTAAATTCAGAGAGGCTCATTCCTGGGTAGGGCATAGGTTGATGGATTTTCCAGCCATAGCAACTCTTAGAAAGTATCTAGTAATACAGAGAAGGATTATGATCTCTCATTAAGAGTACCCACACTGAAGAAATCAATGAATCCTTGAAGTACATAGAAAAATAGAATAGACTCCATTAGGATTGTTGTCTCTAACTTTGGTTAAGTAAAATAAATGAACTAATTCTTCTAACTTAAAGACAAATCTTAAAGCTAAAAATTTCACAAATAAGTTTTAATGGGTTTAATGGGTTTCATGAAGCTATACTTATATAAGTTATAGAATCTCCACACTGGTGTCATTAACAGACTTATTGCAAAGTAGGTGGACATTTTGATGGTGAAAAGACACAAAACAAAGAACACTGAACTAGGAATCAGGAAAAGTGGGTTTCAATTTCAGCTTTGTCATTAATAATCTTTGTGACCTTGGGCAGTTCATCTCTAAAAATATATTAATAGCTACCATACCTAATTTACCTCACAGGGTTGTTGTGAGACCACTCCTTTTTTAAAAAGGTTGTATACATGCTTTTTGTTTTAATTAGTTGTTTCCAAATGTACCCTTCCCAGACACCCCTTCATTCTTGCAATGGTCTCCTCACTTAATTTCCATGATACATCATTCTCATGATTTTCCTCTTATCTTTCTGACAGCCTTCCTCCACCTACCTCTTTATTCTTTATGCTTTAATCTAGACATTTCCCAAGGTTTTGTTCTTGGCTGTCTTTTCTTGCATTTCTGTTAGTGATTTTATCCACTTTCCAGATTCCAAAATGATCTGATTATACTATAGTCACTTAGCTCCTAATAAAATTCAATTGGATAGAACTCTTTTTGTGTTATATTACACTCTATATTGACATGTAATGTGCTTATGCAACTGTTAAAAGATACCACCTTGCAGGAGAATATAGCACTATATCAAAGTATAAGCAAAAAAAAATAGTTCAATGAACAAAGTACAGTTATACAATAGTAGGGGCAGCTAGGTGGCTCACTGAATAGAGAACCAACCCTAGAGTCAGGAGGACCTGAGTTCAAATCCAGCCTCAGACACTTGACACACTTACTAGCCTTGTGACTTTGGGCAAATCACTTAACCCCAATTGCCCTCCAAAAAGCAAAACAAAAACAAAAACAAACAAAAAGAGAATCATCCCTAGAGAAAGCTGAAGTAAGGTTTCACAGTTATATAATAGTACAGAATCATGCCATATACACAAATTAATATATTGATAATGCATCATGTGCATATTGAATTTAAATTCTCATCATGAGAACACCAAATACTAAGCTATGCATATAGACTGACTTTGAAAAGTTTACATTTGTAACAATTAAGCAAAAAGAAATTTTGTTTCCTTGTGTGAAATTGATTTTCATTACAAAAAAAAGTTATAGTTTCATTATGTTCTAAAAGCAAAAATGAAAGACTGAAAAAATATGTCTATCAATTAGATAAATATGGATTCATGGATATTTCCCATGATTATCCTCATTTATAAAATTAGGAGATTGGATTAGATGATCTCTGAGGGTCTTTACAATTTTAAATCTATGATCCAAAGATCTATTCCATAATTATAGGATGTTACATAGTTATACTCTTTTCCCAAGTGAGCAGTAGTAAAAGGTTAATATTTAGATTACTTATTTTGAAGCACTGGGTCCTACCACCTTTCTAAATGCTATAAAATTACTTTTAAAGTTAAAAAAAAATCCATATTCTCTTCTAAGAGCAAAATAACCCAACTTAACTAATGTTAAATTGTTTTTATTATTATTTTAAAAGATCAACTTAATTGATTTATAATTGGGAAATGCTTATAAGTGGATTTAATTATACATCATGCTGCTTACAACAATCAGGTATGGTCATTGGTGAAAAGGAGGTTCTTAGGAGTTTATTTTTTTTAAAGGCCTATCATGACATATAGCAAGAGCAAACAAATTTTAGGAATGGGGACACTGGTAACCTTACTTGTAATCCATTTATATGCATAAATGAGTGATGCTGTCCCTGACTCACCTCCATCATTAGAGATTCCATTATTGTCATTTTTTAAAAACCTTATAAACTATGTGGATTCAAAAACAGAAGAAAGGATACAGATGTGAGGACAGCTGGCAATACACAAGACTGTCTTGTTTACGAGATTGTTCCTGTAACTACTAAACCCTAAATATCTTATCCCACCCTGACTGAATTCTCTAACTTTTTACATTGTTATTCTACTTAAAATTCTAATAACTGGAGTCATTTCAGTTGGTACAGATGTTTAGTGTTTTAACTAAATGATTTGTACATAGTACGTCCTCCAGAAAGGTTTTGGAACTATTAATCATTTGAATTTTGATGTCAATGTGTTTAGGCAAATGGTTTTCTTCCTAATGTCTACCTGAGACCAATATACTGACAAAGTAGGAGTCCTGATGGCACAATGGAGGGTCAAATCTATAATCCCACAGTGAGAATTGGTGAAACAGGAGGGCATCTGAGGGTGAGAAAATTTTAAAAAGGAAGGAGGGAGGGTGCCAAAGATAAAATTTTCCAATTTCAAAATTTTGCCTACGGTTGGCCCTTTTACCCCCTCAAAAAAGGAGGAAGAAACTCTTGCTCCTACTCCTTTGTGTACATAATATCTTCTGCTCCTAGCACCTTTATGTAAGTCTATTTATTTTTTACCAAAAGAAAAAGGCTAAAAAGTTTGAGGAAAAAGAAAATGCTCAGTATCAGTTACTTCTTTTTTAATGGAAGTGTTCTTTTTCATGGAAATACAACTTGACACATATTTTACATTATTTTCAGAAAAGAAATGTCCGATTCTCGCAATTATGGTATGTGCAAACATTTCTTTCTTGAGGAAATGTAAAGTCTAAAAATTTAAAAACAAAAAGATCAGAGGCTAATAAAACGGGAAGAATGTGTCAGCAACATTGCTCAATCTGTGTCCAAGGGGCATAATTGAAACCAAGTTTCTTCCCTCATGTGAATGTGGTTGATAAAATTCAAGCCTAAACACATAGCAGCCATGACATGATCTTCACCAGCTTTTGGATGGAGTACAAACTGACCCCTCATCCTAGTACAATGGAATGAACATTCATCAGCTCTAGGGGTTAGAAAACATATATTAACCTCTCAACTCTGCCTCTAACTTTCAAAACTTGGGAAGGCCACAACCTATATGGGACAATATCTTCATTTTTTTAAATGTGGAGTTAAATTTTTTTGCCAGAATTGGGGGTAGGCTGATGAAAGGGGGAGGAAAGAAAACCTGAATTCTGTCTTCAAAACATGCATTTTTGCCAGCAACTAGATGCTACTCTTCCAGTCTTAAAATCCTATTTTATTTATTTCTTTATTTTGGTGTTAAGAATATGTCAGATCTCCAAAACAAACTGGAAGGAAAATAAAATGGTTTCACATATCACTGAAACTCGGGGCTAGCTACCATCAAGTCAATAGGATTGCTGATGTAGAGGGTTGCATTATAAATCTGGAGAAGACAACCCAGTTAGAGGCCAATTCAACCTATCTCTTGTTGTTATTGTTGTTATTCAGTCGGGTCGGACTCCTCAGGATCCCATTTGGAGTTTTCTTAACAAAACTACTGGAGTGGTTTGACACTTCCTTCTCCAGCTCATTTTACTGATGAGGAACTGAGGCAAATAGGATTAAGTGACTGACCCAGGGTCACACAGCTAGCAAGTGTCTGAGGCTGGTTTTGAACTCAGGAAGATGAGTATTCCTGACTCCAGGCCACCTAGCTGCCCTCAGCCTATCTCCACAATGGCAATATTATTCAATCTTGGGGGGAGAGATGATTTTGAGAATAAAAGCAGTTTTTCCAGTTCTGGCAGAGGTTACCATTTTTGAGAACCCTCTAACTGGTAAGCAGATTAATGAGAAAAGGTTGAAATAAAAATAAATCTACGTATAAACCAAATAATTACTCCTATTAACACAGTTATTTAGTTCTATGTATGTTTTTTCAACTTCAAAATATCATGTCTTTTCCTCTAATTTGGACTCTAGAAAACACTGCAAAATAGAATTGGGTAAAAATTATTTTGTCTTAAAGTATCCATTGAGGTAATATTTGTAAAGCAATTAGCACAGCATCTAACACATAGTAGGTGCTTAATAAACGCTTGTTTATTCCTCTCCCTTCTCCACTTAACCCCCTGCCATCTTATCACCCTAAAAAAAATCTGACTGTTGCTTTCTGAATTTGAAAAACATTTTTCTGGCAGTAGTTAGGGCAGAATATGTTTTGATGGACTGGGAAGGAGTAAGAGGAAGGCCACATTTATTTTACAAAATTCATTATTTATTTTCTTAAATAGGACACAGGTTGCTTAAATGCTTAAACTTGCTGTTAGGCAACTAGAACAAAATTAAGAATTTTTTAAATTGTAATATTCTCTGTCTCTATGTCTCTATGTCTTTCTCTTGCTTTCTGTCTGACTCTGTCTCCCTGTCTCTCTCTGTCCTTGTCACTCTCTTTGTCTCTGTCTCTCTATCTCCCTCCCTCCCTCCACATTTTTAGTAATGGAAAGAGCAGTGGAATTAGAGTCAAAAGTCTGAGTTTCTTCCCCTGATCTCCCACTCACTAACCATGTAATCTTAGACAAGTCAATTTTGAGTCTGTTTCTTCATCTGTAAAACAAAAGGGGGTGGCTAGGTGATGCAGTGAATAGAGCACTGGCCCTGGAGTCAGGAGGACTTGAGTTCAAACTCAGCCTCAGACACTTAACACTTACTAGCCCTGTGACCTTGGGCAAGTCAGCTAACCCCAATTGCCCTACCTTCCCCCCTCCAAAAAGCAAAACAAAAAAAAAAGAGAGAGAACAAAAATAGTGTGGTCTCAATTTCATACTATGGCTTTTAAGACTCAAATAAGATCATATATGTAACGTGCTTTGCTAAATATAAAGAATCATATGAATATTATTAATATTATTATTATCTGACACTGGAGATAACACTTTGTTCTTTTCCTCACTGGGTTGTTTGAGAATCTGTTGAAATAATTTCAATTACATGCTTTGTAATTATTAAAAAAAACCTCCATACCATTATTAATTATTATTATTACTAATCTTGCTAAAACTGAGTTTTTGATCAGGCATTAATTTTAAGGGTTAAGATCAATTCATTTTCATTTAACAAGTGATCAGCAATTATTTTGGAGAAGCCTATCACTTGCAGCTGCTTTTTGAAATCCTGTCTGCCACCTGTGTCAGATGGTACTGGGTTTCTATATTTGCCACGTTCCAACTTGCCCTGCTGGACTTTTATCCCTTTTTTGAAGCTAGTCAGATGTAACTAACACAGCCCTCCCATATGTCAAATGTAGGCTAGGGGAAAGTATTTTAAGAGATAGGCTCTGGTTTAGCCATGTAATTCCAATTGACTTTAATGGGAGCCACATAGCTAAATCCTCTCACAATGCTTTGAAAAGATTACCCAGAACCTCTCTGAATCCATCCAAATCCATGGGGGAAAGGGAGGAGAGAAGAGCAATAATTTGAGTGTTGGTGCCATATAACACTGCCAAGCAGTAAAAGTGCTAAGCTAGCAGAGATACAGGGTATTAACCAAGTACTATCAGTTCAGTCAATCTGGTCAGTCGTCCAGAAGAAAATTAAAATTACACTATACTCCTTTTAGTGATGTGGTACTGTGAAATGTAAACACTAAAGATGGGAATTTCAAATTTCACTGAAGTCTTATAATAACAAAAGATCTAAAAAGAAAATATGGTGGTTTGGTTTGTGTTTTTTTTTTTAAACTCATGGTATCCTCACCATGCATGATTTGAAGACACCATACTTCAGGACCACAGTCCTGAAGGACTGTGTCTTCAAAGTCCATCCAGCCCTTTCACTTTACAAATGAGATAAAGAGACTCGCCCAATATCTTAAATTAAGACAGGACCCAGGTTACTTAAATTAAGGATGTGTCATATTCTTAGACAGCTAGGACAAAAGTAAGGGTATTTTTTAAACAGAGAGAAATTGATTCTAGAAAACAATCCTGGCTTGAGCCATTTTTAACAGGGGGCAGCATAGCACAATGGATAGACATTTGAACTTGGAATCCAGAAGACCTACATTTAAATCTAACCTCTTGAATCCAACAAACTGTGTGTTCATTTGTGTGAACCTAAATTTCCTTATCTGTCAAATGAGACTAGGAAGAAAAACAGCAACTACTGAACAGGGTTGTTGGAAGTCTCAAATGAGATCATCTATGTAAAGTGCTTTGCAAAGTTTAAAATACTACATGAACGCCAGCTGTTAGGAATTTTAACAAGCAATAATAACAAAAGCAAAATTAGAAATTTTCTAATTATAAGATGGGAAGACTAAGCTGGAAGGCCAGAAGGATGCAAAGTTGGGGAATGTAAGAGATAAGTATAGTTATAAACTATAAATTTATAAAATAAGATGTCCTGTCTTTTGAGTTTATAAAAGATAGCCTAGTTTAATTTTTGAGGCAGTGAGAAGTTGATAAGTAGATCACATGTGCATTTTAACAGTATTACTTATTGTTGCATTATTCCACTGACCTGGAATTGGGAAGATCTAAGGTCAAATTCTGTCCTAGACACTTATGAACTATGAAATCCTGGGCAAATCATTTAACCTCTGTCTGCCTCTGTTTCTTCATCTGTAAAATGGGGATAATAATAGCACCTATCTCTCAGATGAGTTACTTGTATTTTGTTAACCTTATAGTATTCTAAAAATACTAGCTATTATTAACCTAATTATTATTAGATTATTATTATTAATCTAATATTTTATGTATAATTTATTTATTTGTAATCTAACATATGATTAGAATATTATTAATCTAACATTTTGTTAATAGCTGCAATAGTCCAAGAATTACATAAATTGCTAATCATATAAAATCAATGGTGCTATGATATCACAAAATGGAACAAGATTCACTAATCTTGTGACAGAAATCTGTTTAGCTTAGCCAAGCCTAAAACTGAAACTTCCTTCAAATGAGTTCATGCCTTCAATTCAAACAATAACCTGTAAAAGGATGAGCTCTAAAAACTGCAGCCTTCTAGCCTTCTATTTATCTGATACACTACACCTACTCTTGTGATTGTGACTTCCAGTCCCTTGATCTGTCCCTGTTACCCTAGTCAATTTCCTTAACTCTGGTTTCACTGGCTTCCCTACTCCACCTTGACCCTTCAACCAGACACTCACCAATCTTTCACAAACCACTACTATAGACTCCCTAATTCCTTTGATTTTCTAATGTTTCCAACCTTCAAATGATCATCCCTGATAACTTATTTCTCTGCCTCTTAGGACGCTGAGTGTTGATGGATGAAGTCATGAAATCAAGCTGATTTTACCTGTTCTGAATTTAAAGTTCATAACCTCAACTAGGCCCTCAAAACTGCTTGAGGATCCTTCTATCCATCTTTTATAGGTGTCCCTGTCATTCCCCATAGCAACTGTTCTAAATGTTTTACTCTCTTAAAACCACCGAATGCCTCCCATCTTTACCCCATACATAAATTTACAGAAAATAACTTGGTTTCCCACTTTCCTAAGTGTATAAGAGTCATCTTAAGCGAATTTTCTCCACCCCTTTTTTTTTCCAGTTTCATAAAACTGCACCTTGGCACTTAGTATCTGTTCTCTTCTTTTGTACATGAGGAAAAAATATTTCTCCTTACTGAGGCTAGTCAGTCCACTTGAACCCTTGATTTCATTCCTTCGCAACTCCTCTATGATCTTGCTTAAGCAGTTTTTCCCTCCCTATGGTGTATTTTCAATTTCTTCCACCCATTGGCCCCCTCTGACTTGGCTACAGACATGCTCAGATTTCCCCAGTTTTAAAACAAACAAAAAGACCCCCAAAATAACTCTTTCTCTTACCCTTTCCTTTACATCTACCTCCTACTATATCTTTTTCTTTGTCATCACTGTCAAACATCTTGGCAAAGATACTGGAGTGGTTTGCCATGTCTTTCTCCAATGCATTTTACAGATGAGGGCACTGAAACAAACAGGGTTAAGTGACTTGTCCAGAGTCACACAGGTGATAAGTGTCTAAGGCAGTGGTTCTCAATCTGTAGGTTATGTTCAATTTAAATACATCCTGCATATCAGATATTTATATTACGATTCATAACAGTAGCAAAATTATAGTTATGAAGTAGCAATGAAAGTAATTTTCTGGTTGGGGGTCACCACAACATGAGGAACTGTATTAAAGGGTCGCGGCATTAGGAAGGTTGAGAACCACTGGTCTAAGATCATATTTGAACTCAGGCCTTTCTGATTCTGGGCCCAACACTCTATCTACTGTGCCACCAGTCATGCTATTTCTCTGCTCAAAAATCATGAGCATCTCTGTATTGCCTACCAAGTAAAGATTGAGCTCTTTTGATTAGCATTCAGGGCCTTCCATAATATGGCACCACTGCAACTTTCCAGTCTTATCTCCCTTTCCTGTATTCTAGGTAAATTGGATTGCCTCCATCCCCAAACATGACCTGGCTTTCCCATGTCCATTCTTTTGCACACTGTTTCTTATGCCTAGACTGTCCTCCCTATTCCTGTTTATCTGTTGGATTCATATTTATCTTATAAATCCCAACTAAAATGCCAATTCCTCCATGAAGCCTTCCTTGATTGCTCTTTGATGGTGACAACCTTTCTCCTTGGTCATCATTTTTTTTTAGGCTCTGTAATTCTCATGGCATGAAACAGTGTGTGTTATAGCTCTCTGTGTTTCTGCTATATCCCCCTACTAGACTGGAAGTTCTGCAATGGTGGGGATCAGACCTTAATTAAAGAAAGGCAACATAAAAGAGTTGAAAGAATTTTAGATTTGGAATCAAAGATCTGAGTTCAAATCCTAGCTTTGCAACTTACTACCTTTATGACTGGGCAAATTACTTAATGTTACTAGGCCTCAGTTTCTTTCTCTGTAAAAAGAGAGATCTGGACAAGATGACCTCTAAGGTCACTTCTAGCTCTGAATCTCTGGTTCTTTCATCTCATCTTCCCCAGAATTTATCATAGTACCCAGCACACGGTAAGCACTTAATAAATGTTTGTTTTATTAAATTACATTTTCAAATCATGATACCTAAACAGTCCTCATTTCTTCCATTTCTTCTTTCCTGAGCCTTATTCCAAGGCTAACTCTATGATGAGAGCTATGAAGTGAATTACTCTCTGAATTATGAAAGCGTGCAGACCTGTTTAATTGGAGTCATTTCTGTATCAGAACTTTCGAAGCCAGTGCCATTTTAGATGATAATTTGTTTCTCTCTCTGACTGATACATTTATTGTAGATGTAAGGAATGGATTGGATTTTACATTGTTAATAAAAAGTAATTGATTCATTATAAAAGAACCAATTTAAAATCTTTCAGGTAATGATTTCCCAAGGTGCCTAAATAGGCACCAAAATTTTGTAAAGACAAGAACTATTTAGATAGTCCAGGGGTATCCTCTACATAAGTGAATTCTTTGCCCACACATGATTCAAAATCAAGGAGCTTTTAGAGTGGTCAGGATGACAAGCTTACTAATGAGTATTCTAGAACAACCAAGCCCAGGAACACTGAAAAGAAGAGTTATCTCATGTAATATTTCTGGACAGAATGGACACTTCTACAGGCTTTTTAACTTTCAAGTCTTACTGTTTCTCTGCTACGTAACTAGTCATACTCACACTACTTACCACTATCTGAGTTATTTTCCCCACTTAATTGTACTACTGAAAACTCAGCTTCAGCCTCTCTACATAAATACAGACATTTCCACTGGGAAAAAAGGCAAGGACTATTCAAGTAATTCCTTTCAAGAAAATTTGTCAGAAAAGAGTTCAAGAGAAGTGCAAGAAGCAGTCCATGAATTATCAAAAACCAAAAGGACAAACCTGAATCCCTAGTTTTTTTCCGTTTTCTCAGCCTTCCTATGAGAATATTGATAGCTGCTGTTACTAGCATCTTCTCTCCATGAAACTGCTTTAATTAACTTTGTATAAACCCATAGACATGCATGTAAATAAACCTATATTTGCAGATATATTCACATATATATACACATATGTATATTACTGTGTTCACTTACCATGTGTAACTGTGATTTTCCCACCTCAAAAATAATGTAAGCTCCATGAGAGAAAGGACTATTTTTTGTTGTTTTATCCTTAGTACTTTGAATGGGTGCTTAATAAATGTTGAATGAATGAAATGGAGCATAACTATTCTCATATTTATCAGGGGAACTTTACTGACCAAATGTAGACTAGTTTCCCCCCCAAATTCCAAATTAACATGAATTTTAAATTATATCATTCTATCTACCAACGTCATCATTAATATAATCATCTGGAAAAAAAAATCTAGTGAGTACCTATTGTGGCAGCGAGATGACTCAAAGAATAGAGCATCGGGCCTGGAGTCAGGAAGACCAGAGTTCAAAACTGGCCTCAGACACTTACTAGGAATGTGACCCTGGGCAAGTCACCTAACCTCTGTCTTATTCCACTGGAAAAGGAAATGGCAAACCACTCCAGCATCTTTGCCAAGAAAACACAATAGACAGTATGGTCCATGGATCATGAAGAGTCAGATACAACTAGACAAAAACCACCCTATTCTGTGCAAAACATTGTGCTGGTGGCATATAAAAAGATATCAAGACATATATACTCCCCTCAGGGAGTTTAGAATATAATAAGAGAGATGATAAACCAGTAGTTACATAACAAAAATAACTATAAAACTTTCCAAATATGGTTTATTTGCCACATGAGACGGACAATTATAGGAATTCAAAGGAGGGAGAGATTACTTGTGGCTGGAGAGATCAAGAAGGCATCAGACCATAGGTGGTATTGATCTGGGCCTTGAAGATATAGAGAGGAGTAAGATGCTATCCCAATGGAAGGAACTGCATATGCAAAGGCAGGACAGTCCATGGTAGGTTCAGGGAATATTGAATAGTCCAAATTGGCTGAAATGTTGGGTATGTGTTATGGGATAATGAGAGATAAGGTTGGAAAGGTATATTGAAGTTAGATTGTAGAAGGCTTTGGCTTCATTGATAAGGAGTTCAGATTTTAAGAAGCAATTTTAATCTGGTAGCCATGTGAAGGATAGAGTGGATTAGGGGAGAGGAACTAGGAAAAAATACAACAGTTTAGAAAGTGGCTACTCTAGTCCTGATCTGAAGTAATAATATGCCAAACTGGGAATGGAAAAGAAGAGACAGATGCATGAATGTATAGGACTTGAGATAACTGACATTTCAAAGCTGGATGGCTGGGAGAATGGTGGCATCGCCAACAGAAATGGGGGAATATGAAAGATCTCATCTGGAGCTTTGGGGAAGATGAGTTTGGTTTTAGACATGGTGAGCATGAGGCAGATGTGTGGTGCTCAAATGGTAATGAGCAGCCAGCAGAAACACAGGACCCAGGCTCGAAAGAAAGGTGAGGACTGGAGGCATAAATTTAGGAGTCATCTACTTATCATCACTGCTAATTCTAATTTTATAAATGATCTCTTCCTTTATCTCAACATTTCCAAGATAAGTACTTCACCTAATGAATTTATTTTGTCTAACTGACTTCTAGGACTTTCACCAGACTGAAATCTCCCCCATACCATTACTTATTATGTTAAAACCAATTTAATGACATCTACAATCCACTCACCTACAGCCTTTAACCTACTTAGAACTACTCCTTTAACCATGATGAGGTTTCCAAACCACTGTCCCTTAACATCAAATTTCTTTTATATTTCCAGAAACTCCATCAGGGTGCTGTCCTTCAAATTACCTTTGGATTACACGATAAACATTTTTACAATATACAAGTCAGGTTCATCACTTACATTCCTCTTCAAAGACATCTCATCATGGACATGTCAAAATGAGCTAAGTACTCTCAGATAAATGTCTTCACATTCCATTTACCAGCATCAAAACCAAAAGAAGTCTATATTCGCACCCTTGAAATTTGTTGATCATCTCTGATTTCTATCTTTTTCTGCTTTCCTACTTCATCACACAATAACAAATTTCACCCTGTTTTTGAGATCTACCTATAATTCTCCATCTTTACTGCTAAGACTTCAGCACAATATTTTTTTCATCTCTAGCATCTTTATAAGCTCTCCCTTGGAAAACTATTTTCACACTAACCTATTTTTTCTATTCTTTGTTAACTATTTCTTTTTTTCAGATAAGGGCTCTTTGTGGTATATGTAAGGATGTGTATACATGTGTATCACTTTCTTTTTAACATCAGATAATTGTGTAAGCATTATTCCTCCCATTAGCACTGTTGTAGGTTTATTATTATTATTATTATTATTTATTATTATTATTCCAGATAAGGGGACTCAGTGATTGAATTCTGTGACTCTGATTCAGTTAGAGCTAGATACCTACTTCCTTGACTCTTTTCACCCCACTACTCACTTGCTAACCTTTAGCACCTTTAAATATCATGTTATTTTACAGCAGTTTGGCTTTTTACTGCTCCTCCCCCTCACTTTCAGAGAAAGCACAACTATATTCATGAAATTATCTGCATGGTCCCATCCCCAAAGAAGATGGTGTCCTGGGGTTTAAGTGTAGGAGGGAAATATTGAGTTTTGAAATCTGAAGATCAGAGTCTCAGACATATTTCTTACACTTATTAGTATCCAATTATTAAGAAATCATTTTATTTCTCTTAGTATCAGACTCTTCAGTTGAAAAATGAGGGAAAGTTGGCTGGGATGATCTCTTAAAATATCTTCCAGTTCTAACATTCTAGGACACGTTAATTGCCTCCCAATTGAAAATTCTTACCAACTTCAAAATTTAAACTTATATAGCAATAAATCAACAATAAGCATTTGTGCACTATTGGAATTGAAAAAACTATTAATTTTTAATTTAATATTATTTATTTAATAATCTTTTCCCATAGGCATCATCAAACCTTCTCTACCCCAGGTGTAAGCAGTAGACATTTCTTTTCCCATTGAAAGAATCATATCAGTAAGAATGAAAAAAAAATTCCTCAAGTAGTACATATTCTAAGAGATCCATCTGAAGTATGCTGTGTAGAAATCAATGTTATATTAGAGGGACTTCTGCACTTGGTTTTACTCTGAATCTAAAAATTATATTAGTTTCAAATTGTAGAAGAGGAGGGGTATGGTCACATCATTTCAAGCCTGAACTTTTCTGAGTTCCATTTATGTGTATCATGAAATATACAATCCCTCATCCTTCTTCCCTCCCTACTCTCATCCCCAATGAAATTCCAGCTTTGAGTATTAAGAAGCCTAATTGGAATTCTTACAATGCCTATCAAGAAAATTTAATAATCACTACACCACCACCACCACCACCCCCATTCATTAACTGCCCAGACTGCTTGCTTTTGATCAAATAGATTTTAGGTTTAAAGTAAAATTTGATTTGGAGTTAGAGCTGTTTCCACCTGTATTCTTTTTGTAGATTCCAACCTCCTCTGGCTGCAATAAGGTTTGGTTCATTCCTAATCCAATGCACTTCAAAGTGTATTACATGTGAGTTGTCAACCAGCCCTTCTCAATGTTAATCCATTACTCAAACACCTGGTTTCATAAAAAGAAAGTGACAAATAGAAAGCCTGGAAGCATAGAAGGATCACATCTTGAAGACTATTGAGCTTTACCATTTTACAGAAACCATCGATGTTCATTACAAATCACAGCTTCTCACTCTCCAACCTAATCTAGTAAATCCTCCAGGTTCATTTTTTAGCTGCTTGGAATATCCACTCCAAAATCACCTCATCACCACCAGCCGGTGCAGAGCGGTCACCAGCCTGAAAGTAGACTGACAAGCTTACAAAAAGCTTTTCAAGCTCTTCAAAATTAAAATATGAGGTTGGTAATGCTGTCCTCTGAGCTAGGGGAATTTCAGAAGGGGCTGCTGGTTGCTGATTGCTGCTGCTGCGGTGGCTGCGACTGCAGCTACAGAGGGCTTTGGCTCATACGACCAATCAGTCCTCTCTCCCCATCCCCTCCTCAGCCCAAAGATTTGCAGATCCATTCCCTAACTTTAAACAAAAGTCAGATCTTTCTTTATTAATAGGCACATGGAGAATTTCTAGCTCGGACTTAGGTATGATGATATGGGGGAAAGCAACTAGACCAGCCTCATGCACCCTTGAAGGTTTCGTTTTTAACTACTGTTTCCCTCTATCTACTCATTTCCGCTAGAACTGCTTAAGGTTAAGTGCCCAGGCGAGGAAATAGGTATAGCTCAGCAGCATATTCCTTCTATCAAGGAATCCATTAACTTAGGCAACATGACTACCCCAGTCCCTTAGCTGCAGGGCAACCACTGGGTTCATCTTTGGGAGAAAGCAAGCCCCAAAGCAAGGAAAGATCTTAATTCTGGGAAAGGAACAGCGCCCCCCTTCCCGGCCCACTTTGGGCTTCTTAAATGTATATTGCTGTTCGACTGGGGGGAGGGAGAAAGATGTATTTCACCAACCTACATCATTGGCCATTTCAACGCTAACTATAGGGGAGTTAAACCTTACCTTAAAAGAATAGGATCGTCTTGTCTTAAAAAAAAAATTCTCCTTCCCCATTCTCCTCCCCCATTCCCCTTCCCCCGCCCCCTGTCAATTTATTTTTAACCAGGATAATGCTTTTGCTTAAGTAAAATAGAAGAGAAAAAAAGAGAGAGAAAAGAGAAGACTCAGGGTTAGAGCTTCTAGGAACGACAAGATGATGGCCACACGCTGCGATGAGTGGCAGAGTCCTAGCGACCCCGGCAGAGGGAACGAATGGGCTCCCTGCGCCTTCATTTTCCCAAGAAAACACACACACACACACACACACACACACACACACACACACACACCACACTCGCGCGCACTCGCACACGCACACACGGGAGCGCAACTCTCCCACACACCCCGAGCTTGGGTGCTCAGGGTGGATGACTAGTACTACCTTTAAGCAAAGACTCAATGGTTAAGGAGGGGAAAAGGCTCAGATGTAGGACTAGAATCCCGCCTCTTCCTATAAGCTTAAAAAAAAATAAAAACATAGCAAGGTTTTCCTCCCTCCTCCCTCGCCCCCCCTCGCCATACTTCCACCCCAATCTTGCTGAGCTCCCAGTCCAACAAGGTCCTAAATCTGAGATTCTGTTCCATTGACATCCAGATTTAGGCTAGTAGGGGCGCTCGTCTACATTCCCAACGCATCCCTCCCTGCGGCGCAGTTCCAGGCGGCCGAGAAGTATGGTATCTTTCCTCTAACATACAAACTACATGACGGCTGTATGATAGCCGACTCCCCAGAGCCCAGCTGAACTCTATAGAGAGGCGCTGAACCTGCAGGAAGGGAAGAGATGAAGCAGAGAAGAGCGAGCTTGCAAGCTGAGACACTTTAAGTGTTTGCAAATCAACATAAGTCATAATTTAAATTAAAAACAAAACACAGAATCAACCGGAAGGGAGGGTGGGAAATACCGGGAGCAGAAGTTGCCGAGCCGAAATACAGGACCTTCAAAGGCTCCTCCTTTAGGAAGATTAAATATTTCTACACTTTCGCTGCTCGCGGGAGCACATCCTCTTGGCCAGGGAGAAGCCAGCCATGCTGAGGCTACATGCTGCGGCTGTCTTTAAAGGCATGCAAAGCGAAAACGAGCCCGTCCACCTTAAAAAAAAAAAAATCCCTCGGCCGCCTTAAACAGCACCTCTATTTCTGTCCCTTGCCTCCACATGGACGCCCGGGAGTCCCAAGCATTCTGCGCCCAGGAGCTGGCTAAGTGGCAGCCAGACCCGGCGCCTATAGTTCTGGTCCATCACCCTTTCCCCCATTGACCTCAAGGCAAGGACAGGCGTGGTAGCGGGGGTCCCTCTGGCTCAGCTCGAGTCCCAGCCTACCCAGCCCTGGGCTATAACTAGCATGGGGGGCAGAAATGCCTCACCTGAGTTCAGAAGGCTTCTTCTTTCTCCCTCGCCTCCTGGAGTCTGCTTCCTCCCACTAAATTCAACCTTCCTCAATGGAAAAAGTAGCGCAGGGTAGAGAGGTGGGTCTGCTCAAAGGTCCTTGGGAAGCAGATCTTTTTCTCTTTTTGTACTTTCCCGGTCTCGACCTCCGAGTATTCTGCTAGGATGGACTTGCGGCAGGCTCTGGGAGGGAGCCGAGGAGACTAGGAGCTTCCGCAGCCCGGCAGCGGCAGCGGCGGCGGCGGCGGCGGCGGCGGCAGCGGCACTTCTTAGCGCCCACCTGCAGCGCGCACAGTTCTAGGAGGGTCTGACGGCCCGCGCGGCTCAGCCTCGGCTCCGGTGGCTCCGCCCCCGTCTCACCCACAGGGCCTCCTAGTTGGTTGTCCCCATCATTCCGGGCGTTCCCTCATTTGGGGGCCTCCCCTTCCCTCTCTTCTGCTTCTCCCTACCTCTGTGCAGTGCACAGCAGAAGTGCTGTTTTTTCTCACTGCCTCTCCAGGGTTTAAATCAGGCGGGATCTCAGAGCTGGCACATTTGAGAGGAAAGAGAGAATCCAGCTCCCTCTGCATTTTTTTTTTTGCAGGGGTGAAGGTAGTGTAGGGGGGTGGGGGTGGGGGCGAAAGGGGCGGAGAAGGAGGGAAATGCACAGAAAAGGTACCCTAAGATTTTGTAGTTAAGTGCCTGCAGCCCCTTAAAAGAGTGTCACAGCAGCCAAGATTTGGATGTACTGCTATGCATGCAATTTTTTATGTCCATTTTAAAAGAAGGCAGGAGAAAGATGACAGGGAGAGAAAAGAGAAGGGAGGAAGGAAGCAACAGCAGCTTCTCCAGTTTACAAGTCATATCTTTGCTGGGTTAAAATACAGTTTTAAGAAGGGGTGCGGTGACGGGGGATGCGGGGGAAGAAGTTCTAAGCGATTTGTGGGAACTGCATTGTATGTGGAATGAACAGAACTGGACTTGAATTCCGGCTGGGTTTCTTATTTAGCTGTGACCTTGGGCTAATCATTTAACCTTTCTCGGCCTAAGTTTCCTTAGATCAGTTAAGTTAAAGCTGAAAGGAACCTTAAGGATTCCGCTCAATTTACAGACCAGGAAACTGAGGCCTTTGGGGAAACCTTTTCCCGATGCAACTAATTCTTTTAAGAGCTGCGTGAACTTAAACTTCACAACAAGGAAAGGAAGGCAATTTTCACCATTCACTCCCTCATTCAAGGTCATGAAGGTAGTGAGTGGAAGAAGTAGAATTCGGGGATGAGAAGACTGAGGCCAAACTTTCCACTATCCCCACGCTGCCAGCTCACTTCCTGTGTACAAGGAGGAAGCCATACAAAAGCATTGCCAAGGGCCCTTCCAACTCTCAATTCTATGATCCCTTTATCTTTTCCTAGGGCAGCATTATTGCTTTAGGGAAGCATCAGATATCAGCATTCAGTTAAAAGGTGCTTAGCATTGCACTTAAAATCGCTACTTTTAGACTGGGAGTAGGACGACGAGCTGAGCCTCATTTATAGTTAGCTTCAGAGCTGAAGACCCGTAATGAGGGGAAAACAAGTACTCTAGGCTAGCTAGAGCTTTTTAAATAACACCCATAGCACCTTGTGCACATTGGACATACACATGTATGTCTTAGTACAAATCTTTGTACCAAAAACCCAGTACGTGGAAGCATGGAGTTCCTGCCAAGACTGGAAAGCAAGCCAGTTTAATTGAGAGGAAATGCTTGCAAAATGAAGGGGCCATCATCAGGGAAGATGGGCCCAGAGCAGCTCTCTAGGGTCTCAGATGAAATAGGACATTATCTTCCTAAATCAATAAAGTGTGGGAAGCCTTTGGTTTCTTTGTTTGTTTTTTATAGGCCTTTTGTCTAGGCTTAGGAGGGACCTGAAGTGAGGGAAGGGAGCAAGGAACCTGGCCCTGGAGACTGGTGCTGATTCATGTTGCTGGGGGAAGGGAAGACTCCTGAGAAATAGGGGGACTACCTGATATTAAAACTTCCTACTGGAGGGAAAAGGGGCTTTCCACAGTTAATATTGGTCTTATTCTAGCAGGATGATTCAGCTTCCTTGTCAGGAGATTTTGAGTATCCCAGTAGTGTTTTTTACAGAGTGGGGAGGCTACTGGGATCATTACGATATACATATGTATGTACGAATGTATGTATGTATTTATACCTATATACGATCCTTATCAGCTTAAGCAAACCAAGAGACATTTACTAGTGACTTCCCAAACACCCCCACTAAACCTCCCCAATTAAAACATTTGGGAAGAAAGTTTATAGATTTCCTATTCCACTGATTTAAAATATTCGATATCCTTTTTCCCACAGTAATTTTGATGAGCTCTCTTGCTGAGGATTTCTGCTAAACTGAAGGGGAAAAAAAAGGAAATGCTTTGGGAAGTCACTTGAATTCCCAGAAACTTCCCAGTTTCAGGTGTTCTGAAGTGAAATAAGAGCCATTTCCAGGCATCTCTTAGTTTATTAACATGATAAAAATCAACTGTGCAACCAAGCACGTTTTATAGGCCATTATGGAAGTGCCCACAATTTGAGCCTGCAGGTATAGCATATGTAAGTGAGCTAGAAACATCATTAACATCACTAAGAATGACTAGGCAGTATGTTAAGCAAGCTCAAGCCAGACTCCATGTCCCAGCATCCTCCTAGCTTCTATATAGAGAAGGCAGGAAACAGGCAGTTTCTAACAGTCTGGCACAGAAGTGAGGAAGGCTGTAAGCTTAAAAGGGAATGAGTTGTATGCACTTCAGATACAAATCAGGTGCAGTTGGCATATGGCATACCTTTGTAGCTGTTAAGTAGCTTGAAATAGCGCTTTATGGTCACAGTTCTTAGCATTTTTAGACAATTGAGAAGAGCAGGTGGCCTCCTTTGACAAAGGGTACTTCTTCACTAGGTGTTTCCTATACCTGTGAAATCACAGGTCTGGTCCCACTCCCCTCCCCTCCCCTCCCCTGCCCCCACTGCTTTAGTTTGCAATGATTTTTAAAAATTCTTTTTGTAAGATAGTAGCCACTCCTTTTCTGTGGCCAATAGCTTCCTTCTCCTTTCTGCCTATGGATCCTTCCTCGTCTTTCTTCTTGAAACATTTAAGCAAGGGGCAGCTAGGTGGTGCAGTGAATAGAGTACTAGCTCTAGAGTCAGGAGGACCTGAGTTCAAATCCAGCCTCAGACACTTAACACTTACTAGCCATGCAACCTTGCCCTGCCCTCCCCCCTCCAAAAAAGCAAAAAAAAAGAAAGAAAGAAAGAAAAAGAAACGTTAAAGCAAATTAATCTCCTTTAAGTACTCTACATTCCAAACTGACCTACTCCATGTTCTCTGTATACCTCCCACCCCCCTTGACTTTGTTTAAACTGTGCTCCATGCCTGAAATGCTCTCTTTCTTCAGCCCTGCTTCAGAGCATCCCTAGATACCTCCTTTAATCTCAGCTCAAGTGCTAACTCCTACAGGAGTTCATCCCAACATCCACCACCACACCAACCCCAATTACTGGTCATCCAGTGGAAATTATTTTGTATTAATCAATGGGCCTTGAGGGTCCTGCATAATAAGCACCATTGTAGCAAATACTAGAGATTTTAAGGCAAAATGGAAACAGTTCTTCCTCTTGAGGAGCTTACATTCTAGCTAGGGAGATTGGTTGGTTGTTGTCCTTCTTTCTTGAAGATCAAAATGACATCACCGTGTTAGAGTCAAGTTACGGTGAGTTCCCCTTTGGCTGATCAGACCAATACAAACTCAGAAGGCTCTACCACAGATTGGGCAAAAATAGTTCACCTGCACATTTGGGACGGAAGTGCCTCTAAAATCTGCACATCTCACATTTCTTTGGAGCTGCTGCAATTCTGCTTTGCTCATAGAGCACAGAGCCATCTTTGATGTGGGCACATGATGCTGGACAGTCTTTTGCCAGCATCTCCCATGCCATGCAATTAATGCCAAAGTTCTTCAGAGAGACAACATATGCATACAGAGATAACACACACATAGGTAGGTATATTCAAGATTCCAAGGAAACCATAGAGAGGAAAGCACTTAGGGACAGCTAGGTGGTACAGTGGATAGTGTTAGATTTGGAGTGAGGAAGATGAGCATGCAAATCTTGTGGTAGACAATTGCTAGCATGTGGCCCTGAGCAAGTCATCTAACCTCCAACTCGGAGTTTCCTCATCTGTAAAATGGTAGTAACACAGGTTGTTGTGAGGATTAAATGAAACAATATTTGTAAAGCACTTTGCAAACCTGAGGGCAAATTATCACAGTGCCATTATGTGGAGTATGGATTGGAGTGGGGAGAGGCAAAGCAGAGAGACCGTGTAGAAGGTTGTTACAAGCCTTTGTTACACCTCTCTTGTTGAGAGGCAATGAAGGCCTGAACTGGCATCAGAACTACTTGCTCACTATTTTGTATTTAATTTTCTGTGTACATATTGTTTTCTCAAATAGAACGTAGGTTTATGACATCAGTGACGATCTCATTCATGTCTCTGTATCCCCAGGGCCTAGCATGGAGCCTGGAACATAACATGTATCCAATAAACGTTTGTTGAATGAATGAAACAAGAAAAGAAGAGTTATGCAACATAACAATCCAATTCAAGAGGATTAAGGGGAAAACGCTTGTGTCCTATTGGCCAAATGCTGATCTACTCCATTAAGTGTGCTTTAACCCTGAAAGAGTAAAATACTGAACAGGACTGAGGTGCACAGCAGCCAGAGCTCACTGTAAGGTAACTACAAATAATTGGAGAGGAAGTGGGCAGAAATAAATCCATGATTTATAGAGAATAATAGCATTAATACATGTATTAAGAAAAGAGTTGTTGGTATGTTCACTGACAGCTGGGGGCAGGGGAGCAGTGCAGCAAACAAGGAGAGGAAAGGCAACTAGCATTTATTGAGTGTTTGTGAGTGCTGAGTCCTGTGCTTTAGTACAATGAGCAGAGTAATAGGAAGTTCTACGGGGAAGGAGGAGAGTGTTGAAAAAGAAAATCCATTAGGAGTCTAACTGGGAGTTAAAGGCAGTCAATATAATTTAATGAATGGTCTCTGTGTTCAACATACTGTGCAATACTAAAAACAATATATTAAAGAGGTAGAAGGGGCAGTTAGGTAGCACAGTGTAGGGCTTGGAATCAAAAAAACTCATCTTCTTGAATTCAAATCTAGCCTCACACACTTATTACCAGGGTAAATCACTTAAACCTGATTGCCTCAGTTTCCTCATCTGTAAAATGAGCCAGAAAAAGACATGGCAAACCACACTGATATCTCTGCCAAGAAAACCTCAAAATAAGATCATGGAGAGTTGGATGTGACTGAGCAATAAAAAAAAAAGGTAGAAGACATCGTTATGGTGGTTACATTCTAATAGAGCAGTGGTTCTCAACCTGTGGGTTATGTTCAATTTGTAACAAAGAAAATACATCCTGCATATCAGATATTTACATTACGATTCATAACAGTAGCAAAATTACAGTTATGAAGTAGCAACGAAAATCATTTTATGGTTGGGGGTCACCACAACATGAGGAACTGTATTAAAGGGTCATGGCATTAGGAAGGTTGAGAACCACTGTAACAGAGGAACACAGGACCAGTGTAAAAACATGTATGGGATATAAATGAGAGAAATACTTCTGGATTTACAAGACTAACTGTACCAGTATCTACATGATACAGGTTTTGTTAAGATGACTGGAAGTAGTAGAACTAGCAGGGGTTAGGCTGCAAAATTGACAAGGGGACAAGAATCCTACCTTTGCACCAAAATAGTGCAGTTTAGGAAAGCAGTGGAACATTAAAGGAGAAAATAAAAAAAAAAAAAGAACTTTTGTGTTGGGTAGGTTTGAAGCACTACAGCTAAGCTGGAAATGAGAGTTTGCTGTAGGCTTCAGACTGACAATTTATTATGCTATATGACTGAATCACATGTCACCATGTTGACTAGGTCACTGACAACGAAGCTATAAAGGCATTAAAATCAGCAACTATAAAAAGATTCTAAACATGTTCCTTTGAATAAGGTATTCTGCCAAGAAACACTAAGAGACATTTCCTGCCATGGAAATGGGAACCCCCTGGAGGCAAGAAGCACCAAGCTCTCTTAGGAGTTTGATTTTGCTACATTTTTAGGTGGCCACTCAAGTAACAAAGGAGATCAGTTCCTTTCTTCTATTTCTGAAGCCCTACTTATGTTAGAAATCAGTCTTTTTGTAGCACCTTAAACATTTGCTACATTACAATGCAGATGCTACATGCAATCCATTTATCCTAAGGATAAATTGTATGCATGCAAATTCACATGTGTACATGCATGCATATACATGACAAATATATGTATACATACATAAATCCCTTTCAAGAGATACCACTTGAGAAGAGGGGCCGTGTGTGTGTGTGTGTGTGTGTGTGTGTGTGTGTGTGTGTGTGTGTGTAGCAGTGTTTTTGGAGCAGGCTTAGTTAACCTGACATGGAGGCAACCTGATGAGGGGTTGCTTAAACACACCTAGATCACCTAATTCAAGGCATTCTACCACTATAGTCTCCATTGGCTACATAACCAGTTGCTTGCTTTCTGCTGGGCTTTCTGATTTTGAGGTCCTGTTGCACCCATATGGTAAAGATGACAATTCACCCAGACTGTAGGTGTCATGAACTGAACCAGTGAGAGGGAACCGACCCCTTTCCCTCGGTCCTTCTTTAATCTTAGGTAAGAAGAGGGCCTGGGGTGTTTGTGTTTGTTTTGGGTCTGTGTTGTTTGTCTTTCTCAGTTTCAGGTGCAAGGTGGTGATCTTGGAGCCTGGACTGCAGGTAGGATGGGCACAGCCAGCCCAGTAGGGAAACCCAAAGAAGCCAGGGTGACTGGGACATGAGGAAGGGTTGAACCTAATTCCCTCCCCCTCCCCAGAGACTGAGGTGATTCAAGCAGGGAGCAGATTATGCCTCCTATATGTTGGGGGAGAAAAATTTGTATATTCATGATTATACTTTTTGAATACCTGTTTTGTTTGTAAAAGCTAATTCAATTGGCAGTTGCTAAATGGAACAGATATAGGGGACTTCCCTTATGCTTCAGGAAGCAGTGTCAGTAGAAGCTGGAACCTTTTCAGGGGGTAAGGTAAAAATGTAACATACTTAGCTTTCCAGGTGGTGGGGGCCAGGGTGGGCAGTGTTACACACACACAAATACACACATGTATACACACACTCATGCATGCATGCACACACTTACCTTAGCTGATATAAAAAAAGGAACAGAAGAAGGAACATTACCCAGGTAATGAGGGGGGAAGGCAAGGCAATTGGGGTTAAATGACTTGCCCATCACACAACTAATTAAGTGTCAAGTGTCTGAGGTCAGATTTGAACTCAGGTCCTCCTGCTTGATTCTCTGTGCCACCTAGCTGTTCCTCCTTCCTTTCTCATTGGTTCAGCTCACGATGTCCACACTGTGATTGAACTATGATCTTTTATAGGTATACGTTGGAGATATTGTAGTTTTGGTTCCAAACCTCTGCAATAAAACAAATATCACAATAAAATGAGTCATAGGAATTTTTTGGTTTCCCTGTGTATGTAAGACTTATATTTATACTAAGTGTGCAATAGGATTATATCTATACAAAACAATGTACATATCTTAATTTAAAATACTTTTTTTAGCTTAAAAAAATGCTGAGAACCATCTAAGCCTTCAGCAAATCATAATCTTTTTGCTGGTGGAGGCTCTTGACTCCATGTTGATGACTGCTGACTGATTTAGGGTGATAGTTGCTGATCACTGGGGAGACTGTACTTTTTAAGTTGGACTCATTCTTTCCAGAATGCTTGTGTGTACAAAAACAGAGTATGCTTATGTTATGGAGGAGTGGAGAGGGAGAAGGGGAGGTATTGTGCCAACTGCTTTTACTATGCCACATTCGTAAATACCTTTTCTAAAAATCTAGGCTAAGTTGGTTGATAATTAAAGGGGAGCACAATGGATGGGAGCTCCTGAGTGACATTAGAAACCCAGGCCCCTCAGGGTTTCTTTAGAACCCCAAAGGGAAAATTAGTCAGTCACCCTATGGGGATACAGCCTACAAATATGAGTGGGAATTGGGAAATTAGCCTTGGAAGGAATGTGACATATACATAATCATATACAGAGTAAATGTATTCACAATAAATGCAAAATAAATATGAAGTAGTTAAACTTAAGGTAGCTAATTAGGGAGGCCATTATCACTTGGGGGGAATCAAGAAAAGCATTGAGTGGTACTTGAGTTGCATCTTGAAAGAAGTGAGGGATTCTGGTAAGTGGCACAGTCAGTGCAAAGGCACCAAGACAGTAGTTGGAGCACCAAGTACAGTTGGAGACAAGTACAGTTTGGCTAGACCAGAGGTGGAGAAATCTGTGTCCTCAAGGCCACATGTGGTCCTCCAGGTCCTCAAGTGCTTTCTGCTGGGCTTTCTGACTGAATTCAAACTTCATAGAACAAATCCCTTTAATAAAAGGATTTCTTTTGTGAAATTTGGATTCAGTCAAAGGGCTGTCCTTAAGGACCTAGAGGACCCCATGTGGTCTGGAGACTGCAAGTTCCCCACCCCTGGACTGGATCATAGAATGTAGTCAGGGGAGTATTACGAAATGGGCCTGGAAAGATAAGTTGGAGCCAAGTTTTGAAAGACTTTAAAGGACTAACAGAAAAGCTTATAGTTTATCCTAGAGTTTAATAAGGACCACTGGATTTTATTGACAGGTAACTGATATGATCAGATCTATGCTTAAGGAAAATCACTATGGCAGCTATGTAAAAGATGAATTAGAGAAGTGAGAGACAAGACAGAGAAATCAAGGAGAAGGTTACTACAATGATCCAGGTGATAAGTAATGAAGAGCTGAACTAAGATGGTAACTATGCAAGTAGAGAAAAGAGGCTAAAATGCACAGATGTTGTGAACAAAGAGCAGGATTTGGGACCTGATTTGGTATGCTTAGGCATACATAACACATAAATTCATCTTAGTAATTACAAAAAATGAATGACTTTTAGTTGCTATAAACTTACAAATGGTACCTATTCCAAAGATTCTGAGCACAGTGGTATGAATAAAAGATGGAGATGTGGTTGAAATTTTAGGTCTCCTAGCTTATAGAGGTGTTTAACATGATTGAGGAAGGCATTTCTTTAAATTATCTTATTGGCAGTTAACTTTGAAAAAGAAGCTAAGATTCTGCAAAAGTTGTGATGTAATTTATGTGCAAAGTTCTTTTAAAAAGAAATCCCTTCTGCATTGTCTCTGAGGAACCATCAGCACTAACACAATAGCTGGCAAAACTTATCGCTGGCATCATATGCCCATTGATGCGCAACATGGAGTCTTGCTACTAAAGCATAAATCCTTTCTTGTGACATTGGAATTCTACTTCTTGAAATGCAAAAAGTCAAATAAAGTTGTGACTTCTTGAAATGACTTCTTGGTTAACTGCTTTAATATACCCACGTGAGTTAAAAGCAGTCTTTACCATTAAAAAGTACATGAACCTTTGGAGTTGGTTTGTTTTTTTTTAAATTCTTATTAAGATATACCTAAACTTGACTTTTCTTCTTGGACTGAGGTCCAGAATTAATTTTTGTAAATGTCAAATTCTAAATGAAAATTATCCATGATACTAAGGACTCTTACTCATGCTAAATCACCTTTTTTCTAGCATGAATATTCAAGAATGATCAAAGATGACCCCGAAAATAATAAAAGAGAAGCATTTATTCACACAAGATGGTACCAAGTCTCAGTTTAGACTCTATCCTGTGTAGGAAAATAGTAAGTAGCAAAATGTGTAATCGATAATTCAGGGACATAGCTACAGCTCCCCAGTCCATTAGAAAGATTTGAGACACCAAGACTTGATCTTATTTGCTTGGCCTACTTAAACTCATAAAAAGCACCATTGGGTAGAAAAACTGATAAGAATTATTTTCCATTCCATTAGCTGCTAAATATTTGAATCCAGGTAAGTTGAATTTCATTATCTGAAACTAGTTTTTGAACCAATCTATATACAGCAAGAAGGGTTCATAATACAATATTTTGTCATTTTCAATGTGGTTGCTTTTGACATCTGTATTACCTTAGGCCAAAGATAATAACTAGTGTGAGCTAAAATCTTGTTTTTACCTTTTTTCCATGAAAGTGTACCAAGTTCTTACCAAGTAGAACCACATTATATACAGGAAAGAACTGAAATAGCTGCAAGCAAAGAGTGATTATTTTCACTAGTATGAGGTTAGTTAATTTGAATTTTCAATATAAGATAGCCCATCTAGATGCTGTCATAAGTGTTCATAGGATTTTGTAAAATTTTGAAAAGAGAGAATAGCAGCTACTAATTAATAAAGTTGGCAATTATTGTCTTTTTTGCCTTGGTTTTTTTTTTTATCATTTGTACATATGAATTTTTTGTTAAAATGTGACTAGGCAATCCAACAGTAATAATGATCATAGTGTGGATGGTATTCCTATAGGATCTTCTTTAAAGATATACTTCTCTTGCTTGAAAGAGATAATGTGTTCACCTTATTACACAAATAACAGATTGTTCAAGTTGGAAGGCACTTTAAAGAAACTAAGTCCAAATTCTCCTTTTTACAGAAGAGGAAACTGAGGACTAGAGAAAACTGACCTACTCAAGATGATATATTTATAAGCTATATATAGCCAGATCTTTTCAAACGCAGATCTTTTGACTGTAAGGCCAATGATCATCTTAATTTGCCAGTTGTGCAATGACCAAATAAAAGCAGTGGGAACCCAGTAGGAAAGAAGCATGAACTTAAGGTAAGCTTACTATTATTTGTTAAGTTTGTCCAATTGTCTCCCCCTACTAAACTGTAAGCTCTTTGAAATCAGAAACTGTCTTTACTTTTGTATTTGTATACTCAGAGCTTGGCACGGTGCTTAGCATACCATAAGTGTTTAATAAATATTTTTTGATTCATTCGTATGTTCTGCTTGTTAATTTTTCCTAGATGTTCATCTTGATAGGGAAGAGTTAACTGCATTTGTTGCAGGACACACTTTAATTCCCTTAGATTAATGTTATGGAAAATGATAGAAGATAGAAGGAAGAAGAAAAGGAAGAAATGGTACTGGTAAAAGTACATGAAAGCAGGAAAGAATTTTTCTTCCTTTGATCACAGAATCTCAGAGTTGGAAGGGACCTCTGAGACCTTCTAGTTCAACTTATACCTAAACACTATCAATCTAATAAGTGATCACTGAAAACCCGCTTCTGCTGGAAGATCTCCAGTCATGGGGAATTCACTTCCTGCTAAGCCAGCCCATTTTAATTGTTTGCTGTAGTTGAACCATTTCAGTTGTGTCCAACTCTTCATGACCCCATTGAGGGTTTCCTTGGCAAAGATACTGGAGTGATTCGTTGTTTCCTTCTCCAGTTCATTTGGCAGATGGGGAACTAAGGCAAACAGAGTTAAGTGACTTGCGCAGGGTCACACAGTTAGTGTCTGAGGCCAGAATTGAACTCAGGAGCATGAGTCTTCCTGATTCCAAGCCCAGTGCTTTATCCACTGCACCACCTACCTGCCCATTTCAGTTTTGGACAGCTCTAATTACAAGAATGCTTTCATCAAGCCTTAAAATGCTTCTCTATGAATTCCTCCCATTGTTTTAGTTTTGCGTCCTTATACAGTGAGACCCAGCTAAGGTAGATCATCCTGAGAACATTTACTGAGGAAATTATAAGGACAATTTATGAAATAACACAGCTCTATCAGCATTTCTACAAGAAATATATTCTTTTCTTCTGTAACAATGAAGCCCCTATATCTGGATTCTAACATCTCAGTACCAAAGAGATATGTATTTGAGAAAGTGGAAATGGAAATTAAGAAGGTGAAACTCAGAAATGTTGCTGGAAATTATGAAATATATGTGTGCATATATGTATGTATGTATATACATATATAATGTATATACACATATGTATATTATGTGTGTGTGAGAACTGATTATTTTTCTATTATATTAATAATCAATTACTAAATTTGAATTGGGGTTTTTATTTTCTATTTTCTCATTCAGGGATCAGTCTTTATAGATCAGTTAATCAGTCTCTGAAGGACATTGCTGATAGATGAGATTGACCAAATCCTCTGAGTACCTGCTCCGCAGTCTTGGATTAGATCCCACCCAACTAGAAGACCTTACAAACAGAATCTAATCTAGGTGAATTCTTGCCCTTAAGAAGTAAGTCTATGCCTTTGCAGCCCCACCATTGTAGCTTGGGATAACTCAACTTACGAAAGAGAAAATCAGTCAAAGTGGTCTAGTTAGAGTTGGGTTCCTTTGTCCAGATTACTGGAGGAGGCCGAATTCCATGATAAAATCACATTCTCAGCAGGAAGGACTGAAGACTTTTAGCCCACCTCCTCATTAATATGTCCACCCTCTCATTAATTCTTTGCCGATCAGGGCTGATTTTCACCTTTCCAAAGGTATTAAGCATTCGATGATCTCTATGGTTTTGTCTTTGGTTACTGAGAGAAAGCACTGACAACCAACTTATTGATTATCAGCTAGCCTAATTAATGAATTGATTATTAATGACCTAGATACTGCCTTTCAGGCTTTTCATTCTGTGTGTGTGTGTGTGTGTGTGTGTGTGAAATTTATGCTGGAACCAACATATTTCAAAAAAGGGAAGAGTACCAAAAATTGGAAAATATCAAACAATATATAACGTGGATCAAGTAATGAAAGAGACCAAAGGCTTGTAGATGACTCAAAAATAGCATTCCTGCATCTCACAAATGTTTTTTTTTAGAATACTTTTTTTTTTTTTGCTTTTTGGAGGAGGGAATGCAGGGCAATTGGAGTTAAGTGACTTGCCCAAGGTCACATGACTAATTTTGTGTTAAGTGTCTGAGGCCGGATTTGAACTCAGGTCCTCCTGACTCCAGGGCTGGTGCTCTACTCACTGCACCACCTAGCTGCCCCTAAAATACTTTTTAAAGGTTATTAGAGAAAAACTGACCAAATATCACAAGAAAGCTTCAAAATCAACTATCTGCAATCATTGGTGGACCTGAGTTCAAATCCAGACTCAGACATGAACTAGCTGTGTGACCTTGGGAAAGTCACTTAACCTCTATTTGCTTTAGTTTCCTCATTTGTAAAATGGAGATAATAATAGCATCTACTTCCCAGGATTGTTGTAAGGATCAAAATGAGATAATAATTATAAAGCACTTAACATAGTACCTGGCACATAGCAGGTACTGTATAAATACTAGCTCCTTGTCCTCCCATCCTCATCCTCCTCTTCTTCTTCTTAAAAAAATTAATATCAAAAAGGAAGACAGATTAAAGCTGCGAAGACACTAGAACACCACAGCAGCTCCAATTTAACCTATTTGAGAAAACTGTCTGTTCAAAAAAGGAGAGTTGAAAGAATGGGGAAAATAAATCCATTTACTGAAACTAACACCATTTGTTGGAGTTTAACCAATGTAAAACAGTGACTACAACAGGAAAGAGGAAAGACCTCAGTATTCACCTAATCTAGTAGACACTCAGTTTTCTTACCAAGTGGAGATACATATTAATCCAAGTGCAGTGATAGTTAGAAGTATAAGTTCGTTTTCAAAACATTATAGAAGAGTATGGAAGATTATTAGTTTTATAATCTTGTAGGATAACAAAATATCCCAGCTTGGTGGGAGACCCATACAAGCCAAGTTATCTACAGAGTTTTGGGAGCTGAAACTGGAAAGAGAACAATAAATTAATATGAAATGGAAAAGATTCATCAGCTTTTCTAGAGTCATGTATTCTCATCAGTGGTGACAGTAGATCTTCTGACTTGACCCACCATTATCTCAATATCCAATGTAAATAAATGGTAATAGCACTTAATAAGTTAAAGATCCCAAGTAGGAAGCTTTCTGATTACTGGTAGACTGTTCAATTCAATATTTTAATGGATCTGGGACCTCAATGTGAGTGTTGCCTAAAACACAGTGGATTACAAATCATCTATGTCTTCTCATACTATGAGATTCTAACCATATTCTTCCATTCCTTTTCTATAGATCATAGAATTATTGAACTATTGGGTCATAGAGTTTAAATATTGATATCTCAGATGAGTATTGTTAATGGACAATTATCTGTCCTGAAAACTGAAGAGAAACAACTGACATGAAGGTGATGAAATATTAAAGGTATTCAGGCATTGGGTTTCGAGACATTCTCCACAATAATTGTGAATGCTTTTTTAAATAAATATGTCTCCATGTTTTTTCTGTAACTTGATTTAGATAATCAGAAGATCATCAAAGTTATCCCTGTGGTTGCATTTATTAAGGAATCTCACGTTAAGGGTATATGCATGCTAAAGAAGCAAGGAAGGAGCAGGCAGCCTTTCATGGATGAATTTCTGAACAGATTTGTTGTTGTTGAGTCATTCAGCTGTGTCTGACTCTTTGTGACCCCATGGGGTTTTCTTGGCAAAGATTCTGGTGTGTTTTGTGATTTCCTTCTCCAGTGTGCCATCCATTTTACAGATGAGGAACTGAAGCAAATAAAGGCTAAATGATTTGCCCAGACTCACATACTAGTAAGTGTCTGAGGCTGGATTTGAACTTAGATATTCTCAGCTCTCAGCCCAGAGCTCTATATACTACACCACCTAGCTGCCCATCTGAGCAGACTATTCATTACTCATTGATTGGAAAAAGCACTTGAAATGTCACTAAGAAAACCTGGAAAGACCTATGTGAACTGATGCAAAGTGAAGTGAGTAAAAGCAGGAGAACGTTGTACACAGTAATGGCAACATTGTGCAATGATCAACAATGATAGACTTAGCTCTTCTCAACAATACAATGATCCAAGACAATTCCAAAAGACTCATGATGGAAAATGCTTTCCACATCCAGAGAAAGAAATGACAGCATCTGAATGCAAATCAAAGGATACTATTTTCATTTTATTTATTTTTTCATAGTTTTTCTTTTGTTCTGTTTCTTCTTATACAGCATGACTAATATGGAAATATGTTCTATATGATTGAACTGTATAACCTATATCAAATTGCTTACTATCTTAAGGAAAAGAGAGGGTGAGGAAAAAATTTGAAACTCAGTGTTTTATTAAAAAATCCATGTTAAAAAATGTCTTTACATGCAATTGGAAAAAAAAATAAGGTACTATTGAAAAGAAATGTCTTCTAAGCCACCTACCTTAATTTTCTGTCAAGGTCATAAAGCAGTTGACTCAACTGAGCAAATCATAGTCTTAAAGATCCTCCTTCAACAAAGTTCCTCTTTTCTAAATGAGATCACATGAGATTCTATGATAAAGACAACCACAGAGATAACTTTTATGATCTTTTGAATATGTAGATGAAGTTAGGTGCAAAACATGGAGATGTATACTTATAAAAAGGGTTCTCATCATTTCACACCTGGGGTACCTTCTTGCCCACATATTTTTCAGCTTCTTTTTATGTATCTCCTACTAGACAGTAAACTCCTTGAGGGCAGGTTTAAAAAGACTTTGGCGGCAAGGAACAACTTGGAATCACTGAAGGGTACATTTGATTTCCTTAATGCCATTTGATCTATATTTCTCTTCAGTTTTCAGCACAGATAATTGTCCATTAACAATACTCATCTGAGATATCAATATTTAAGCTGTATGACCCAATGGTTCAATAATTCTATAATCTATAGAAAAGGAATGGAAGAATATGGCTGAATAAGGTGTGGTATAGGATTGTGATGGCATACAATTGTGCTATAAGAAATAATAAGCAGGATGGTTTCAGAAAAGCTTGAGAAGATTTATACAAACTCTTGCAGATTGAAGTGAGCAGAACCAGGACAACACTGTTCACAGCAACAGTCATATTGTAAGGATGATCAGCTGTGGAAAACTTAGATTATTTGATCAAGACAACAATCCAAGACAATTTCAAAAGACTTATGATGAAAAATTTTGTCTATCTCCAGGGAGAGACCTGAAGAACTCAGAATGCAGATTGAAGCACACTTTTTTTTGCTTTCTTTAGTTTTTATTGTTTTATTTTGTTTGTGTTTTCTTTTGCAACATGGCTAATATGGAAAAATGTTTTGCTTTAACTTCACATGTAAAATTGATATCAAATTGCTTGCCTTCTGAAGAAGGGGAGAAGAACAAGAAGGGCGAGAAAATTTGGAACTCAGAATTTCATAAAATAATTGCTAAAAAATTTTGTATATAATTAAGAAATAATTAACAAAAGAATTTAAAAATAAAATTAAAAAAGAGATTAAGTTAAAAAGAAAGACTTTGGCTAACAGCAGAGTTTCCAGGATCAGTTCCAAGAAGGATCTGATGTCTGAGGAGAAAATGCAGTGGTCAGCAAGGTTTACGGCTAGTGGCAGAATCCTTTTACTACTTAATGCTTTATCATTGCCACATCTTGGGTCAAAAAGAAACACTGAGTTTATTTTTTGAATAAGTGTCCCCAAAAGACAGTCTTTCCAAATAACATATACTACACAGGGTCAAGGGGCTTCTATCTTTCTGGAAAATTCTTTCCTGCTTTTAATTAGATCCTATAATATACAAACAGTGGCATTCTCCTGGCTAGCTTACAATTTATGCAAGATCACAGCCTCCAAATCAAGAACAAATTCATTATAAGCCAACCACCCAGCTACTTAGGCTCAAAATATATGCCAATCGATTAACTGTTGCAAATACTTTTTGACCCATTCTCCCTTGCCTTCTTCTTCTGCATTTCTTGGGAGTGAATTAGGTAAACTCATAGGATTGAATATAGCGTCTTCTTTTTGGAAAAGGAAAGAAAGTACTTAAAAGCTACTCCTGATTAGCAAGAGAAAGAAAGATGTGGCACCCTTCTTTCACTAGAATAAAGGCATCATTATTTGTTAGATCCTTTTCTCTGTCTCTCTGTTGCTATCTCGGTCTCTCTGTTTCTCTTTCTTCCCTCTACTGTCATATAGACCTGTGATTTCATTGGTCTAGGAACTCACCATGATAAATCCCCTTCAATCCAAATCAGTTATTTGTACAACTACAACTTAGAGAGTTAACTAACCACTGAGATGTTAAATGACTTACCAGGATCACATAGCAAGTACGTATCAGAGTCTGGATTTGAACACCAGTTTTCCTGACTGTGGCCAATCTTCTATCCAGTATGCACATTACTAAGTTTGGTTAAGAGAATTAATTACCCTGGAAGAAATAGAGAAGCAGTATTATGAGGTGGGTAGATGGCCAGACCTGAAGTCATGAAATCTGTACTTTAGAACCACCTTTAACACATGCTAGCTAGGTGATCGTGTTTTCATGAAGCTTCCAGTCTAGGAAAAATGGACTGTCATATTTTGGATTTATGATTTCTCTCATGAATTTTATCATAGGAATAGAGCATCACTTTCTTATCAATTTATTGCATCATAATATAATATTGTTACCTTTTCCTTGAGATTTAGTCTTCTCATTGAACATCAAGGGAAAAATAGCCTCTACTTTATAGCTATCAGAGTTCTTTATTCGTAGTTCCTTTCCAGCTAATATAGTTGTGTGTTTTTTTTTATTTTAAAGACTTTTGAATATAAAATTAAGCCTTAATTTAATGAAACAAACCCATCACATTTTTCAGTCAGAGGCTTACGATATAATTGATTTCCTGGGTCAATGGCTGGATTAACTTTCAATAGTTTAAAGTCAGTCTTTTAATTCTATTTTCTATTAGAGGCCATAGCATCTTCTTCTTGGTGCTACAGCTTTGATTTTAAGTGTGTCAATATCACCTAAATACAGTCCCCATGACATTATTATTGGCTTTTCCTTTTTTTTTTCAATTTCTGTGGTCTGGAGAATAGACTCTAACTTATTTCCCTTTAATTTTTAATGGGACCTCATGGTATCTTAGTTTCTTGGTGAAAGACTTTTTTGGTTTTGGAGACAATTGGAGTTAAGTGACTTGCCCACAGCCACATAGCTAGTAAGTGTCCGAGGGTGGATTTGAACTCAGGTCCTCCTGATGCCAGGGCTGGTGCTCTATGTACTGCACCACCTAGCTGCCCTCAGTGAAAGGTTTAAGAGTCAAGTTTTGCACTCTCTTCTGCTTAATGCAATTTAAACTTGGTATTAGAGTCAGGTTTCAAGTCTGGGCTTTGACAACTTACTAGCTACATTGGCCAGGGGCTGGGATACTCACTTAATTATCTCTGAGCCTCAGTTTCCTCACTTTGGATTATATTGCTGGAAAGGACATTAGATGTTAGCTAGTCTAAGCCTCTCATTTTACAAATAGAGAAATTAAAGTCTGGTGTTACCTGCCTTAAGTGGTCATTTCTTTTTATTTCTTTTTTTAAATTCTTTTTAAAAAAATTATTTATTTACTTTTAGTTTACAACATTCAGTTCCACAATACCTTGAGTTTCAAATTCTAAAATGGTTATTTCAAGGAAAACACTCCATAAGCTTTTAAATGGGGACTATCATAACGTAACTATTTTTATAACTAAGAACTGGTATTGCTCTCTGTGGTTAGATTCAGCCTACCAGAGATTAGAGATTGATTTAGACAACATTTAGACTAACCAGGTTGAGGTTGCCCTCAGCAACCTTTACTGAAACTAAATCAATCATCAGCATCATAATGGCCCGTAGGAAGGTATTTCTTTTCTTTGTGAACATCCTTTCCTCGAAACAATATTTTAGGAGAATTTAACCATAGTCTAGGATTGTTGTTGTTTGTCCTTTGTTCTTGAAGAGGACCATGACGTCAAGGAAGTGACGTCTTGATTTGCGAGTGAATTGGATTTAAGGTCATGAGGCAGGACTGTGCAAAGTCACCAGCCTCACTTTCTCCTCTGGGGCCATCTATGTCCAGGGGCCAGATGTAGATCAGAACGACCGGAGATGACCCTGGATGCAGTGGGAGACCTTGGTCTTTTTAAGCTAAAGTCTTTAACAGATCTCAATCTGACTGAGGCAATGCCCATTCAGTGGTTAAGGCTAAGTAAGAAATGAGGGGGAGAATGGCCTTTATTCCAGCTCTTATGGAAATGTGACTTGGAAACCCTCACTGCAGATTCTGCAGCCTCTGTCTCCCCAGAAAAGAAAGTTCTTGCTGCTGAGGTCTTTAGCACTGTCAAATGTTCAACATCACAAATAGAAATGGTTTTGTCAATGGAAATAACATTAAAGATGCATTACCATCTGCTTTGCCATTGAGACTCAAGGGTCATGGGGCCTCTCCCTCTGACTCACAGCCAAAGTCTAATAACTATGTTATTCTCCCCCTACGCTGACCTCATCACAAAGTGAACTTCCCAAGAATAGAGACTGTTTTGCTTTTCTACAGGGTGTCCCTAAAGTCTGGACACATAGGAAATCTCATTAATTATGCATATTTTAAAGAAATGAAGTGAATGAAATTTTCAACATTTTATTTAATTAGCATAAATTTTAGCCATAACAATTTCATGTGGAATAAAAGCTTTCATTAGCTATTGGGGACTATTTTCCATATTAATGAGATTAATTTAATTTAATTAACGAGATTTCCTATGTGTCTCCTATGTCTTCCTATGAAATCTCATTTATGCTAATTAAATAAAATGTTGTTGAAAATTCCATTCATTTCTTGAAAATATGCATAATTAATGAGATTTCTTATGTGTCCAGACTTTAGGGACACCATGTATTTATATTACTAATATTTAACGCTGCTTTGCAAATACTACGTGAATAATAAACATTTTTTCTTTCATTCATTCATTTGTTCACCCATATGGTTAGTCAGGAGAACCTGAAACTGCTAAAGTATCTTAAATTTTTCATTTTAAGCATGGTGCTTTTGAACGATCATCTATATTCATTTTCCAAGTTCAGTTTTAATTTGATATAGATTATACTTAGAAGCATAGAGCTAGTCAGAAGGCTAATTTTATTAATATTCAATTTCTCCTGTACTCCAATGCTGCAATGAATCTTTGACCTCACTGGTGTGGCTATTTCCTCCAACACTTCTGATAGCATCACATCCATGCTTTCTTACATGCCACAAAGACTTTTTTTTCCATTCCTCATTGGGCTGTTCGGGTGATCCTGAGCTCTCAAAGGTAAATGCCAACAGAGATTGCACGCTGCAACGCACTGTGTCTGTCTTTGATCAGACAGTAAATACACATTTATTAAATACCTACTGTATTCCTGGATCTCTGCTAAGCACTGGGGATAGAAAGAGAGGCCAAGACAGTTCCTGCCTGGAAGAAGCTCATAATCTTAAGAGGGAGACAGTACATAAAAAAGAAACTGAAAGAGGTAGAGGGGATGATGGAGTCCAGAGGAGGGAAGTCAGGTGGGAAATTATGAGATGGCTGCCCTGGGTTGTTGTGTTGTTGTTGTTGTTGTTCAGTTGTGCCTAATTCTTCATGATCCCAAGCCATGGAGTTTTCTTGGCAAAAATACTGGAGTTGTTTGTTATTTCCTTCTCTAGTGTGTCCCCATTTTATAGACAAGAAATTGAGGCAAATAGGGCTTAAGTAACTTGCCCAGGGTCGCACAGCTAGCAAGTATCAGAGGCCACATTTGAATTCAGATCTTCCTGACTCTAAGCTCAGTGCTGGTGCTCTATCCACTGGGACACCTACCTGCCCCTGGATGCCCTGGATGCCCTCCTTAAGTAGGGGAATCTAGGAGAAGCTCTCGGCTGTCCACCTACAATGTCTCCAGTCAGAGGGAGGGAAGGGCTCAGTGTCAGAAGGCACTGAAGAGATGTGAGTTTCAGGGTTAATGTGATCTTGCAGGCTGATAGCATTTCAATGAAATCCACAAGTATAACCAGATGAGAAATTATGAGTTGGCTGTGCGGGGTACCTTCCTTAAATGATAGATGCTAGTATAACCCCCAATTTACAGTTGAGGAAACTGAGGCAGAAGTAAAGTGACTTGCCCAGAGTCACACAACTAATAAATATCTGAGACTGGATTTGAATTTAGATCTTCTTGATTTTAGCTCCAGTGCACTATCTATCGTGCCACTGAGTTGCCTGGTGCCTTCTGGTAATGAGCCTGTTTGATCTAAGGCTGATCCTCAGATGACACTCAGAGACTGGGAATCATAGTTTGGGAGTTCACACCATGAGGAGGCATTAAACGATGACTATAGTGGAGAAGTCAGAGATTTCTTTGAACTGGAACATTAAAAGAGTGACGTTTCTTTAATTCTTCATAGCTTAAATTCTTCATAGCTGTTGGGTAACAGCCATTTCTCTTATTTTGTCCTGTAATTATATCTCCAGATGCAAAAACACCCCCTCCCCAACCCCAAACCCAAAAACCCAACAAAAGAGTCCAACAAAAACTACAAGACTAGAGCCTCTTTGATATTATCTTTTAAAATTTATTTATTTACTTTTAGTTTACAACATTCAGTTCCACAATCCCTTGAGTACCAAATTTTCTCCTCCTCCCTCTCCTCCCTCCTTCCCCCAGCCATGGTGGCATGCAGCCTGATATAGGTTCTACAAATACCTTCACATTAAACATTAGTCAAGTTGTAAAGAGGAATTATAATCGGTGGCATGAACAACAAGAAAGAAGGAACAAAACAAAACAGAAAAGAGAGAGAAAGCAAGTGATTTGCTTCAATCTACATTCAGACTCTGTAGTTCTTTTCTCTGGATGTGGATAGCCCTTTCCATCATGAGTCTTTTGTAGCTGTCATAACCTTGCATCGCTGAGAGGAGCCCAGTCTATTGAAGTTAGTCATCACTGATACGATGTGTCTGTAATAGTGTACACTGTTCTTCTGGTTCTGCTCTTGTCACTCAGCATCAGTTTATATAAGTCTCTCCAGGTTATTATGAAGTCCGTCTGCTCCTCATTTCTTATAGCACAATAGTATTCCATTATATTAATATACTGCAACTTGTTTAGCCATTCCCCAATTGATGGGCAAGCCTGTTTTATTTTAGCTAGATTTAAAAAATCCAGACAATTTTTGCAAGGCAAGCAATTAAGTGCCTTCCAATTTTGAGAACAAGCTCAATCACCTGTTTCAGTAGCACCATCCTCAAATAAGACTTGAGCAGGTGAGCCTTTTCTGAATCCGGCAACTTTCCACATCTGTCACTTGAATGCAAAGAGGAGCCAGTGCCAGGCAAACACTACATTTATCTCTGATTTCCTCTTTGTACACTTCAAAGAGCTCAGACAGATAGTGCAGATTAGACTGATGCTCCTCAGATTGCTCTCCAGGTAAGCATTCATGGCTGAATGAACCAGGGCATGAAAACAAATGTTTGTGGAGGCCAGTTTCTCATTTGGATTCCACATTTTAGTCTACTCATTTTTTGTTGAGTCCTAGGGGTCCTGGATTTGAACCAGGGCTCAAGTCTCAGGCAAGGACATTGTAAGTCTGTTGCCAAAGCTTGTGTTTGCTCCTTTATGTTCACACGGCAAAGGCCTTACCAGATGTTTGTCACAGCTTGATTTCCTGGGGGCAGTTTAGAGAAGGCTGCAACTGAGATTTTTATTTCTCTTTTTACCCCTCTGCCTCCAGTCACATAGTGACCTCCTTTAGGATATTATGTGTGATACTGGTTACAACAGAAACGTAACTTCCCAGAATAAATTCTTTTCTCCCTTAAAAAATTAAAAAAAAAAAAGGTCTTTGTATACCCTCAAAATAAATGACTGGCTCATGAAGTTCAAAGGGTATTTTTTGGGGGTAAAAAACCTTGTTAATATTCTGCTCATGAGTGTAGGTGGAAAAGGTTCCTGGCACAAGAAATTTCTTTTTGTCATAAGATTATTTTCTTACATTCAGATGAAGACTATTTTTCCCACCTCCTACTTTTCACAAAGTTATTCCTCAGTCAAAGCCAACATCTTTAGATATTCTTAAAGAAACTTGGTATAGAAATAGTGAGGCAACATTTGACTTTTGCTTTTATTATAATTGTGATACTTAGGTACCAGACTTTGTTATACATCAACCTCATATGTTGACATACAGTGAAGTAAAGATAAAAACAAATCTTCCTCGAAAACTGGTGCTCCATTTGCCTATGATGGGGAGAAAAGCAACCAGAAAACCTTACACAAAGTTGTCATCAGAAATGTCATTGTTTCTCCTCCTCCTCTTCCTCCTCCTTCTGGTCCTCCTCCTTCTCCTTCTTCTTCTCTTTCTTCTTGTTTTTGTTCTTGTTCTTCTTGTTCTTCTCCTTCTCCTTTTCCTCCTCTTCCTCCTTCTCCTCCAACTCTTCTTTCTTTTTCTTTCTCTTTCTCCTTATTCATTATCATCATTATCGTCATTTGGGGGTGTATGTTGTTTTGAAATTACATTTACAGATTACTCTCACTTCATGAGAGATATCTTATAACAAAGTAAAACATTTAATTAAAGCCAATAATAAAGTGATCTCACCTGAAAGTGCACGTAACATTCCATATTTGCATCATTCCACTGCCTCTCTACTAAAAATAAATCGACAGAAATCTTTTTTCTTTCTCTCCCACCCCATTGAATAAAAAAGAAAAAAAATCAATTTTTATACCAAATATTCATAGTCAAGCAAAAAAAAATCCTCAATGGCTGTGTGTGTATACACACACACATATAATACACATATACATACATGTGTGTATAAATACATATGTGTGTATATATTAGGTATGTATGTATCCGCACCAAAAATCCATCACAGAGAACAGAGAGCATGTTTCATCATCCTCTGAGATTATGAGTGGTCTTTGTACTGGTCACAGTTCTTATGACTTTCGAAGTTATTTGTTATTACAGTGTTATTGCTATGATATAAATTCTTCTGTTTCTGCTCGTTTCATTCTTCAGTTTATAAAAATCCCCACAATTGTTCATTTTTATAATACTGATGCTATAGTATAAATTGTTCTCCTTGTGCCTACTTCCCTCTGCATCAGTTCATACAAGTCTTTCCCTGTCTTTTCAAAATTATCTATTTCCTCATTCCCTACAGTGCTATAGCACCCTAGCACATTCATATACGACAATGTATTCAGCTATTTCTCAGTTGATGGACATCCCCTAAGTTTCCTAATAAAGGGAGAAAAGGTGAGAAGTGATCCAAGGACAGAGAAGAAAAAGTTTAAGGGAGAATGGTTTCATATCACATCAGATTTAAGTTTCATGTGGATGGAACTAGAAGAAAGATAATCAATAAGCATTTATATGAAGCACCAGGAGCATCAAGAGAAATCAAGGTTATACAAAAAATATACCTGTCCAGGGATTCATACTGCATTAGATGATATCTACTGGAAGTTCCATTACAGTTATAAGATTCCATGACTGAATTAGATACAGTGAAGAATAGTAGTGATGCTCCTGGCAAAATGGTGTGGTGGAAAGATCATAAAATTTGTCAGAAGATATTAATTCAGTCTCAGGTTACTGTGTGCTATTTGTGTGACCCTGGGCATCTCTATTAGCCTTATTGAGTTTCATTTAATTCATCTCTATAATTAGGGGATTGGGCTAGATGGTTCTTTCCCACTTCAAATCTTATAGATCTTTTATGATCCACCACCTTGTGGGTGTCTGCAGTCCAACTGCTTTGATTCTTTGATAGAGCTCTCTCTCTCTCTCTCTTTCCCTCTCTCTCTCTCTCTCTTTCTCTCTCTCTCTATCTCTTTCTCTTTCTCTCTCTGTCTCTCACTCTTCCTCCTGCCCCCGCTCTCCCCCCCGTCTCTCTCTTTCTGTCTCTGTCTCTCTTTCTCTCTCTCTCAATCTTTCTCTCTCTCTCTCCCCCATCTCTCTCTCTGTCTCTCTCTCTGTCTCTGTCTCAGACTCTCTCTCTCTCGTCCTTTCTCCCTCATCTATCTATCCATCTATATACACGCACATATACATATATATGGTTTGTGACCTCTTTATGCCTTTCGTTTTGCATGAGATTTTTGTCCAAGTGCTTCTTAGAGGCAATGTGCCATAGAAATTAAAGTGTAAGTTTTGAAATCAAGAATAATTGATTCAAATCCCGCTTCAGAAAATTTTTAGTGGTATTCCCCTGGCACCTACATCCCAGATTTGTTGTGAGGATAAAATGAGATGCTATTGGTAAAGCACTTTCAAAATCTTAAATTGCTTTATAAATGTTAGCCATTCATTTATTTAAATAAATATCTATTTTATTTTTATAAATAAATATTTAAAATAAATAAAAATTTTATATTTCATAAAGAAATATTTACTTATTTGCCTCTGAGTCTCAGTTTCCTTCTTTGTTGTCCTAGCTCAGTCAGTCAATAACTATTTATTAAACCCCTATTATATGCTGGTCACTGTGCTAAGCACTGAGGCACTGTGTTCTATCTGTTGTCCCCTCATACCTCCTACTTTTTAAATCATATATATCTTCAATGATGCCCTTTTACGTCACTTTTCATGCACATGTCATCACTAATTCTATGTTATAGCTCACTTGACTCTACCATGGGGCCCTTCTTCATTGCCTTTAGTTACTCACAAGTACCTAAGGTTTTGGAGATTGTGCTGCTTCATGATTTAAGTCATATGGCATCCCTGGGACAATTCTGGCATTGGAAAGATCAACTTTTAAAAATGTGGAGTCTTGGACTTATTAAGGAGATGTTATGCACCCTCAGAGAAAGAGGACAAAGTACAGTATGGACTTATAGAGATGCATATGAATGTATGTCTATATATGAGTACAATTATAGATATCCATGTGTAAGTGTGTAGGTGTATATGTATATTTGTGTATATATGTGCATACATACACATATATATATACATATGTGTGTATATATCCATACCTATACCTATATCTATATTTGTATCTGTATCTATCTGTGCTTAATTGTTGCTTTCTTGGGGAATGGAGGGGGAGAGAAAAGGAGTGAAAAGAACAAAGTAAAAAGTGCACAGCGGAGAGCAAAAGAAAACTTAGGAAGAAGCAAAGAAAGGACGGACAACTCTGAACACAATGTGTAGTATTTATCATACAGCTTTCTTGAAATGGAAATTTATTGTTGTCTATTTTGAATCTTCTCTTATATTCTGTGGTGCACATGGCAATTACTTTTGTTATTTTGTATTTAAGTTTCAGTATTTAAATTTATAATATGTTTCTTTTCTCATTGTGTCTTCAAGTTTAAAATAAATTCATAAAAAGTGGGGGATAGTCAAGGAGAGCAGTGAATAGAGCACCAGCCCTGGAATCAGGAGGACCTGAGTACAAATTTGACCTCAGATACCTGACACTTACTAGCTGCATGACCCAGGCCAATTCACATAATCCTGACTGCCTCACAAAAAGAAAAGATTGACTTTTGTATCTATAAGCACCTTCTGATTATTGTGAATGTTGCATAATTTCAATAAAGCAAGAGACTAGAGGTTTAAATGGTCCACTACCTAACAGTCAATAATACCAAGGCTGAGGCAACAACTAAGATTTCCAATGGCCTGGACTGAGGCCGGGATTTCTGATTAAGATCCATTTCCTTGGGTAGGTGGGTGGCAGGGATCTTAGCATGGGAAAAGGGAGAAGGGAAGAATCTAATGTGAGGTCTAGAGAGATAAAGGATGGACACATCCCTTTGTCTTCAAAGGCTTATACATTGTGGTAAGACAGAAAAGGAAGGGATAGTGTTAATTGAAAGAACTCAAATCTTTCATTATTTATTGCCTTACAGTAATAATATAAAGAGGTAATAATATTTTTTTTCTTTTTGGAGGGCAATTGCAGTTAAGTGACTTGCCCAAGGTCACGGGGCTAGTAGATGTTAAGTATCTGTGTCTGGATTTGAACTCAGGTCCTCCTGATTCCGGGGGCGTGCACCACCTAGCCACCCCTGGTAATAATCTTGTTAATGTTCTTTACAAAAAAGTATAACTACAACTTTATTGAAAGTCTTCCTTAGTTTACATTCATTGTCTCAAGTGATAGTTGATTTGTTGGCAGCTAGGTGGTACAGGAACTCAAATGTCTGCCTTGGTGTCAGGAAGACTCGAGTTTGAGTCCTGCCCCAGATACCAGTTGTGTGGCTTTGGAGAAGTCACTCAACATCTCAGCTTTAGTCTCCTCATCTATAAAATAAAGATAAAAATAACACCTAGCTCACAGAGTTGTTTTGAGGATCAAATGAGACGACACATAAAACACTTTGCAAACCTCACAATGCTGTGCAAATTCTGACTGTTGCATGTCTGCTATGCATGGCTAGCTGGCCGAGGCCTAGTATGTGCTGTTAGAACAGTGGTTCTCAACCTGTGGGTCGCAATCCTTTTGGGGGTCGAATGACTCTTTCACAGGGCTCACAGGGGTCACTTAAGACCATCAGAAAACACGTATTTCCACTGGTCTTAGGAAGAGAGATGCGGCTCCTCTATTGGTCTCCAGGCAGGTCCGCCCACATGAGGATATGCCCACATACGAATATTAAAGGGTCCCGGCATTAGGAAGGTTGAGAACCACTGTGTTAGAACTTCATGTTACTGACTCAGAGCTGTGGCTGGTCCTTTCATCATGCATCCTAAGTCTGGTGGCGCCTCTTGCTTTCTGCCCAGCTCCCTTGTCTCTCTGTGCATTGTTTCTTTCCCTCATTACAACTATCTGATTTGTCAGCACAGGCAAATTTCACTTACCGAGCTGCTTTCCTTATCTCCCAGATAATTAGCACAGGTGTTAAACATGAGGGGGAGGACAGAAAGAAATGAGAAATGTTTCAGGAGTTTTTAATAATATAAGCCTACATTTTAAAGATGTGAAAACTGACATTTACAAGAAGAAAAAAACACACCTCTCACCAGGATCCTCAACACTTTCCAACCCGCATCGTTGTACTGAGAGATTATCTGAATGTTATGATGGGGGCAAAAATAGACTTGGAAACATCACATTGTTGATTACATGCATGTCAATACGCAGTAGGTTTTCAAAAGATCCCACACTGAGATCTAGAAGGGACCTTAGAGATGATCATATCTCATCCTCTTCTTTTACAAAGGAGGAAACTAAGGTGAAGAAATGAGAGGTCCAAGGTCACAAGTGGCAGAGCTGAGATTTGAACTTGCATCTTCTTTTTTGAGGGGGGAAGGCAGGGCAATTAGGGTTAAGTGACTTGCCCAAGGTCACACAGTTAGTAAGGGTTAAGTGTCTGAGGTCACATTTGAACTCAGGTCCTCCTGCCTCCAGGGCTGGTGCTTTATTCACTGTGCCACCTAGCTGTCCCAGAACTTGCATCTTCTGATTCTAAATCCATCACTCTTGTTACCACACCATGATGCATTTGCACTCCCTTTTAGATTTTATTTTGCTAAATGACTTGGAGAATGACCCCTGATATCCAAAGGAATTCAGAAAGGGAATTTGAAAGCATTTGTTAAGGGGGGCAGCTAGGTGGCACAGTGAATAAAGCACCAGCCCTGGAATCAGGAGGACCAAATCCAGCCTCAGACACTTACTAGCTATGGGCAAGTCACTTAACTCCAATTGCCCTACCTTTCCCCTTCCTAAAAGCAAACAACAACAATAACAAAAAACCCCAAGCATTTGTTAACTACCCACCACGTACCAGGCATTGTGTTAAATGCTTTGCAAACATTGTCTCATTTAATCCTCATAATAAGGCTGGGAGATAGGCACTATTATGATCCTCATTTTGCAAATAAAGACACCCTGGCAGATAGAGTTTAAATGATTTGCCTAGGTTTTCACAGCTAGTAAGTATTTGAGGCTGGATTGGAACTCAGGTTTTCCTGACTCTTGGCCCAGAGCTCTATTTACTGAGCCACATAGCTGACTAAGGGAACACCTACAAAGGCCAAAAAAAATTTGCTTACTCTTTCAGGATGACAAACATATTGCTTCTTTTGATAACTACCAATTTTCTAAGAACTAAACATTAATACTAGTCTTGGAGTTGGGAAGATCCTAGTTCAAATTCAGCCTCAGATACCTATTAACTATGTGATACTTATTAGGATGACTTTGGACGAGTCATTTAACCTCTGCCTGCCTCAGTTTCTTTATCTGTAATATGGGGACAAATAGCACCTACCTCCCAGGGTTGTAGTGAGGATCAAATGAGATAATATTTGTAAAGCAGTTAGCAGAGAGCTTTGCACATAGCAGGCTTTAGATAAATATTATTAGTGAACATTAGCATGTGTAGGATGCACTGGAATGGGAGTGCCTGGAATCTGGGTATCTATCTGGATACTGATCACCTGAACTAAGGGCAGAAATGGAGAGGAAAGAGATAAATATGGGAGATGTTTTGTAGGAAAAAAGCCAGGACTTGGTGACAATTTGGTGATAGATTATATAGAGGTTTGGATGGACATGGATGAATCAAAGAAGACTATGAGGTCAGAAGTATTATTTGAGCAAGCTGTCTCCAAACTCAGTGATTCAGATGCTGTATTGCCTTAGAGAAGGGAAGGGAACAAGCTCTTGTTAAGCACCTACTGTGTGTCAGGCTTAGTAATTTACACAAACACCTCATCTGATTTTCACACAACCTTGAGATAGGTGCTATTGTTATTCACATTTTACAGTTCAGGAAACTGAGGCAGGCAGAGGTCAAGTGACTTGTCCAAGGTCACACAGCTAGTAAGTGTCTGAAATTAGATATTCATTTAGGTCTTCTAGATAACATAAAAATGTAATATATGGGACAATAAAATAATCTAAAAACCACTTCCATTTACCCTACTTCTTCTTTCCTGGAGGCGAAGGGGCAGGGAGCAGCAATCATCAGTGACATTTGCTCTTGTTCCTCCCTCCAAGACTGGCCGTATCCAAGCGGCCCAATCCTTGCTACGCTGGGCCCCCCTTCCCTCTCCCTCCCCTCCCAAGGTGGACAAGGGAACAAGGAATTTTTTCAAGATGGGTTCTTTCAATTGTTAAGAATTACTGATTCTAACACTTCTGGCTTAGACATTTGACCTTTTTTTCCTTTTTTTTGTTAACTCTTTGAGTACTGGCTTTTATCACTCAATGTGATTCAAGGCTGGTTCATTCATACAATGTCACCCTCCATACCTCCAAGCTCTTTTCTAGCCTAAATCATCTGCTGCCACCCACTAGGGCAATTTTCTTAGAACTCCAATTTTATTATAATCCTCTCCCCCTCCCCCAACACACACACACACACACACACACACACACACACACACACACACACACACACTCAAAAATCTTTCAAGGCTAAATAAAGTCCAAATTCCGTAGCATAACATTCAAGGTCCTTAATTTTCTGGTCCCGGTCTACCTTTTCAGCCTTACTCACCTACACAAACCCCCTTCTCTTAGTTAAATTGGTCCATCAATATTCCTTATATACACTAAACACTTCCCAGTCTCTGTGCTTTTATTCTCATTTCCTCTGCCTGGAAGGCCTTGTACCCATTTATGACTATTGATATTCAATCACCAATTCAATAAACATTTAACAAAAGTCTGTTGGGTGCAGCGAGGTGGCATGGTGGGTAGAGCCCTTGGCTTAGAACCACAAAGACTCATCTTCTTGAGTTCAAATCCAACTTCAGGTACTTACTACCTGTGTGACCCTGGACAACTCACTTAACCCCGTTTGCCTCAGTTTCCTCATCTGGAAAATGAGCTGGAGAAGGAAATAGCAAATTATTACAGTCTCTTTGCCAAGAAAACCCCAGAATAAGGTCACAAAGATTCAGACATGACTTAAACAACTCAATAACAAAAGTACATGACACTGGGGAGCTGTTTTTTGTTAGTTTTTTAGTGCGGGCAGTTGGACCTGCTGTTAAGTACACATATGGTACTATAAATTTGGAAACTCTTCCCACTGATGCAGACTGGGAAGTCTGTAATTTATGAGCTCAGATTTCCTTAGGGCACTGAGAAGTTAAGTAATTTACCCAGTCTCAAAGTCAGAATGTGTTGGAAGCAACATTTGAACCCAGCTCTTTTAAACTCTAAGGCTTACCTCTTATTTACTGTCAGGCTGTTTCTTGTTAAGAATACAGATGAAAAATGACATGGTCTCTGTTTTCAAGGACCTTTTTGTCTAGTATGCATGGGGAAGGGGGTGGGGATTGAGAGAGATACACAAATGACAATATTACAAGTTACATCATGGTTAAGTGCGCGAGACTAGTCAAACAGAGAGCCCTGAGAGGTTTGAAGAGAGAGATCACAAGCTCAAATGGCCTTTCTCCAGTGAAACCTTCCCTCATCCCAGAGGGAAGCAATTTTCTTCTTCATCTAAATTTCACTTGTCTATGTCATTCATGTGTCACTTATTATTTATTGTCTTATAGTTATTCTGAACATGCTTTGTTTCCTTATCTAATCAATATTCTTGTGGGCAGAGATTCTATTCCATCATCCATATTTGACATCTTATATATTCTTTTACTCCACATAGTGCCTAACCTACTTTCTCCCATAGCGCCTAGAGGACTGCTTCATACAGAGCAAGTATTCAGTAAATATTTGTTAAATGAATGAATGAATGAATGAATGAATGAATGAATGACTTGCCTTCACTTCATTGGTTCACTTTGTGCCTGGTTCCCTAGCTTTAGACTGTGGTTATGGTCCTAGAATATACCAGGCTGTATTCTTTGTGAAAAAATTAAAGCAGTGAGTGCCCTGCTTTTGGATACCCTTGTTTGTATATATACTACTAAATAAGGGAATGCTTCATTTGTCCAGAGATCAGTTAATAAAAATAATCCGAAAATACCACTTATAAAACTCCTCCTTAGCACCGTGCTAAGTGCTTACACGTATTGTCTCATTTGAACCTCACAACAACCCTGGGGAGTAGATGCTGTTTTATTCCCATTTTGCAGATGAGGAGATTGAAGCTAACACATATGCCCAGGGTGACAGAGCTAATAAGTGTCTAAAGCCATATTTGAACTCTGATCTTTGTTGAGTAAGTGAAGCCATTGGAACAGCTTAGTAGTGCAATGGATAAAGTGCCCAGCCTGGAGTCAGGAAGATTCATCTTCATGAGTTCAAATGTGACCTCAGATACTTAGTATCTGCGTGACCTTGGGCAAGTCACTTAGCCCTTTTTACCTCAGTTTCCTCTTCTGCAAAATGACCTGGAGAAAGAAAAAGCAAACCACTCTAGTATCCCTGCCAAGAAAACCCCTAAAAAGGGTCACAAGAGTAAAACATAACTAAAACAACTAAACAACAACTTCCTGACGAGAATAGGTACGTGACAGAGATTGCTAGCTACTCTCATGGTGGCTTCTTCCCAGAGTCTTTCTCCCTTCAAAGCCCTACAGAAAGGCTGGAATTCCATGCATCTTCTCTTTCAGTACAGTAGGCAGTACAGGAGGCAGAAACACTGAAGAATCCAAGAGCCTATAGTGATAAAGAGATTTAAGAGAATGTATCTCTCCTCTCTCCTGCTCTCACCAACTCCACCCCACCCTTCACACAGCTGCAGAGCTCCACCAAAGAGGAAAGAGTTCCACACCGGTGGAGGCTTTGGGGCTCAGGTTACATTCCTCCCCAGGTGGAAATTCTCTGCAGTCCCTTGAGAAGATCAGCTGGGGCAAGTGGAGAATCTATAACTTCAAAGTATTAAAAAAAACAGTAACAACCACCACCACCACCACCCTATAACTTTACAGTACTTTGAAACAACAGGGGTAATTTTCTTGGAATCTCAGGTAACCAAACTTTAATACCATTGAAACCAAAATAAAACAAATGCATATTAACAGGATTTATAGTAGACATGGCAGAGTGTCACTTGGGAGGCTACTGAAGTGACACATTTCTAACCATATATAGGATATTACACATGGACATTTCAAATGTATATTCATGTCCATAGCACATAGCTGTCATCAAAAACAATAACAAAAGAAAGCTAGCAAGCTGCAACAATAACACTAGATTATTTAAATTAAATTAAATTACAATTAAAATGTAACTATAAGCTATAGCACACATATATAGAAAGATTAACAAGTAGCCATTGGGATAGAATGTTACACATATATCTAAGCAGCAGTACCAGCGATTGCCCATATGAAATGCGCCTTATATGTAATTTTGTATCTTTACTCCTGCACAGGTGAATTACTGAATATTTGAGCAGGTTTGGTTTTTATTTTGCTGTTATGGTCATTTGACCCTTCTGTGTTGTCATGTCCAAGATCTTTTTCAAATGAACTATAGTTTATCCATTTCTCCCTCATTCTGAATATTTAACTTTTTAACCTCAAATGTAAGATTTTACATTTGTCTTTATTAAATCTAATTGGTCCAATCTAGTTTCCATATATATATACATATATGTATACATACATACATATATAGATACATTTGTTATTGTTGTTGTTCTTTTTCCAATTGTATCTAACTCTTTGTGATCCCATTTTGGGTTAGCTTGGCGAAAATATTGCAGTGATTTGCCATTTCCTTCTCCAAAATAATTTTACAAATGAGGAAACGGAGGCAAACAGGTTTAAGTGACTTGCCCAGGGTCACACAGCTAGCAAATTGTTTGAAGTCAGATTTGTATTCAGGAGGATGAGTCCTGATTCTGGGCCCAGTGTTCTATCCACTGCAACATCCAGTTGCTATGTGTGTGTACATGTATCTACATATAAGTGTACGTATCTAGCAAAAACTTTTGTTCACTATGTTAGCTATCCCTGCCAATTCTGTGTGATTTGTAAATTTGATCAATTTCCTATGTCAATAAGCATTTATTTTTTATTCAGTATTTTATTTTTTCCTAATCACATGTAAAAACTATTTTTAACATTTGTTTTGAAAACTTTGAATTCCAAATTCTCTCCCTTCCTCCCTCTGCACCTTCCCCCTAGTTGAGAGGGCAAGCAATTCAATAAAGGTTATATGTGTGTAGTCATGCAAAATATATGCATAAGAGGCAGCTAGGTGGTGCAGTGAATGCAGCTCCAGGCCTGGAGTCAGGAGGATCTGAGTTCAAATCCGACCTCAGACACGTGACATACTTACTAGCTGTGTGACCTTAGGCAAATCACCTAACCCCAATTGCCTTGCCTTCCCCCCTCCAAAATATATGCATAAGAGTCATTCAACAAGCATTTATTATGTGCTTACTGTGTACGAAGGATTCTGCAAGGTGCAGGAGATGTAAAGACAAAAGTGAAATATTTGCCTCCTTGCTCTAAAGGAGGAGACAATGGGAGAGAGGATATGTACAATATTTGTATATATACAATAAATACATAGGAAATAAATACAAGGTGATTTGGGGGTAGACACATGATCTGACCAGTGCCTTAGGAATATCACATTTGCAGCCATGTGATGGATAAATGGAGAAAGGAAAGGTTTGAAACAGCAAGACGGACCAATGGGAAGGCCACTGCAATAGTCCAGATGAAAGGGGATGGTGGCCTAAACTAGAGTGATGGCCATGTAAATGTAGAGAAGAGGGTAGATGAGCCTTACTGGTACTGAGACAACTGTATCAGCCTATCATTTTTGTGCCATGAGTTTAGGCCAGCAATCAGAGATCATGCTGTCTACAACGGCATTACATTTCTAACACCATATGATACAAAATGTAACTCTAGAGAAAAAAGGTATCTTCAAGGCTTCCATTAGAATTATATGGAAGACATTTTTAGTATTGGTAAAATCTAGAATATCAAAAACCTAGAATTTAAGAAAATCTATTCTCGTGTAAAGATGACATTAAACGTCTTAAAGATGTTTTGTTGGAATTAGATTTATAGGAAACCCTTCTTGCTTACTGGTATCTTCTCTATGATATAGGAAGACAACATATGACCAGACAGGCATAGATCTCAAACCTTCTCACCTGTGTCCATTATGTTATGTAAATAGATGAAATTGGCTTTGCACACATCCATTACACTCTGCTGGATTTTAAGCTCTGCAACATTCTGAGCTTCATAAAACACTCCATTTTATGTATGTGGGAGGGAGTCTGTGAGGCTGTGATGAAGTTGGCGGGAGGGGTGCGGGATAAAAGAGGGGAGAGGCTCTGCAATACACCAGTGATTCTTCACTAAGACGCAGCCTTCCCTGCAGTCAATTTGGGAGTGCTGATTTGACTTCTGTGCCTGGGTGTTCACAGTCCACAAAGCTGTGTCTGTGTTCAAGGAAGTATGCAATCCCACTGTGACAGAGAAGCACAGGTCTCCTGTGAATGCTATTCCCCCAGACTCCAGAGCATCTTAGACACAGTAGCTAAGCAATCTTCATTCACATGCACCCAAGACCGGAGAGGTAACAGATGAAAAGCTTGATATTTAAAGCTATGATATCAATGTAATTTTTAAAAGAAATCTGCATTTTATAGAGCTAGTAATATGCTTTTACAACAATTCTCCAGAATTTGAAAATAGACTTCTTAATGTTATTTTGCATAGTATTCTGGTATTTCACAAGCAGAATCATCAAAGGGAAAACATACATTTGGGAATAGATAAAAAAAAAAAAAGGCCAATCTGCCAACTAAAAACTACGGTTGTCTTTATACTTGAGGTATACAACTACACCTCAAGTAAATTTCAAGAAACTAGACTCATGGAATCTGAGACTGAAATGATATTAGAGACCACCTTGTATAACTCATACCTGAATAAGAATCCTCCTATAATATCTGCCATAAGTAGTCATTCAGTTTTTCCTTCAAGATGTCTAGTAAAGGGGAAACCATTGTCTTCTAAGTCAGTCTGTTATACTTTTGAATAACTATCAGGAAGACTCCCCCCGTCCTTTTACATGTAGTCTAAATCTTCCTTCTTGTAACTTATGTTCATTGCTCCTAGTAGCCAAAATGGAACAAATCTGATTCATTTTCCAGTTATTGGGCCTTCCCCTCCCCCCTCTTCTATCTTCAGGTCTTCTTTTCAAATATGCCACATGGTGTAAGTAACAGGGGAAGGTATGATAGCAGAAAGAAGGTATATTTCTTGAGATTATTGCATTTTTTTTTAAAAAAGAAAGGTCTTAAAAGAATAGCTGATTATTAAGTGGAATCTGAATCTAGGCATTTCTAGGGAAAGGCTCACCAAATACGAAGCCATTATAAAAAGAGTGACAGACAAGGAAAGAAAAGAATTATCACTGAAGTCAATCTGGGACAAGATCAGGAAAGACAATACAGTTGCAGTGATGCTAAATACTTATCTTGGAATGAAACTGAGCAAATCAAAGATCATGAATTGTACTGACTGTGCTTGGCATTGTGCTATAAGAAGTACATAATGCGCATTAAAATGGTCCTCTGGTGATGGATAAAGTACTCAAAAATTCAAAGAGACATTTTATTCTCTATTAGATACAGTTAATAGAGGACTTATTTTAGCCATATGCAGAATTTAATATGCATAGAGGTACCATCATCCCCTAGGGGTAAATTTAGTCTTGAGCTGCTGTTGCCGTTAACAGTTGTGGCTGCTTGTGTGAATAGAGCTGTTGATGGGAAGAGCTCTCACCATGGCTGGTGATGTTAAGATAGACTTCCTGAAAACTGAATCACAGTTAGAAAAAGATAGTAGCAAGAAAGGATAGCCAAAGAAAGCCTGTGGAACACCAACTTGACCTACTTAGCGCTTACTAGATTCCCGATTTGAGGTTTATTTTTTGTTTCTAGAGATAGCAGTCTCATTCTAAGCTCAATCATTTGGAAAATATAATTTTCATTAAAATGTTTGAACACAGTGGCGTGCCCTCCGATTTGGTAGTGCCATTTAAGAGTCACAAAGAATGACTGTGTGAATAGAGAAAGAAGATAATTTCCCTAAGCAATATGTCAGGTATGCTGATCAAATTTCAAGTGGGCAGCTAGGTGGTATAATAGATAGAGCAGTAAACCTGGAATTAGGAAGACCTGAGTTCAATCTGACCTTGCACACTTACTTACTGTGGGACCCTGAGTAAGTTATTTAACCTCTGTTTGCCTCAATTTCCTCATCTGTAAAATGGGGATAATAATAGTACCTGCCCTATAGGGTTATAATAAAGGTTCAAATGATATACTATCTTTAAAGCACTTAGTAAATAGTAGGTATTATATAAATATTAGTTATTATTATTGATACTAGAGCAAAATCTAAACAAACAACCAAAATCTAGAGTAAAATCAAGACAAGACACCGTAAGTGAGTGTGCTCACATCCAAAGACATGGACAACTATCAGATCTTTTAGCCATATTCAGTGTTATGGTGTTTGAGAATTTGGTGACATGTGTTAGTGAAGAGTAGTGAAGAATAGCTAGTTGGTGCAGTAGACTCATCTTCCTGATTTCAAATCTGACCTCAGGCACTTATTAGTTGTGTGATCCTGGCAAAGTCACTGAATCTTGTTGGCCTCAGTTTCCTCATCTGTAAAATGAGCTGGAGAAGGAATGGCAAACCATTCCAGTATCTTTGCCAAGAAAGCCCCAAATGGGGTTGCAAAATGTGCATAACTGAAATGACTCCAGAACTACAAAGAGAAATGGGGAAAAATGTCTAAAACTAAAGTGAATGAGAAAACTAGGCAGATCCATACAAAATACAAAATTTCCTATAAATATGACTAATGCCAGCTAGCATCATAAATGATCTTTAAATATAGATACATGTAACATTAAACATAAATATCTTGATATTTCATAAATAATTAACTTTAGCATTTTTCTCAACCTGCAACTTTTATATCATGCCTAACAATATTATGGTAATGATGAAATGCGTATCAATATCTGACACAGTGTAGTACTAATACTGATGATCCTTATGAACTTTATTTCAAATATTCCCATGACCTTTTTATCTTAAATGAATTTCAGTACTTGAGACTAATGCTAATTAATGACACTAGACACTTTTCTATGTAGCATGACAGTATCTATAGCTACATATATATATGAAAGACGTGATATATTGTTGTTTTTCAACAATCAAGATAATTTAATTCAATTCAGCAATTATATATTAAATGCCTACTATGTACAAAGCACTCTGCAAGGGACTGGAACAGCAAAACCAAATACTAACACGTCCCTACCATAGAGGGTCCTACACATTCTACAGGGATGATATTAGTGTTATTTCAAATGCTGAAGTCAATGGCCTAGGACCTATTAATAATAACACTATTCAAATATTTCATATGAAGATACTAGACAGACAACCTTCTTAAATTATGTTGCCACATTTGAATGGATTTGGTTTAATTCTCTACTGTTATTAATATTAGATTCACACCTATAATATGTAGTTTTAAGTCAGCATAGACTCAATAGAGAGGAGGATAGACAACTGCTTTGGAGTTTTAAAAATTGTTTATTAACAACAACTCTTAATTACAGAATGTTAAATCCTTTACAGAGTTAAGGTAACTTAGCCTTGGTCTGTTCAGGAGATTTTGTATTTTAACCAGTGGTGGAGGAGTAAGCAAACAGGCAAAACAAAACAAAAAGACACGAGCCTTCCTGCTTGTTTATGCTGACCACATAGTACTCATTCTTTCAACCATTTTCATCCTTAACCTTGTTATTTGATCTCATATCCTGAATCTTAATTCTAATTCCTCATGAAATGAAATAGGCCAAAATTCCAGATGCAAGGAATCTTTTTTTCTCATAAAGATCCAGTAGATATAATAAAATGATAAAAAAAATTATTCTAGCACAAAATCTAACAGATAATAGTCTGAATCAAGCTCCGAAGCAAACTGGATGAATAGAGGTGGAAGACTGGGCAATTTGTAAATAAAACAAGATTAATAACTACCAGCCTCAAGGCATTCCGTATTTTTTAAATAAAAGGTCCAATATGGGGGAGGGGTAATTACAAATTAAATTTTAAAAATTTTGAATTTAACAAACACCAAAGAAAGAACATTTTTATGTACAAAATAGAACAGAAAAAATTACAATATCTGAGACTACAGATGTCTTTGACATAGAGTTTACTTTTTTTAAAAAATTAAAAGTATACAATATATTCAAAGCAGCCCTGTTTGTCTCTTTGGAATTTCCTTCTGTTCTCTTCTGTGCATTAAAAAAAAAGTGCTTCAATGGCTTTCTATTGTTTCTTTTCTTTTCTTTTTTATGTTATACTATCACTAGCTCCTCTCATTCCCCAAATAAAGAAAAACATTCTTTGCAGAAAATATGCATAGTCGAGCAAAATAAATCTATACATTTGCAATGTCTAAAAATAACATTAGTGCTGCTAACTTTCCCTATTCTCCTCCAATGAAAAAATAAGAGAAAGGAAAAAAAATCTTATAAGCTTAGTCAATCAAGACTAATCTACATAGTGGCCAGGTCCAAAAATGCACATGTCATTCTACCTTTTGAGTTCATCAACTCACTGACTAGTATTATGACAGAAGGAAGTAAGAAACATGCTTAATCATAGGCCTTTTGGAGAAAGAGTTTGCCATTGCATTGATCAGAGTTCCTAGTCTTTCAAAGGCTTTTTTTTTTTTAGGGCGATTGGGGTTGAGTGACTTGCCCAAAGTCACATGGCTAATAAGAGTGTCAAATGTCTGAGGCCAGATTTGAATTTAGGTCCTCCTGACTCCAGAGCCAGTGCTCTATTCACTGTGCCACCTAGCTGCCCCCAAAGTTATTTTTACTTTACAATGCTATTCTTTTTTTTTTTTTGGAATGACTTGTTTATTTACTTTTAGTTTACAAGATTCAGTTCCACAATCACTTGAGTTTCAGATTTTCTCCCCTCCCTTCCCCCACTCCCCATGGTGGCGTGCAATCATGTATAGGATCTGCAAATACTTTCACATCGTACGATAGTTTGGTTGTATGGAAGGGTTGGAACCAAAGAGTGATCACTGGGAAAAAAAAGCAAAACCAGACATGAAAGAGAACGATAGCGTGTTTTGCTTCAGTCTCCATTTAAACTATAGTCTTTCTATATCTTTCTCTGAGTTTAGGTATCTCCTTCCATCCTGAGGCTTGTAGAGTTGTCTTTAGCTGTGCGTTGTTGAGGACAGTCCAATT
>CM053580.1:408646783-408679909 GCA_028627135.1 Pseudochirops cupreus
TATATATATATATATATATATATATATATATATATGCAAAAAAAAATAAATAAGACATCCCCTTAAATTCAGTTCATTTCCTTAATACTCTCCTTTTAATTTCAGCTTCATAATCAGGTTTGCTTTGATTACTACTATTCCTTTCCTAGAATTATTCTATACTCTTAACTACCTTCTATAGTCCAATTGATTTTCCTGTTGTGTTTAAAGTAGTTTAACACAAAACTGTTGTATGTCTGTGTGCTCAGCCCTCCTTTCTCCATTGAAGATGACTGAGATTCTGTCGTCTGTTGCCCTCTCCCCGCCTCAATCTTTTGTATACTCTTATTCTCATACAATTATAAGAAATAGCAAATTCTACCCCTTTCTTCCTCCATTCCTTTCACCTTCACTTCTCTTTCCCTTCTTAAATCCATCAGAACAGAACCAAGCCTATTTTTCTAATTTACCTTCCTCATTACCCTTTGAAAACAATGTACTGAAGAGACACTTTTGTTTCCTTTCTGGCTATTGGGATTTTTGTGCTTTTGTTGTTCAGTTGTTTCTGTCTCTTGATGAACCCATTTGGTGTTTTCTTTGTGAACATACTGGAGTGGTTTTGCTATTTCCTTTTCTAGCTCATTTTACAGATGAAGAAACTATGGGAAACAGGCTTAAGTGATTTTCCCAGAATCACTCAGGTAGTAAGTACGTGTCTGGGGTCACACTTGAACTCGGGTTAGGTGAGTCGGCCTGACTCCAGGTCCGTTACTCTGTGCACTATGGCGCCACCTAACCATCCATGTTAGTGCTAAGTCTTCTTATACTCTTCACTCTGCATTTGCTGCTCCTCCTGGTTTCAACTCTACTGAACAAGATGCCCTCCCACGTTAGGTTTATCACCTCTAATCTCATCCTCTCACTGTTATCTTAAGTCTTAATTGACACCACCTCCCTCAGCCTCTTCTCCCCTCTGATTGGAGGGCTGGAGGGTATAACAAACTCCTCTGAATGCCTTCCTTTATAGAGGGCAGAAATTGGACGTTGTGGCCCATTCCATTTTGCAGGGGCTACTCTGTTTAGTTTCAACTCCAACTGAAAAATACTCCCTCCCCATCCGCTTACCCCTGCCCAACTTTCCCGGCTCCTTTTGTGTGTTATCTCCTTGCATTAGCTTGTAAGCTCCTTGAGGGCAGAGGGACTCTTTTTACTAATTGTATCCCCACCACTTAGCAGAGGGCTGATGAATGTTTATTGGATTGCTCAATTAAATTTGTCATTTTATTGACTTTCCTTTGTATTTCAAAGTTGTTACTCAATTCTGGTCTTTTCATGAGGAATCCTTGAAAGTCCCCTATTCCCTTTAAAGGCCCTTTCTTTTTTGCAGGGGGAGCAGGGGGTTTTGTTTTTCCCTTATAGGACTATACCCAACATTGCAGGGTAAGTTATTTGTGGTCCTAAGCCTCTGTCTTTTGCCTTCTGGAATTTTTATATTATCAGTTTTCTCATTTTCAGTAAAAGTTTCCAGGTCTTATGTGATTCTGACTGATATCCCTTGATAGTTTGAACTGATTCTTTCTAGATGCTTGCAGTATTTTTTTTCTTTGATTTAGTACTATGACATTCCTCAGACTTTTCCTTTTCTTTTGGTTTGTTTTTCCCTCAGGAAATGATCTGTGGATCCTTTTTCCCCTTCACTTTGTCCTCTGGTACTAATAATTCTGAGGAGTTTTTGCTTAAGATTTTTTGAAATATAGCTTCAGGATTTTTTTAAAATCATAGTTTTCAGGGAGTTCTGAGATTCATAATTGTCTTTCTTTGACCTATTTCCAGTTCAGTTGTTCTGAATCTTATATTTTCTTCTATTCTTTTTAATCTTTTGATTTTGTTCTAATCTTTCTTGCTGATTTCTGGAGGCATCGATTTATAGTTAGTCTATTGTAGTCTTGGAGAAGTGTATTACTTGGGCAAAGTCTATACCCTTCTTTTCCAAGTTATTTATTCTCCTTTCACTTTCTTCCCCAAAAGAGTTTTTATTTCATTAAAAAAAATATTTTGCTTCGTTTCTTCTAGGTATTAATAGTATTCCTGTGGAAATTGTTTTTCCTTTAAGTCTCTGATTGTACTTGCAATGGAATTATTCTCTCCTTCTGGGAGATCTCTAGATCTATCTAAAATTGTTGTTGTTTCCTACTCATCCATGTGTTTTCCAGTAAATTTATCTTACTATACTTAATTCCTGAACTGGGGCTTTGTGCCAAGAGCATGCTAAATCCCATGCTGTGCTTTTGGGTAGCATGGTTTGCCCTGCTTATTCTTTCCCTTGGGTCTCTTGGTTCCTGTGTTGGCCTCTACCTCCCACAATTGGGCCTTCCTGAATCTTTGACATCCAGAGCCTTTTGTGGGATCCCAAGACAGAATTCTAAGGAACTCAGAGCTCCTGAAAGCCTGGACTGTTCCATTCTGAACACTGAAGCATCTAACTGGCCTCTGCTGTTTCCTGGAGCTTCCTACACCCCCTCCTTGAAGATTCCTGTCCACTTTGAGCATTTATTGGGCTGGAGGAGGGCTCAAATCTTACTTCTTCTGGGCATATACTCCTGCAGGCTGTGTTTGTCTCTGACCTATCTCTGATTTTAATAGGAGACTACCATTTTGTTTGCCTGTACTATTGTCGGGTGGTCTCTTTCCTATTGTCTTTTGGCTTCTATCTGACTTTTAAATGTATTTCTGGGGGTGGAAGAAGTCACTTATTCTAGTTTGTCATTGGATTTCTTGGTTGTTATTTGTTTTGGTAAGAATTTTTGGCTTTTACTGGGGTAGGTACGTGGGAGCTATGTGTTTTGCTTCTGTCTGGACAGCCATCTTGGCAAGAATAACATTGTGCAATTTTTATACGGAACTTGACTCTTTAGAAGAGATGAGAAAATGCATCTTCCTCTCTTCTTTGCAGAGGTCAGGAACTATGGGTGCAGAACATTGTATAAGCTGTCACATAGAGCTGAAATATCAGTTGGTTTTGCTGAACTGCTTTTCCTCTTTCTTTTTTGTTCTTGTTTCTTGTGTGTGTGTGTGTGTGTGTGTGTGTGTGTGTGTGTGTGTGTGTGTGTGTGTGTAAAAATGGATGGCTGAATAGGGGAAGGGGAATGGATATTTTTGGAAATGAAGGTGATGTAAAAAACAAAAGATGTAAATAATTTTTTTAAAAGATTGACTTTTGTAATAACATACAGTTTGTGACTGTTGAAAGAATCTACTTTTCCCATTCATTTCTGAGATCAGCTCATTTTCCATGTGCACACATATACATACATAAATATATATATATATACATGCACATATATACACATACTCACATATGGGCAATATGTTTTTTTCATCAACTTTTTTTCACTGCAAATGGTTTGCACGTGTTTTTTTTTTAATTGTAGATTTCATTGAGTGAACTTTGTAGTATTTGCTAAATAGACTACAATATTCTGGAGCTTAATGCAATGTATATAGAACATTTTTGAGAACTTTGTTATCAATAAAGAATTATTTTCTAGGACAAGATATCTCTCATGACACTGGCAAGCATGTCAACATGTAACAAAGATTACGTTGTAATATTTTGTGGTCGTTCTGTCATTTAGTTGTATCTGACCTAGACTGCAGCAGCCAGTACTTGTCCATGGGATTTTCTTTTTTTTTCGCCCCAAGAGAGGAGAAGGAAAGCAAGGCAATTGGGGTTAAGTGACTTGCCCAAGGTCACACAGCTAGGAAATGTGTCAAGTGTCTGAGTTCAAATTTGAACTCAGGTCCTCCTGACTCCAGGGCAGTTGCTCTATTCACTGCACCACCTAGCTGTCCCATGGGATTTTCTTATCAAAGATACAGGAGTGGTTTGCCATTTCCTTCTCCAGGGGCTTAAGGCAAACAAAGGTTAAGTGACTTGCTCAGGGTCTCACAGCTAGTGACTGTCTGAGTCTGGATTTGAACTCAGGTCTTCTTGACCCCAGGTATGCTGCTCTATCCACTAGGCCAGCTAGATGCCTATTGTAATATTTTCTACATGCCAAATGGTGGAAACTTACTTGAGGTAAGAAAGGTTTTTGATTTACAAACAGATGCAGCAATAATAACTTTGAACATAAAATGAGCAATTTGGGATGCTTTCCCTTTACAATCTCAGAGGCACTGACTGGAGTACAATTTGTTTTATAAGAGAATATGTACTGGAAATTCAAACCTAATGAACTCTGAACTCTGAACAATCTTTACATATACCCAGTGCAACTGCCGGCAGCAGTGTCCTCCTCTAGGGATGAGAAATTAAAAGGAAACTCAGCTAGTGCAATTCACGTTAATAGTGCTGGGCTGAACTAGACCACAGCTTTTGCTTGTTGTTTATCTCCCCAGTTCCGAAGCATGTTTTGTGTGGATTAGTGTGGGCCACGGACCAAGACAAAAGCCAACATCTCCCAAACCCACAATGATAACACAAGAGGACACCAGAAACTGGCTATAGGTGCCTCTGTCATACCTTACCTCCCACTCTCAAGCAGTCTCTCCTCTCTGTGTACTAGGCTAACTATGATTTCTGGAAATAAAACTCTAGAAAATCAGGTTTTGATAAAGCATGTTATGATTCAAATGGAGCTACCTGACCAAGCCTTTAACCAAATCACTCTGGCCTTCACCGGCCAACAATAGGTAGGTCCCAGCTCAAACCTCACTTGCTCATGGTTTGGTTTTAATAGCTCAGAGTGAGTGTAAATAGCAATTGTTTTTGTTCTGTCCAGAAACTCTAAGAGTCTTCCCCTTGAAAATGGATTCTTCTGTAAAGGTAAACTAGGCTACTATTTGCCTCAATTCTTACCTTTAATTTTATTTCTAGTTCCAGCCTTTAACTGCATAATATATTATATCAGACAAACTGAGACCTGTGAAAGACCTTACCTTAAAAAGGTCAAGGTCTTCCACTGCCTTCTGGGTCATCACCAGTTGTCTTGACCTGTGTCTTGCCAGGACACTCTAATTCAGCGGTCCTCAACCTGTGGGTCATGACCCCTTTGGGGGTCAATTGACCCTTTTACAGGGGTCGCCTAAGTTCAACAGAAAACACATGTTTCCAGTGGTCTTAGGAACAGAGATACTGCTCCTCTATCCCTCTTCAGGTGGGTCCTCCCACATGCAGATATACCCACATACAAGCATTAAAGGGTCTCAGAATTAGGAAGGTTGAGAACCACTGCTCTAATGACTCTGGAGGAGAGAGTGGGGCTGGTGACTCAGCACAACCCTGCCTCACTTAAATCCAATTCATTTGCAAGTATACATCACCCTGCTGATGTCATTGGTCCTCTTCTAGAATGAAGGAAGAACAACAACAATCTTCACACCCAAATATGGGCCATTTTCTATATGCCTCCAAATCAACATACAACAATCTCCTTTCCACCCATGATAAGTGTTAAAATAATTCTTCATTTCATCCACTCTTCAATGTTGGTTAGTATTCTTTTCACTGAAAATTGTCCATCTTCTCCACAAAGCCAATTATTCTGCTTCTCTCCTCCTTCAGTTTTCTTATTACAATTCTTCATTGTGTGTACATTGTAAAGTACTCCCTCCCCAATAAATGTTAGCCCCTCAAGGGCAGAGACTTATTTTTCTCTATGTCCCCCATATCTTGTACCTTGCATGTAGTAGACATTTTTTAATTGAATTGAACTGAATTTCTCATACTGTACAATTCTTGTCTAGTTATAGCTTCTCATAAATGCTTCTGAAGTCTGTCCCAGTCGTGATTCGGCCTATGGTACAATGGATCCTTCAGCACTGGAGGGCTGAGATAATCAATCCCTTTTATAAAATGAGGTAACATTTGTAAAGCACATAACACAATGCTTGTCACATAGTAGGTACTGAACAAATTCTTGTTTCCTTCCATTTTGATAAAAACATTATTCAAATGTCCACAGGTAAAAGCAGGACCTGAGGCAGTTAGAAAGCAATTCATGGGATAAGTAGGTAAAAGGCATGGGTAAGAACGTTTAAAAAAAAATAATAATCATAATGAGCTAGGAAGTTCTACGGGCATGTGGAGAGCTCACTGCCAGAATCTTAGAGTTGATTTGATATCCTCCTTGCCTCAAAGGGCCCACAGTTGCAACCCAGTTCAATCCACCTGAGAGAAAAGCTAACTCAAATCTTTCCGGATCTTCTGAAAATCTTTTTTCCTCACCCAACTGGTGTGGTGGGGATATAACACAAGCACCATTGTTGTTCCACCAGTAAGTATCTTGTCCCACAAGTTCCACTCAACACCCTAGAGGCATTTAGGTGATTCTTTTGATGTTGTATAGATGTGAACAATAACACTTATGCTGTGCATTTGTTCTTGACTCATCATCAGCTCACTTTCTTTTCTGGTCATTCATATTCTTGATGAGAGGCAGCATGACACAGAGTCTAGAACACTGGGCTCACAGTCACAGAGACTTGGGTTCCAGTCCTGTTTCTAGTACTTACTATGGGAGCATGGACAAATCCCTTTACCTTAATTTATAAGATGGAGATAGATATATCTACGTATTGTCCATGTCAGAGGATTGTTGTGAGGTTCATGAGTTCATATATGACAACTTCAATGAGTTACATGAATGTCAGTTATCATTATATAGTGCTATAGATTACGTTTGCATCCTTTGTGACTGTGATTCTCAAAAGCTTATGGGACTCTGGGATGCACAAACATGCAGTATCATTGTAAGAATATTTGTGTGAAAAAGGTTGGTCTTTTGTGGCATGGAGCAGTGTGTGATGGTTGAAATGCTGCATAATTTCCCAAATGGTCATCTAACCCAACCTCTTTCTCTTCCCTTCTGACCTAGGTCATTGTCCATTCACAGTGTGCAGTCAAAATACTCATAAAGTTGTTGATTAAACTTAAAATTTTTGTTGATTATGTTGTTTTCTAGATATATAATAATTTTATCTGCATATTTAGAGAGATACTTTGACTTCTTCATTAACAATGTTTTTAAAAATTTATACATTATTTCTATTGCTAAGATTTTGAAAACTATATAAAGTGAGAGTAGCAAGAGTGAACATCCCTGAATTACACTTGCTTTTAATGGGATCTTCTTTTGTTCCTTCATTGTATATAATCATAATTCATGGTTTTGAATATTCACTTTCAATCATATTAAAGAAAGATCCTTCTGTTCTTGCATATTTAATATCTTTGTCTTGTATTTTTATGTAGTCATGTATTTCTTTTATAATTTTCATGTTTATTAGCATAGAGACATATTCGACAATTGCTGACAATATCTGTGATCTGTCCTTTTTCATTTCTAATTTTGATGCTTTGAAGCTTCTATATTATTGTATTTGTTGAACAATTTTTTTTAGCTTTTCCAAAAAATTCGTTTGGATTTATCTGACAGGTCAGTTTTTTGGTTTTTTTTTTTTTTTCCCAATTTTCATGTGTACTGAGATCTAGTCTTGGTTATTTTCTCATAGTGACCCACAAAGGGACAAAAGGCAGAAGAACGGTTTCTGAAATAGCCCATATTTTTGTTTTCTGCAGGCATATATTTTTGTTCTTGTTTGAGGTTTGTTTTTTAAATAAGACAATCAGTTTGTTTTTTCTCTCCTATTTAATTAAGCATTTAGGATTCTGTTACTCTTTGAATACTGCTTTGGTTACAACCCAAAGATTTTCATATATAATGTCTTCTGCCATAACTTTTTTTTTAATATAGTCTATTCTAGTTTTTAAATTTTCTCTTTCATTCAGTCATTGTTAATCCTGTTTTTGTTCTGATAAGGGCCATACCTTTTATCCGTTGTATCATTATGGGGAGACAATCAGATTTAAGTGACTTGTCCATGATCACACAACTAGTGAGTATTTGAAGCCACATTTGAACTCAAGTCTTTCCAACTCCGGGACTGGTACTCTATCCACTGCACCACCTTGCTGCCCCTCATTGTATAATTATTTGTAAAGGATATTATTTCCTCATTGTACGTAAATGTGGTATATAAATCTCTTTTTCTTCGTATGGGGCTAATTTTTGTGTAAATTTCACATACATTTGTAAAGTGGGTTTTTTTTTAGCTCTTTCCATTGAATCATTTGTATTAATTTTTAATATCTAATGTGTTCAATACTTTGTTCAGCCTTATAATTTCTTTATTATCTTTTTATTAGATTCATGATTTTCTGGTAGTGTTATACTAAAATGTATTGATTGACACTAATATTGACTTCAGCTATTTCTTCTTATGAACCTGTGATATTGTCCAGTACAAATTTTACTGCAGAATCTTTCAAAGATTACTTTTTGTTGTTGTTGTTGTTGTTCAAGATCTTTGGTTTAATCTGCATGGGGAGACTCCTGGTATGAAACTTATTTGCAACTTAGAAACAGATTTAGAACTAGAAGGTACTATTTATTTACTAATTTATGGTCTCAGAGTTTCATTTAGCACTAACGGGTTCAGTGACTTGCCCATGGATATACAGCTAGCCAATGATAGAAGCAAGAATCAAATGTAGGTCTTCATGATTCCAAGGCTAGTTTACCTAATCGGTATGTCATACTGAATCTAAACAGAATTATGAAGATGTATTTTAAATAGGCATACTCTCATTTTAAATAGAAACTTTTTGCATAACATAACATCTTTGTTTATATCTTTTAATGCTTTCTGGTTTGAATTAAATTTTTTTTTTAGCATCAGTGACACTTTTACCTCCCATAATGAAGTGACAACATGATAAACTTTAAACCACATTTTCTGTTTTGGTACATGCAAACCTTTAATTGCATGTGTTTTCTGAAAGAAACATATTGTTGGATTCCAGTTTTTAATCCCTTTTTTCTTTTATTAGAGAGGTCCATCCATTAACATTTAGCATTACAACTGTTAGATTTTTCTTTTCTTCAATAATTCTATTAAAAGGAAATCCATACCTCTTAATCTTATTTCTATTAATCCACTATAAATAAAATTCATGTCTATCAATAATTATGTAAATTACATTAACTTGTACTTCCCTTTTATTAAAGATAAGAATTTATTTTCAGAATTGTGTCCCCAATTCCCACTCCTTTCTTTTTCTGCCACTTTTTTCTTTGTTTACTCATAACACCATTCTGAAACAGTTATTGATTTAGCTGATGTAATATTTGAATGGTATTCACATTTTGTTAGCAACTGGATTGTCTTGATTTGAGAAGTGGGAATTGTTTTAATTACTTATCTTTTGGGCTTGGAGGCTTGGCTGCTATTCAAAGACTTCCCTGAAGTTTATACATGACTCTCTGCAAACTTTTCAAAGTCTAAATATTTCTCAAATTTCCATCTCTTGCCTTCTTATAGAATACTAGTTTTGCTGGGCTTGTGGCCCATGCTTCCTCATTTTGAATACATTATAGTATTCCATTTTCTGTAATGGTCCTTTCTTAAAAGCCAGCCATTCTTTGGTTCATTATTTCTTTCTTCTTGCAATTTGGAGTATTTTTTCCATAGTTTATATAATGTAACTAATGTTGAATGTGGGACCCTTCTTTTCAGGATCCCCTTAATTTATTTTACTTTTATACCATTGCTTGAATTTCTTTCTTTTTTTTTTTTTTTTGGAGGGAGAAGGCAGGGCAATTGAGGTTAAGTGACTTGCCCAAGGTCACACAGCTAGTAACTGTTAAGTGTCTGAGGCCGAATTTGAACTCAGGTCCTCCTGACTCCAGGGCCAGTGCTCTCTTCACTGCACCACCTATGCCCAGGATTCTATTTTCTCCCACCTTTACCAGCAATCTGGTCCATCAAATGTATCTTTAATGGCTCTCTCTTACCTACTTATACACTTACTCTGGTCTCTCCAAGCTTTAAGATCCAACCCTCTTCTCTTGACCTTTCTACCTCATTTGCCTATTGGCCTATATTTCTTCTGGTTCTTTATTCTTACTCCAGGCTATTACCAATGAGTCCTATGTCAGCAGTAGATCTGACTACCCTCAGGATATCTCCTAGCCTTTGATTCCATGCCAGAGTCTTCTAAGTGCATCCTGTGTTAGCTTCAGATAGTGGCTATCTGCCTCTTCCCTTTGTATTCCCCTCAGGGTCTTTTCCAAGGCCCAGAGGCACCTTCCCCATGAGATTCACTTTCCTCTGCCGTAGCCTGTCTCCTGATTGGACACTCCCTTCCACTTTGTTCCCCTTCTGGAGTCACCCACAATTTCTTGCTGTAAGGTGGGTCTCCTAGACTTGTTAGGACACAACATCACCATCTGCTACAAGACTGACCCTTGAAAAGTCTGTCTTCCTGCCTCCTTTAACAGACTTCTCTTTAAGGACTAAAAGACTCTTGTCTAGCACCCATTGGACTAATTCCTCAATCACTTACATACTTATATCCTTCCCATCACAGTGCTCCCGAGGTGGGCTGCTAAATAACAAATCTCACTTCCCATTTTCACTTACCTGCTCTCTTACTACTGTGTCCCCCTTAACCACATCCTCAGAATGTTCCATTCCATGTTCATCTGTCCCTTACTCTACAATCTGTGGAATGTCTACTCCATTGGGGATTTTTGTTTGTTTTGGGTTTTGTTTTTTTTTTACTTTTTAGAGGGCAATTGGGGTTCAATAACTTGTCCAAGGTCATATGGCTAGTGTTTGTGTTAAGTGTCTGAGGCCGAATTTGAACCCAGGTCCTCCTGACTCCAGGGCTGGTGCTTTATTTACTGCACCATCTAGCAGCCCCAGAATGTCTACTCTGCAAGAAATTTGCTTTCGCTTTAACTGTTTCTTTTTTCTCATTCCTCCCAACTTCTGGTACTCATTGAGTGTGATCAGGTGGCTCCCTCCTTATGATACTATCCCTGACCTCCTTTCTAGTACTTTTCACTTATAAACTCCTACTCACTGATCATGATGGAAAAATCATAATACTCATTGCCCCCCATTGTCACTTTTAGGTTTTTCCTCTACTCCCATAACTCAATAGCCTCTTCCTTCACACTACTCAAATTTGTCACTTTACCCAGATCCTGGTGCTTGATATCTACTTATCTCTGGGACATTCTCTTTACTTCCTTAATGAGTTCAGTGTCTGGTTCACAGTGTTTCTCTCCTCTCTAGCTCCTGCCTTATACTAGAGACTTCAACATACAAGTAAGCTCCTTGAGGGAAGGAACTGTCTTTTGCCTCTTTTTATATCTCCTGCACTTAGCACGGTGCCTGGCACATAGTAGGCACTTAATAAGAGTTTATTGATTGATTGATATTAATGTTCCCTTGAATTTACCCCAATTTCCCAATTACTCAATCTATTCAATTCCGATGACCTACTATCTTAGCTTTACACAAGGAAATCATACTACTGATGACCCATAGGAGTTCTGCATCTGTGTTTATGAACTACAAAATTCCTTTTTCTAACCATAATTACATCTTTCCATGTGCCTTGTGAATTCTAACCCTGTGTTTCATTCCCATGAAGACCCTGCTCTGGCAATGTTCTTCTCCCTTCCCAATCTTGACCCCTTGGTAAATCAGTTCAATTCTACATTATACTCTACTCTTACATCTCTTGTCCCCTTGACTTTTCAACCATCATGATTTTCCAAACCCCGAACTGGGATTACTCCTACCATTAAGCTAACTTTGCTACTATTTACATGCTAACAAATGGAGATGGTGAAAATCATGGAAGTGTGCTGACTGGGCCCACTTACTATCATCTCCTGTTATATAATCTCAACTGAATCCTTTAAGCAATGAGGTGGATCCCTTTGTCTGGGGGGGCGTGAAAACTTCTCAGGCAGTTTTGAATTGTTAACTTCTCTCTTCCTCCTCCATTGCTCCTGCCAATCAGCAGCAAGCCCTTTTGGGAGTCTTTCGACCCCCACCTTCAGTCCTTTGTCTGCTTTCCCGCCTCTGTGGGTCCTTCTTCCCAGCCAGTGGGAGTCAGGAACAGCCCAAGCTCACTCCCTCAACCAATGGGAATGAGGGACAATGGGGGAAATATGACTCTTATATATTAGGGTTTAAAAACTTTGTTCGCCACACATTGTGTTTCTCTGCCTCATGATTAGTCATGGGGAAGACTGCCCTCTTCTCCCAGGGAAGAAAATAAATTCCTGTTCTTATCCTAAGAGATCTCTGTGTTCTTAATTAAATTTTGGATGAAGTTTTTCATCCCAAACACCTTTATACCTTCTTCATCAATTCATTATCCCATTTTCCAGAGTCCATTCCATTTTATATTTTACTTTTTCTCACTCTTTCAACTGAGAAGCTCACCTTGTATTTCTCTGGGAAACAAAATTAAGTCATTCTCTGAGATCTCCCTCTTCTTCCCTCCTTCTCATTTCACAATTCAGGTATCTTCCCCCACTATTTCATCCTTTGCCTCTGCCACACCTGAAAAGGTAGACATTCTTCTTGCCAAGGCAAACTCTTCTACATGTACCTTGATACCATCCCCTTCTGACTTCTCTGTCAAATTGTTTGATCAGTCTTCAGTCTTCAGTCTTTAGTCTTTCCCTATGTACTGGCTCCTTTCCTGCTGCCTAAAGACATGGCCCTGTTTACTCCTTCCTAAAACAAAGGAAAATCAAACCAAAGTCAAAAATAGCCCCTCCTTTTATCCTTCCATCTTTGCTTATGTCTACCCTTTCCTTGGCTGATGTCATTGAGGCCATTTATACTGGGTGCTTCCCCTTCCTTTCCTCTCACTCTCTTCCATACTTTCTGCAATCAGGCTTCTAATCTCATCATTCAACAAGTATTTGCTCTCCAAAGTTACTGAAGATCTCTTAGTCACTAAAACTGGCCTTTTCTTTTCTTCTGTTGCAACACTCCATCTCCTGACTCTGTGCCTTTTAGGTGATTGTCCCCCATACCTGGAAACCTGTTCCTCCTCACTTCTATCTCACTGGTTTCTCTTAAGTCTCAGCTGAAACACCACATTCTTTAGGAGACCTTTCCTATCCCACCTACCACTTTCTAGAGCCTCCCTTTAAGATTACATTTCATAAAAAGTGCCCTAAATCACTATTGATTAGAGAGATGCAAATCAAAACAGCTCTGAGGTACCATATCACACCTATCAGACTGGCTAACATGGCAAAACAGAAAAATGATAAATGTTGGAGAAGATCTGGGAAAGTTGGAACACTAATTCATTGTTGGTGGAGCTGTGAACTGATCCAACCATTCTAGAGAATAATTTGTAACTATGTCCAAAGGACTATAAAAATGAGCATACCCTTTGACCCAAAAATACCACTGCTAGGACTGTATCCCAAAGAGATCATAAAAATGGGAAAAGGCCCCACATGTACAAAAAGATTAATAGCAGCTTTTTTTGTCGTGACCGAGAACTGGAAATCAAGGGGATGCCCATCAATTGGGGAATGGCTGAACAAGTTGTGGTATATAAAAGTAATGGAATACTACTGTGCTATAAGAAATGATGAACAGGAAGGCCTCAGAAAAACCTAGAAAGATTTATGTGAACTGATGCTGAGTGAGGTGAGCAGAACCACGAGAACATTGTACACAGTAACAGCCACAGTGTTCAAGGACTGATTTTGATAGACTTGGCCTTCTCAGCAATGCAAGTACCTAAAACAATTCCAAAGGACACATGATAGAAAATGTCATCCACATCCAGAGAAAGAACTATGGAGTTGGAATGCAGAGCGAAGCAGACTATTTTTGTTTTGTATTGTGGGGTTTTTTTTCTTTCTCATGATTTTTCCCATTTGTTATAATTCTTCTATGCAATATGACTAATGTGAAAATGTGTTTAATAGGAATGTATGTGTAGAGCCCATATCAAATTGCATGCTACATTGGGGAGGAAAAAAGGGGGAGAAAATTTGAAACTTATAGAAGTTTATGTTGGAAAATAAAAATGAATAACTTAACTAAAAAAAAAGATTACATTCATATATTTCATCTATTTCGTATGTACATAGTTGCTTTCATGTTGTCTCCCCAATCAGAATATGACCTCATGGGAGCAAAGACTGTATTTTTGTCTTTCTTTGCACCCCTAGTACTTAGCCCAATGTCTGCTACATAATAAGCACTTAATAAATACTTGTTGCCTAACTAGTGCCTTTGACAGAAAAAGTGAAGTTTGGAAGAGAAGAGGGTTTGGGAGGGAAAGATAAAACAATCAGTTTTGGACATACTGAGTTTGAATGTCTCTAGGGTATCCAATTTGAAATATCCAATAGGGAAGTGGTGATGTAGAAGTGAAGCTTGAGAGAAAGACTATAGCTGGCTTCACAGATCTATGAGTCATCTGCATAGAGATGAAAATTAAACCCATAGGAGCTGTGAAATGAGCCGCTCCTTCTTTAGTGGATCTCTAAATAAGATTTCAAAAGAAGGCCTTCCCAGTATTGCCTAGTGAAGGCCATTGCCAGAGTGTGTATATATATATATATGTATATATATGTATATATATATACACACACATATATATAAATGTAACACACACACATATATATGTATATATATATATATATAAACACACACACACACACACACACACATATTGCCTCTCAGGTCTACTGTATCCTGATACCTTTGTTATACTAATAATACTATCCCTTAGAACCCATAATGTCTCTTCATTTTGTGGGAGTCCTTACTGGTCATTTAAATTTCTCTAGTTTTTCTTTTGGTTATTCTCCCAATTCTACAAATTGCTCTGTAATAATGGTTCAAAATCTATCCAAGTTTGTGGATCCCTTTTTAATGTCAAAAAATTTCAGATTCCCATGTGCCAGGAGATGTATTATTAGTATCCACTGACTGAGAAAATACACGATTACACAGTGTTATTAGGAGTTCAGTAATGCTTTTCCATGAATTTGTACTTTATTATTCACAACTCCATACATATACATTTGAAAAATAACTATACAGACACATACACACACACTTACATATACACACAATTTACAAGACAGGTTTGCTTTTTTACTGTACAGTGCAGCACTAAGCACTTTGCTGGAGCTATATGAAGAGAAAAAAGGATGAGACTTGGGGGGAATAGGGCTATGCAGACACCTTCTTCAGGGGCTGTAGACCTCAGGTTGGGGGAGCATTGGTCTAGAATGCCTCTTCCTCCATATCCTTCCCCTTTCTCCTCCTTGTTTTTCCTTTCTTCTCCATCTATGCTCCACTCCTTTTCTCCTCTTCCATTGCTCCCTAAATCCGAAGATGCATATGGTATATGGTATAGATGTATAAGGTATAGTCAGAAGTGAGAAGCTTAATGGAAGTTTGACCATAAGTGTATATGATGCTATCCAGAGTTCCCAATCACTTTGAGAGTTCTAAAATGTTTTTGCTTTGTAAAGATGCAATGTAGATTATTGGTCCAAATAGAGGCATCGCCTTTTACCCAAACCTAATTTCTATAAAATCTCAGGGCATATTATCATTGGTGTTAATTTTTACTGCATACATTTCTTTCAAAGAAAACTCATTTTAGTGGCATGACTTATATGTGGTGGTGGTCTATATTCAAACCAATATGGTATTTTATTCATCTAGTGTAGGGTGGAAGATTATATAGTATAGGAAATTTGATACACTTCTGCAAATATTGTATAGATAAAGGCAAAATATTTTTAAATGTGAAAATAAACTTTATAGTTTCTGACTCTAGCCACATTTTAATGCTTCCCCTCACCTCATTTAACCCTAGGGTTTTTAGTATACCTTAAGTGCACTTTATAAGCAATATATCATAAAATATTTTTATGAGTTTGGATGGATCTAGACCATTCCATTTTTAAAGTATGGTCTCACGGGACTCTGTGTGATGTTCAATAGAATTGGGGGTTGGAAGTAGATGACAATGATTTAGTGATTTCATTAGCTGTAAGTCATCAACCTTGCCTAAAACTTATTGAAGAACACCTATCATGGACTAACTGGTCTTTTAAGCTGTTCACAAATGTACAGAAGGAAGAGATGTTGCTAATGTGTTGTAGCTGACAGCCCAGTAAAGCCATGACAGTCTTGGGGGCTTATAGGCTACTTTGACTATTTGCATTTTAACCAGTTGTATTTATGCCACTGTGGGTTCTCAGTCATTAGTGGGGATGATTGCAGTGTCAAATTGATATTATCTATTTGTCTCTGAGACAAATGGCAGTCAGGTTGTACGATCACTAACCACCCCATTTTGTTGAGAGAGTATATTAAAATACAAAACAAATTGCTAGGAAGCCTTACTTTCATTTCCATTTGGATAGCTACAATATAAGGATAAGGAAATCTTGCCTGTTAGGGAAAAAATGGTCCCTGTTTTACAGGCATCACAACAAAACTAGCTTCTTAGGAGTTTTAATTATTTTTAAAAGATAGTCAGAAACTCTTTTCTCGACAGGCAAGAGGATAGTTAATATTACAAAGTGGATGTAAGTATCTGATTCCCTATTCATAGCTAGGGTAGGGAAGGGAAAGGTTTCAAAATCAACTTCAAACTGCTTACAGTGTTGGTGTGCCACGGCTGGCAAGGCTGTCCTTGTGAGGAAGTCATAGTCTAGCCTTGGGGGTGCTGTGGAGTGAATGGCAGGAAAGAAACATAGGATCATGGATTTGGAATAGATAGGGACCATCTATTGGCACCATCTGGTCCAACATACCAGTTATGAATCAGAAAACTGAGACCCAAAGGTGTTAAGTAGACTTGCCCAAGATCATAGAAACAAATAAATAACATAGGTGAGATTTGAACCTGGGTCCTTGGCTGCCAAATCCACTGTCCTTTCTGCCTACTACAACTTAATTGTTGTGGTCCTTAAGCTGGTAAATGTTTGACAATCAGTTGAGGGGGCAGGGTAGGGAATGTATTCAGGACACCCTTTTAAGTTTAATGCTTATTAATAACATTTCCTCCATCACTTTCTTAAGCCTAGACTATCAACCAAACAATAAATCTAAAACACAAACAAATAAATAAAGCCCTGTTTTGTAGTTTGCTGATTTCTGAGGTTTAAATGTTCACCCTAAAAATTTAGCACTCCTCTCCCTAACCCAAAAGAGCAAGGTGTGACCCCAGCACACCTCCGACCTTACATTTTCCAAAGGGTTGTTGAGTGATCTTTTGGTGCAGGGGTTCTCACCCTCTGGGTTGTGTTCAATTTAAATACATCCTGCATATCAGATATTTACATTATGATTCATAATAGTGGCAAAATTGCAGTTATGAAGTAGCAACGAAAAAATTTTATGTTTGGGGATCACCACAACATGAGGAACTGTATTAAAGGGTTGCAGCATTAGGAAGGTTGCGAACCACTGTTTCGGTGCTTATATATTCAAAGAAAGCAGACAGGAATGTGTATTTCCCCAAGGCTGTGTATTTCCCCAATATGTCCTCTGAAGAAGGGACCTCATTGACCATTTGGTCCAACCCACACCTGAACCTGAATCTCCTCTACAACCTACCTGACAAGTGGGAATCCTTTGCTTGATTTCCTTCAATGAAGGAGAATTCATTAGCTCCTAAGACCAGCCCATCTTATTTTTGGACAGATCCAATTTTTAAAGTTTTTCTTGACATTAAGCTTAAATTTGACTCTTTTCAACTTCTATCAATTATTTATAGTTCTTCTTTCTAGGGATTTTTTTTGATACATCCCTTTTTCATATGATAGCCCTTCAAACACTAGAATCCCAGTTATGTATGCCTTAAGTCTTTTCTCCTCTAAAATGAACCTCCCCATTTCTTTCCATCAATATTTATATGGCATGAACTCACAACTCATCATTATCCTATTGGTCCTTCTTTGGATATCTTCCAACTTATCAGTGTTTTTCCTAAAATGTGATGCACAGAAGTGAACATATGCCTCTAAAACACAGTTTGACCACAATAGAATGCAATGGAGCCATGATCTCCCAATTTGGGGGTGGTAGCCTCCTTTTAATGCAGCCCAAGATCACATTAGCTTTTAGTCTGCTCTATGAGCCTGTTAATTTCTATTAAGCTTCCAATGGACTGAGACCTTCCATTGAAGGTGCTCCATTGCATATTTGTGGAGGTTTTTTTCTTTTTTCTTTTTTTTAAATTTATTTTTATTTTTCAACATCCATTTTCCAAAGATTTTGAGTTACAGATTTTCTTCCCATTTCTTCCCTATCCTCCACCCCAAGATGGCAAGAATATTGAATATCCTTTCCCCCAATCTGTTCTCTTTTATATCCCTCCTGAATCCCCCCCCCCCTTACTTTATTGTAGGGCAAGATGGATTTCTATACCCCAGTGCCTACATATCTTATTTCCTGGTTGCATGTGAAAAATATTTTTTTAACAATTGTTTTTAAAATTTTGAGTTCTTGATTCTCTCTCTTCTCCCCTCCTCATCCACCTCCACTGACAAGACAAGCAATTCAATATAGGTTCTACATGTGTAGTAATGCAAAAAATTTCCATAGGAGTCATATCGTGAAAGACTGAGGCTATTTTGTTTTTATTCCAGGTACAGGACTTCACATTTATCCTTATTAAATGTCATCTTGTTTAATCTGATCCATTGTCATTCAGTGTATTTGCTCTGCCTCTTAGTTTTGTGTCATTGGTGGCTATGATATCTTTTCTTTTATCCAAGTTATTAATTAAAATGTTAACTAGCAAAAGGTCGAGAACTCAATGTGCCCAATGGCACTCCATAAAGTCCTCCTTTCAAGTTGACATTGACTCATGAACAATTCTTAGGATTAAAACATTCAACTAGTACTGAGTCCAACTAATTAGACGGTCATCTTTCTAACCAGCATCTCTTCACTTTTTTCTTTACAAGAATAGCATTAGAGATTTTTTATTGAATGTCTTCCTTAAAATCTAGATAGACTATATCTCAAACTTTCTCCTGATCTCCCTTTCCTAAACTTAATCAAAGTCAAATGTACTGGATGATAATGTGTAGGCTCCACTCTCTTCCTTTTTTTTTTAAGTTGGGACAACATTTTCTTTTCTCCAAACGTGTGGAATGTTTCTCATTCTCTAAGATCTTTCAAAAATGCCTCATAATCATATCCCATAATTTTGTCAATACCTGAAGATGTGGTCAGTCTGAGACAGATTATCTGAATTAATCGCTCTCCTTATGTAACTTGGTATTGACTCCCAATTAATTCTTTTTGTTCTGTCCTTTCCAACACAATGCCTTGTACAAAGGTGCTTAATAAATGTTTATTGACTATGACTATTGACTATTTTCCTTGGCAGAGAAAAAATGGAAACCAAATAAGGGTTGAACAACTTTGCCTTCTGTTTATCACCAATGATCATTTTCCCATCCAGTCCATGAAGAAATCTATCCCTTCTTTGATCCTCTTTTTTCCCCTCCAATATAGCTTATAAGAAAAATAGCTCTCTTTGTTATCCTTAGCTTTCTTCATCAGATTGAGCTTATTCTGGACTTTAACCTTCTTGATCTTATTACAGCAAGAAGGAAGGAAATAAACCTTTATTAAATGTACCAGACACTGTGCCAAGCCATTTACAAATATGACACTGGGTCCTCACAAACCCTGTAAGGTAGGTACAATCATTATCCCCATTTTACAGATGAGGAAACTAAGACTGACAGTGGTTAAGTGACTTGCCTAGGGTCACACATCTAGTAAGTGCCAGAGGTTGTGGATGAACTCAGGTGTTCCTGACTCCAAACCCAGCATTCTGTCTGAAGATTACTTAGCTGCCTTTCCATGCTTTTGTATTTATCCAGGGTTGCCAGTCTTGCTTCCATCCTTGGTATAGGTCTTTTAAAAATTTAAGCTGGGTATTCCTTGTGCATCCATTCTGGTCTTTTTAGACAATTTCCCTTTTTCCCTTTATGGAATGATTTCCCTTTGTATCCTCAGAATTTCATTCTTAATTATTTCTCATCTCTTCTGAAAAGATATCTGTCCTACATTGCATGTTCATGGCATATCTGGCTTCTAGAGGCAGACATACACTTAATTGTGTATTCTTTTTAACCTCTCAGTGTCTTACTCATCTGTAAAATGAATCAATGGTGTCTAAAACTCCTTTCAATGTTAAATCTTAAGTTTCTAACCATCCCTTTGAAGTTATTCCAAGATTAAGGAAAACTAAAAAGGAACATTAAAAAAAAATGCTAGACTCAGGGCTTGACAACCTAGGTTAGCATAGAGATCGGCTACTTTCCAGCTCTGTGACCTTGGGCAAGTCACTCAATATCTCTGGGTCTCAGTTTTCTCAACTAGAAAATGATTCCCGCTTTTTTTCAGGAAGTCTTTCTTGGCACTTCCCCATCATCCACTGCTAATACCTTCCCTCTGAGACTACCTTTGGTCTACTCTCTACATAGCTTGTATGTTTCTAGTTGTCTACATGTTGCCTCCCTGATTAGATCATATGTTTCTTGAGGATGGGGAACATATTTTTTTCTTTTCTTTCTATCCCCAGAACTTAACATAATGCCTGGGTGTACAGTGGGCATCTGGGTGTACAGTGGGTAGAGCTCCAGGACTAGTGTCAGGAAGGCTTATCTTCCCAAGTTCAAATCTGACCTCTGACACTTCCTAGCTGTGTGACCCTGGGCGAGTCACTTCACCCTGCAGGCCTAACGTCCTCATCTGTAAAATGATCTAGAGAAGGAAATGGCAAACCATTCTAGTATCTTTACTAAGAAAACCCCAAATGGATTCACAAAGAGTTGGACACAACTGAGACAGAAACAACTGAACAACAATCACATGTTTGTTGACTGACTAAATAAGCTTGACTTAAAGGATCTCAGAGGTGTCTTCTAGCCCTAAGTCTGTGATCTCTGAACATGGGTGAAATTAATTAATTGAATTGGACTGAGTTTTTAATGGCTGCATATACTTGGGCCTTGGTTTAACTTACTCCTCCTATGAGGAAAGTAAGCATTAAGATTAAGAAGCTGAGTGTGGAAATTAAGAGTTAACCAACAAAAGAACTTCTGCTATGAAAAGTATTCCAAGCACCCTCTTTAGTTTCTTCTTGTGACCTGACACTTACTTAAGAGGATCTGTTTAATAGTAAAAACCATATTCACAAGAGTGTAAGTGAAATCCTTTGAACCTGCCAAATGGAATCCAAGAAAATTGAGACAAAAGACCCACATTAAGAGTTTTCCACAGGATCAGGAGCAGAAAATTATGTTTTCATGGGACTTGTGGATCTTTAGGCAAAGCTTTCAGTCCCTGGATGAGTATAATAGAACCTAAGGCTGTCCTCTCAGGTCACCTGCACTGCTTTGTGTAGGATCCAGTAAATACACAGGTCTCACCACCATCTTTCCACAGCCTGACCTCCTAATTTTTCTTAAAGTTTTCTTTAGCTTTGTCATTCCATTTTCACACAGGTCCAGATGGTTATTTGCAAAGAATTCCATCCTGACCAGGCAATGCCAGAAGCAAAACCTTTGAATACACACAGAGGCATGAAGTCCTGCCGCAGAAAATGTTCCAGAGGCTAGAGCATTTTGAAAAAAATAAAAGGCCTTAGTCAAGGAATTAAGTGTTGAGGAAGCTAAAGATGCTTTCAAAACTGTTGTTTCAGGGATTCAAGTTTCTTCCTGTTTAGTGTCTTGATTTGTAAAGAATCGGCCTCCTGAAGGGGATTCATTGTCTAAGACCTCACTAGTGTGCAAACTCACTTAGATTCTTCCTTACTAAGGAAGACACCGTTAGACAGTGAGTCAATAAGCATTATTAGACCCCACTGTGCTAAGTGCAGGGTTGGGGATGAGGGGATGGATACAAAGAAAAAGGACAAAGGACCCCAGCTCTCAAGGAACTCACAGTCTAACAGGGAAACAATGTAAGCGGAGAAGGTTGATACTTCTAAATGGGTTTCCTAATAAAACAAGATCCTGCTCATCTCTTCCAAATACGTTCCCTCCCCCCAAATGGCCAGGGCAATGATAACAGTGAATAGCTGCCCAGGGCGTTAACAAGCCAACCAGCTAGAATGGCCCTAATGAGAATCAGGCAGTGGACCTAAAAGCAATGGAATATGTTCATCTCTTTTCACTTTCTGTGGGAATTTATATTTGCAGGGGCCCTGTGGCAATATTTGCTGTAGACAGATGTTTTGTGTTCGCCTAGCCCAGAAATGTGGAGAATACTAGAAAGAGGTGTGAGTGATTTGAAAGGAGAAAAGGTAGACTTAGTAAATGTGGGCCCAGCAAATGGAAATAGAGTGGGACAAATAGCATTTTCCCAAAGATACGAGGTTTTTTAAAAATGACTTTAAAATACGTTCAAGATTATTTTAGTGGGTGTTCCACAAGGTTATTTTAATGGGCTAAATAGTCAAAGCAAAATGCTGCTGCAGAAATGTATTTGTTATCTACTTGACTCTCAGGAGAAACTCCAGCACTTTCCCTTACCTGTTTGCTCCTCAATTTTAAAGACCTCAGTAATTATAGTAGGCTAAGGATAGATTTGCCACAACAGAGCTGTTGATCTGACCAATTGGAAGTGAGCCAGTTTACCGCACCAGGAACCAAGGACACAATAAATCTGAAAGAAAGACAGACAGACAGACAGACAGGCAGGCAGAGAAAAAGAGAAAGAGAGAGACAGAGAGAGAGAGAGGGAGAGAGAGAGAGCACTTTGGTTTGATGGTGAAAATACTAGGGGAAAATACATGCTACTGAATCTAGCAGGGAAAAAGCTTGTCCCTGGTACATGCCAACTTTGTAAAGATGTGACATTGATGGGAATAAGGTCTTGATCTCTAAGTGTTTATCGATCAGTTATTTCCAAGAACAGAACTAACATCAATTTCAGGCAGAATGACTCTGGTTCAGGTTATTTTCTCTCGTTTTCCACTTGAAATGGCAGATAGGAGACTGTCCCAACATTATATACTTTATCAGAGGGTAATTTTCATCTGAGATAGTCAAAAGTAAATCCTTACCCTGAATCTTGGCCCCTTTAGATATTACATAATGCACTCATTTCTCCCTTTTGAATCTTTTGTGGATTTGGAGAGCAGGGATGGGAGAGAGGAGGAGGAAGAGAAAGACACAGGGATATCATGAACCGTTTCAGGAAAAAATAGGAAAAGATGTTCCTTCTAATATTTCTCATATTTTTATGGGGAGAGAATCCTAAATAGTTCTTACAATCATGCTCGTATTAAATGGTGTCTGGGGAGAATAGGTTAAGTGTAGTCGATTACTAGTAACTGGTTAACAACCCAGATCTCCAGGGGAAGAATATATACATAATTTTAAGGTGTTTATTTTTTTTTGTTGCTTTTTTTGGAAGCCAATTGGGGTTAAGTGACTTGCCCGAAGTCACATGGTTAGTAAGTGTGTCAAGTGTCTGAGGCCGAATTTGAACTCAGGTCCTCCCTGACTCCAGGGCTGGTGCTCTATTCACTGCACCACCTAGCCAGCTTGATAATTTTAAGTTTAATCTGTATTATTACCACTTTTTAAAGTCTAGACAATCAACAAAACAATAAGTCAAGGCCAGATTTGTAGAGATTTTTGAGGTGTAAATGATCATGCTGAAAATTTAACAATTGGCTCCCAAGAGCAGGTTACAACTGACTTGGGCACATCCCTTTTCTCCTTAACTACTGCAGTTTCCCATCTAGCAAGCATGCTCCACAGATTCATTCTAAGATGCACTTGCCATTTTTGCACTACTATTTCCCAACCATGCTCCAAACTACTCTTCATCTGGGGATAAATCATAGCCACACAGGGAAAAACTCCAATGGAGGGCATTGATGAAAATCTGTGCTTATGTTAATTACCACCATCTGCTCCCATCGCCAGTCATATAGCTAAAAACATAATACTCTGATGGTTATTAACCATGATGGCAATAATACCAACATCTCAATATAGTTCATTTCTGGTTGTCAGAACTTTCACTAGAACCTAACCAGGGCTTTCATTAAAAAAAAAAAGTGGAACACAAATAGCAACAACAAAGATAATCCTTAGGTGACTTTTTGGTAAGTCCTGTAAATTGTTTTAAAACTCAACATTATAGGCTCACATTTCAGTAACCAGCCACCTGTTCTCTGAAATTTGGAATGAAATGTAAAAGATGGGTAACACAGAGAAATTGTGCAAGGAAAAAAATCTTTATGAGATTTTCCTGGGAACCAAATTTTATGGTATGTTTTATGTAGCATTTTAAAATGCTAAATTAACTGCTTCATGGGCTGTGGCTGTGGCTTTTTAACAAATAGTGAGAACATTTCTTTCCCTGCCTTTGTAACCCTGTTTTTTCCCAACCCAGACCAGTGAACTCTGTATATAGCCTGGGGGCTGTGCGCACAAGACTCTTGTCTCTGTACTCTTGGGATCACAAGCACCCATTGAGGTATGGTGCTCAGGTCAGACAACAGTGAAATCAGGGAGAGAATGGCTGAAGACAAATTGTTTTGGCATTCTCCAACTCCTCTACATCTAAATGGGATCCAAATGCCTACTAATTGAAAATGTTTCTTGGGAATGAGCCCCTCTTGACTTCAGCCCAGTTGGAAGGGTAACACACTTCTCAGGCATAGCCTAAGAATTCAGAGAATCTGAGGGAGGAGCTGCAGGCAGGCTTCTTTCCCCTAGGCCTCAGGAGGATATGTGACGTCAACCTTTTAAGGCCAAAGGGGAAAAGCCAAGCCTAGTGAGTACAGAGGAGATCAAATAGGTTATTGGTACAATAGTATAAACAAATTTGGGATACACCTAAATCCTAGTGGTGTTATTAAATTTTTTTTCCTTGAAGAAAAGGAGGCATTTACCCATCCTCCACATCAGACCAATAGCTTTGCAACTGCAAATGACCCTTCAGATCACCTAGGTGCCTCCCAACTTATTTTACAGATGAGGAAATTGAAGTCAGCTGCAGGCCATATCAGAAGCCACTTGGGATGGCCAGGCAGGAGAAACGGCCCACTGGGCAAACCTTACCCCATTGTCTATCCTGTTACCTGGGCTGCTTGTCTGCTCACAATGTTTCATTAAGGTGGGAATCAACAACTCCATGCCTTACGATGAGATGGAGGATCTTCAGGTCTGATCACCCACCCTGCCATTGCCTACAAAGCCTCCAAGCCTTACCCCTCCCTAGCCCCACCAACCCCCTATTCCTTGTGGGGATTTTTAATTTCCTTTTATTGTTCTGGACTTGGGACCAATCCTCCTGCAAATTTTGGTAAACTAAAGGTCTGTCTTAATATCTACTTTATCTGATCACATCTGTCCCATTGGATATGAAGATTTACTTGGAACCTTGACCATTCTTTTAATAGTAATGTTTGGATAAATGTTTGATAGGAAGTCAGAAGAAGAATCTTAATTGTTCCAAGTCCTTGGTAATGTGTAAATTGTCCTCAGTCTATTTGTGTATCCCATAAATGTAGTTTAATCTTTGACTTGACTTAATTTACCTATAGAGTTTGTTTGAAGAGATTTATGATGCAATGAGATTATGACTGTGTTTAAAAATTCATTCAACTTTTATGACATCAAAGGACATATGGGACTATGGATCTATTTTTCTTTAACTCTTATGAACTAAGAGGAATGCACAAAATTGTAATATGTAGATGAATTTTTTCTCTGTCACACTGATATAATTTTTCCTCCAAGAAGGCTTGTCAGAATCCTATGACAAGATAGTTGTTAAGGTTTTCTGAGAGCATAGTAAAATCTAGGTTTTTACCTCTATAATTTCTGCATTGTGGTAAACATTTATCTGGCAGCAGTTACCTACCAGATGCACTCAGAGAGAAGAATTTTCTCCCATTAACACCCTCTACTGCCATCTTATTTAAGAAACCTCTGGCTCCCTGAACCTTGATACCCACACCACTGTTGCATTCTTATGACTTCCTGACTTTCACATCTTTCCCACAGCTGAACTTTCTTTCATGTTCTATCTCCCTCAATGAATGTGTGACCTCCTAGAGAGCAGGGGCATTTTTCTGTTTGTACCCCCAGCTTTTAATATAGTGCCTGGCACCTTGTAAGCACTCAATCAATTCTTTTTCATTCATTTTCTCAGATAAGTAATAAGTAGCAGACTTAAGTACTCTTTTCATAACACCATGGTGAATAAAACACATTTTTTCCCTTTGAGCAAGGCAAACACCCTTTCTCGCTTATAGGGGAGAAAAAAACACCAACCACCTTTTCTCTTTCTGAGTTCTCTGATTATGTTTTAAAACCCAGAGTGATACCCACCATCATAACTCCATTCTAGGCTGTAGAATAGTTGAGGAGGCATCATTTCCCCAGTGGATTTTCAGCGAATTTTCTAAGATACAAAAGTTAATACCTTATTTTAATTTAAATTCAATTCAGCAAATATTTATTAAGTGACTACTATGATAAAAGAATGACCATAGTTCTGTACAAACACTGTGCATTCCCCACCCATCCTTCCTAAGAAGGTCAAGTCTTCAGGGACTTGGTCTAGATTCAGTTGTATACAGAGTAATGAATGAAAATACAAAGTAGTGGAAACCAATGCAAAATTTTTACAGTTGTACTCAGAGCAGGCTCTGAAAAGGAATTACTCATTGATGGAAAATTTGGACCCACAGGGATAGATTGGGGCAAAGAACCTAGGAACTTGATTTTTGGGAGGATGAAGGGTAAAACTTGAAAGACAATGTCTTATGAGACAACTGCCCCAATTGCAGACTTCCTATAATGACAACGGCATTAACAACAAACAGAAATGTCTTTTCTGTCTCTGCTGAGCTTTTATTTTATTTTGGTCTTTTTGGAGGGGAGAAGGCAGGGCAATTGGGGTTAAATGACTTGCCCAAGATCACACAGCTAGTGAGTGTGTCAAGTGTCTGAGAATGGATTTGAACTCAGGTCCTCCTGAGTCCAGGACCAGGGCTCTAGCTGCCCCACTGCTAAGCTTTTATAGTCAGTACTTGGATAGCTAGTCAAGGGGCTCTTCCATCTGTTGATGTAAATGCATAACAAGGTTATCTACACCCCTTCCCACAAAATCTAGTTTGACTATGCTCTTTGAGGATATATCCTCTATCCCTTAGCAAGCAGTGGTCAATGTCCCCCAGAAATCTATAACTTCATTTTGACTTGCTGTTGACTTGGTATTCAACTGCATTTCTTTCCCCTTGAGATTTGCCTAGCCAGACATGCCCTTCTAAAAGCCCCGACTGGGTTAGCAGAGAACAGAATTAGTACTCAACTTGCTGAATGTGCTATGCAGCCAAAACGTCTGTTCTTGTCTTCTAGGAGTGAGGAACATCGATTGTATGATTTGTGATGCAGATTCCATCAGAATGGAAAAGGCTGAAGAGTAGTATCTCTTATCATTGTGGTGCCAAACCAGTTTAATGCATTCTGTACTTCGTTGCTGATAAATGTATTAATTAATTATGGATTTCATGCTTTCCTTGGGAGTATTCTGGACCACGCATAGCCTAAGGCTCACCAATATGCCCAAAGAGCTCAAATGGTAATCAAGGAAAGTAATCATAATTACTATCTCTGGGTTTCTGTAATAATATTATTTTCATTTAAATCCAATCCAACAAATATTTATTAAGTGATCACTACGGTGACACTATTTAGGCACTGGGAAAACAAAGGAAGAAACCAAAGAGTCTTTGCTCTGGAGGAAATTGCATTCATCTTGGGCAGCTACAATATTCTTGTTGTTTAGTCATTTTTTTGTCATGTCTGACTCTTCATCACCCCCTTTTTGGGGGGGGGGAGGGTGGTTTTGGCAAAGATACTGAAGTAGTTGGACTTTTCTTTCTCCAGCTCATTTTACACATAAGGTACTAAGGCAAACAAAATTAAGTGACTTGCCCAAGGTCACACAGCTAGTAAATATCTGAGGCCAGATTTAAACTCAGGTCCTTCTGACTCTAGCACTGGTACTCTAACCACTGGGCAACCTTGCTGCCTGGCTACAATTTGCTCCTTAGTAACTAACTAGATAGATAGATGAATGAATAAAGAGGTAGAGAGATAAATAATTAAATTATATATAGATAATGTGAAGATGAAAAAATATTAAAATAGATAAAGATTACCATAGATTTAGTGCTGAAAAGGACCTCAAAGGTTATTTAGTGCCCGCTTCTCCTTTTACAGAATCACTCATTCATAAGCATGTATTAAGTACATATTATATGTCAGGCATTGTGTTATGCATTGAGGATAGATACAAAGACACAAATAGAACTATCTTTTCCTTTTAGGAGATTATAGTCTATCAGAATACAGATGAAATCAGGGCCCAAAGAAGTTGTGACTCACCCAAGGTCACACAGATATCAAACCGAAAAGCCAGAATTTCAATGCAAATTCTCTGAGTCTCAAGTAAAATATAATGCTTTTGTCACTGTATCTTAGTGTCATTTAGGGAAAGGGTCACAGAATAAGAAGCACCTAGATTATTGTGAGAGGCGAGTAACTGGGCAGGGAGGGGATGTCTGAAAGGCGGATGTAAGTGGAGTGGACATTACAAACATGAAGGACATGATAGGTAGGAGAGCAAATGTCAATTTTGGAGAAGAGCCAGTAATCCCTTCAAGATGGAGTATAGAATGTGTATAAGGAAATAGTAACACATAAATCATCTGAAAGATAAGTTAGGATGAGACTGTAGAAGGCTTCAAATGCTATGCTAAATTGCCTGAATTTTATTCTAGAGGCAAAAGGAGCCCCCCCTCCCCATTTCCTAGACAGCTCCTATTTAGAGTGAGAGTGGGGGAACAAGAAACTATGGGAGGGGCAAGCATGTGAGTAAAGGATAACTCATATCTCAATGGTACTTAAAGGTTTACAAAGTACTTCTTTCTCAACTTTACAATGTCCCTGTTTTACAAATAAAGTAACTAAGTCTCAAGAGTCCTTTTGTCACTTGATAGGGTCTCTCATTTGGAGCTAGGATTCAGATTGATCCTTTCAGACCCCAAGTTCAATGTTCTATTCATTAAACTCTACTACTGAACTTTATTGTACACCCACCCTCCTTATTACACTTTCCCCTGAAGTAGGGAGTCCAATCACATAACATTCACATAACTGCTGTCACCAGGTCCAGAGAGTAGCTTGGAACATGCAAGCCCACCAAAAGATGAGTTTTGGAGAGGTAGTATGGTATAGGTCACAGTGGCTAAGTCACTGGACTTGGAATCAGTCAGTCAGTCAATAACTGTTTATTACGTACCTACTATTTTCCAGGCACTGTGCCAATTGCAGAAAAAAGGAAGGAAGAAAAGAAGGAAGGAAGGAAGGAAGGAAGGAAGGAAGGAAGGAAGGAAGGAAGAAAGATAGCCCTTTTTCTCAAAGAGCTTCCAATCTAATGAAGGAAGATAAGACAAAAGGTAGTTGAATGGGGAGGGAAGAAGGTAGCCAGAATAGGCACATCATGGTGAAATCCAGAGGAATGTAATCAGTGAGAAATGAAGAGACAGTTGACCTGGGCACCTTCCTTAAATGGAGATTCAGGAAAGGCTCTTCCACCCTACCCTTTCTGATCAGAGATCAGAGAAGGAACCCCAGAGGCAAGGGGTACTCATGAGGTACAAGTTTCAGATGTCAGTTTCAGGTACTCATGAGGTGTGAAGCGATCTTACAGGACCATGGAGTTCCTAGGGCATGATGGCAAAATCATTCTGAATCAGAAGGATCTGGGTTAAAGTCCTACACCAGATTCTTAATAGGTGTGTGACATGAGCAATTCCTTAATCTCCCTTTGCCTCCATTTCCATATGTGTAAAATGAAGGGGCTCCATGGCATCTAAGGCCTTTTTCAGTCCTATGGTCCTATGAGTTGAAGATGAAACACTTAAATGTCATTGGTATTTCTGTCCCCAACCAAGTAAATTATATTATGACCAGGGACACTGCTTCTTTCACATTCTAAAAAGATTAAGAAACCAGGACTGCCAGCACAGACCACAGCTTCTTAGCTCATGGCACTTCTGCACCAGGCCCTGACAGTCTGTGACAATCTCCAAAGGGAAAAGCCAGTACAGCTTCAGTCCTATCAAGTCTTCAAGGCTTTACACTTGCTTTTGATCCTATATGGTACATGTTAGTGAAATATAAGCCAGACTGCAAAGCCCTCAGAAGCAGGAATCATATTCTCTTCTTTTGTGTACCTAGAACAGTATCTCCTAGGGATATAGGAGATACTCAATAATTATCAATTGCTTGACTTATTAATAATGACCAAGAAAAAAAAATCCAAAGACTCTGTGGTTAAGCTGTGAGAAAATTTCCTATATCATTTATATGTTTCTTTTAAAATCCTTAGAACTTGTTTGCTGCTAAAAGAGTTAAATATTTTATGTGTCTTATCTCTCCTTTAAGTTATATTTTCCTTGAGGTCACTTCCTCTAATACCTAGAATAGCATCAAGGAAAAGTTTAATAAATATTTGATAAAGTCTTATGTTGAGTTACCAGTGCCCAAGAGCTATTCCCTATTTCCTTTAATTCAATTCAGCCATCATTTCTTTTACATCTAGAGGCTGCAAGGCACAGGACTAGGCACTGGAGATATCATAATGAGTAAGAAACTGCATCTGCCTTCATTGTCTTCCAATCTAGTAGTGGTGATATAAGACACCAACTCAAATAAATATAACATGTCAAATGTATGAGAAAGTTATAAATGCCCTCTGAGAGATCAAAACGCAGAAATAATTTGTCCTGGGGTTAGGGGAGGGTGGTTAGGTAAGACCAGAGCCTTGAATGACTAAAGACCAGAGACACGTAGAATGGGTAAGGTTTCAATTTGTGGAGATGGAGGGAAGCCATTCCAGGTCATACACAGTAAGAAGATAATCCAAGTAATGAAGTTAAATAATCAAAAGACAGGTTTAGGGAATGATGAGTAAATGGTTTTGGCTGAAAGAAGGGCATGTGAGGAGAAACACTTTGACTTTTCACATAAAGGGCAAGAGAAGGAAGGTGAAGGAAGTCTCTTCTCTTATCTTTGATGCAAACTGGGTCTAACTCTTTAAGACTTGAATGGAGTCTACCCCCCCCACCTCCCCAGCCCATCTCTACCTAACTTTACATCTATAGATAACCGTATATTCATAGAACTTTTAAAACTGGAAGGAATCTGAGAGATCATATAGTAAAACTTGTTATTGTCAAAGATGAGGAGACCAAAGTCTAGGGAATTTGAGAGTTTTGTAAGGTGATGTAGATCACATACATTCAAAAAAATTATCATTACTAATAAAATGGACAACTTTCTGAAATAAAATGCTAGGTTGAAATAAATAGAAAACAGTACAATGGGCTGCCATTAAAATTTAATCACAATTGACTCATCACATCAATTGTCATGCAGATTGATAGTCTTCACCCTCTTTGTGAAGCCCTTCAGAAACCTATTGAAATGTAAAAACTAGATGAAGGATTGGAAAGGAAAAGTGTTGGTAATCAAAATTCCAAATTTCCATCAGAGATCCATAATCTTCCACCTAAATGTCAGTGTTATGCACAGTGTACAATATTAGCATCTTGAAATCTAAAGAGGCAGGGAAAGGGAAGGACAAAAGAACACTTAGGCATTAAATCAACTTGACTTTGTTTTCCAGTTCTATAGCATTATAAAATGAAATGTATTGGATCTCTCAAACTATAGACATAAATGAACAGTTAATGTAGATTTTTTGAATCCAGGTTGATATGAACCACGAGGTACACAATGTTTAGATCCAGTTGCACTCTGCCATCTTAAGTGGCTTCTAATAACATGAGAATAGCCTTTCAGTTGAAAGGTTGCCCTAAAGGGAATTTGTATTATTTACATTTTCCGGTGTGCTCTGTTTGAACTATTGAATTATTTTCCATTTTTCTTTTATATTGCTTTCATGTTATATCCATTATGAAAAGAAAAGAAAATGCCAGCATTGCCTCACTATGTAAAACTGAGTCTACATACAAGCTAAAAATGTCACACTATGTTTATGTCATTTTTCTTTCTGTGGCTCTAAAGAGCTGAGATTGTAAAGATGTAACTTTCATAATTCTGGCTAAGGGAGGAAATCTTAGCCAAACAAGGGAGGGAAGTGATCAAAAAAGATGAAATAGATAGCTTTGATTACATAAAACAGAAAAGCTTTTGCATGAATAAAATCAATGAAGTTAAAAGAAGACAAGATTGATTAAAGTATTTGTATCAAATGTCATTGATTAAATTCTGATATCCAAGATATATAGCGAATTGACACAAATCTGGAAACATTCCCATAATTTGACTGAGGAGATCAAAATGCAATCATAAAACACCTTGCTATCCATTCAAATGCATGGCATAATCTGGTCAATAGACATTCTTCATTCACTTGGCTTTTCTCCTGTGGATGGTCTGGAGAAACTCTTTTGAATGTTTATGAATCTCTTTCAGGAGGCTCTGCAATATTCCAGGGCATGATGAAATCAGCAGATTCTCATCTGAAAACATGAGGATTTGGAGGACCTCTCACAGCATGTAAGATGCATAGTATTGGATATTTTTCTCCATCCCTCACTACATTTAAATTTTGTTCTGGATTGTTTTTGATCTGGTGTAGTGAAGGATTTGAAGTCTGAATATTCAAATAATTGGTCATTTCACTTAGTGAAACACAAAAACATTCACATGTTTTCAAACAGTAATACAAAGATACATAGGTATCATAGGTTGATTACCTAGAATGACAGAAAAAAATAATTCTTGTTGTTCTAAAGTTCTGATATTTGTGTTTATACTATATATTGAGGTTTAGAGGTTCTGGAACCCCAAAACAGTGACACATGGGTCCTGTTCGAATGAATTTGAGCCAAGCCTTTCAGCCAAACAAAGTTTGTTAAAAATCAGCCAAATTGGCCAGTATCTTAAGAAATCTCACCATTTCTGAATGGGAACGGCTAGACTCAAGGAATCTGAGCATCTTCATGGAAACAAGATGGGTCTTATATACAGAAAGACCATAGGAGGGATCTAGGGTTGGCCAAGTAGTCTAGGACGAGTAAAGGAGGGGGTTAGGGAGGGTCTTGATGGGACTGGCTAGTTGCTGGGGTGACTAGAAGACTGACACTAGGAACCAAGAGAATGGGATTGTGATAGGATCATG
>CM053580.1:408680009-408731067 GCA_028627135.1 Pseudochirops cupreus
CATTATATAATGATAAATAATATAAACATCCACTGTGACTGTGCAGTGAGATACAGGGATGAGGTGATGTAAACTAGTGAGGCTATTGCTGGCAATATGCCTTCTTTGTCTGTTGCCCCTATAAAACAGGTGGTCATTGGTCAGTGAATGAGAGAACCTTAGGGTTGAAGGCACAAATGCTGTGTATGCCTCAACTGGCCCCCATTGAGGCTTAGGGGGAACCATGGTGCTCAATGCACAACCTGGAATGCTGTGTGCCTTGATCAGCCCCCATCAAAGCTTGGGGGGAATCCGTGTTTGCCTCAACTGGTCCCCATTGAGGATTGAGGGGATTTAGGTGGATACACAAGTCATACCTGTTGCAACTGACCCCAGTCGAGACTAGGGGTAGTGGTCCCCCCTTCTCACCAGCCCCTGCAAGAAAGGTGATTAGGGAATTCTGTAGGAGTTTGTCTTTCCATTATCAGCAACCCTCTTCTGAAGAAACTAGACTAGAATAAAGTAAGATTATTAACCCCTTTTTAGTGTCTTTCCTGTCTGACCAGATCAAAAGTGAATCTGTGCTAGCAGCCTTCTTGTGTGCTGTGTCTATCTTGTCTTACAGAGGGCTAGGCTAGGTTAAGGGTAACAGAAATTTGGGCATAGCTAAAATGAAAAGCTTATGGTCTACAGCCAGATCAAGTGGGAAGATTCAAGGAGAGTCCAAGGCAAGAATTTCCAGGGCCTATAGAGAAATGGGACTCAAATTCTTTTGGACTAAGGGGCAAAGGTCTCATCTTGGGCCCCTACCCTGTCACTATATAGTTACAGATTTCAACCTTGCCCCAAATGATTTCTGTAAGGGATTGTAAAAGTTCTGACTCAGAGGAGGAATGTAACCCATACTGAAAGCACATTTGTGTGGGAGTCTCTTTATTGGCAGAGATTGATGCTCCAAACCTGTGGCATTGGTGAAAGTTTGGGAGAAGAGAGCCTCATTTCCTAGCTTGCAGCTTTAAGAGAGAACATAAAGATTCCAGATTCTATCCCTGAAGAGAGAGACTCTGGGAAGAAGTCATCATAAAGCATAATCATGTCCCTATCCCTAGCTTGCTTCACTAGAAACTTTGGGGAATTTTCCCTTGAGACCTGGAACTCTCTGTCGGAATGTCTTTCCGTCTCCCTTTATGCCCATCTCTGTCTCTCCTTTTCACTGAGATATCTTACTCCTGCTAGGAGAGTTTATTCACTCCATATTATCTGGTATATTCCCATCTGTATACCTTCTCTGATTTCTATTTTGCTATTGATTTAGTTAAATGGTTTTATTTACTAAAAAGATACAGAGTAAGTACAGTTTCTATTATAGTCTTTCTGTCAACGTACTTCCTTCCCCCCCTCCCCCCCCCACAACTCCCCAATTTCCCCTGAACTCTTCCACTAGGCCTGGCCTTTGCCTGAGGCTTATTTCAGTATAATCCTCTAAACTGCCCTTTTATTGTGACCCTCCTAGTCTGCAATGGGCCCCACCCTAGACTGCCACTCCTTAATTCCATCAAGACTAGTGTGGCCCAGGTCCCTGGAGTTCACCTGGACACCTGACTCTTCCAGGTCCTTCTCTGTTACCTCCCAGTCACCCCAGAGTACTTGGCCACTCATAGATCACATCCAGATCCTCCCTGTTCTTCTGTATGTAGGGTCCATCTTGTCTCCATTAAAGTGCTCAGATTCCTTAAGAGTCTGGCCAATGCTCAGATTCAACCTGACCCACTTGTCAATAACAGTATCACAAAGGCAAGGATTCTGAAAATCTTGCCCACCCCAGCTGGTATTCTAATAAACCTTGTCTTTGGCCAAAAGAAGACTTGGGTCCAATTCATTTGAGGCAGGACCTGCTTTGCTTGCCCTTGAATTTCATGTTCCCAAAACCCCTAGACCTCAACATTTCTATTACCCTGCAAAGTTTCTGGTTAACCCCCAGCCAGAGAAAACTGGCATTAAGCTACAGGTTCATTCAGAGCTGAAAGATTTTGAACTGGAAAGAGGACCTTAGCAGCCAAATTATGCCACCCTCTCATTTTAGTTCTGTCTCTTTATTTTTACTTACTGAAAGACTCAATCTATCAATCAATAAATCACTCGTCCACGTGAAAAACACAGAGGAAAACAGCTTGAGGAGAGACATACATAGCTCTAAGAACTTGAAAGCAAATGTCTGTTCAGATAAAAGACTGAGAGGACTTGATGGGGAGTAGCTCAGAGGCGAAATCATAGATAGATGTTAGGAATTCCAGAATTATTTCTTAGCAGCTAATTTAAATACATATGTTTTCAGGACTTTGGAGCTGATGGCTGGAAAATTCTAAATTGAAGAATTATTTTGAGAATAAGAAACAATTATATAATAATGATTTCAGCCATATCTCACAGAAATTTTGGGGTTTGGGTATTCTAGGGTTTTAGGTTAGAGATCCTAGGATCAAAGACAGAAATAGGAGGGACATTGACAGGAGAGGTCACTGTAGCAGGCCATCTAGACCAATCCCTTTATTTTCCAGATGACAAAACTGAGGCATGGGGAATTTTTGAGTTGCCCAAGTCAAAGATAGTAAATGTTGAATACATGAAGAGGTCCAACTTTGCAGTATTAGAAGACAGTTAAAAAGCCACAACTTTTCTGGGGAGGGGAGGAATTGAACTGATTAGAAGAAAGCTTTGATGCTGTGAGCTGATGGGCAAGAATACCATGCTATTCCATGTGAAGAGCTGGCTGGGAAAAGGCTGTCTTGATATCTAGAGCCACCTATAGGTTTAGATATGGAAAATCCTTCAATGACTCACATTGAATCCTTCACTGCCCTGTGTGGCTCCACAGGGTAAAATTCCTTAAAGCCTATCATAGAACTGGACCTGGATAGCTTTATAGAAGCCAGGATTAAATGGAAGTAATTCTCACTGTAAAAACTTCATGTTACTTCAGTGTTCAGCAGAGGGATCACACCTTGGAAACTTCAGATTTCAGACTTAAGGCTAATTTTTTTGTGTCTTTCTTTTTTTTTTTAACTTTCTAATTTATTTGTAGTTTTCAATATTCACTTTTATAAGATTTTCAGTTCCAAATTTTTCTCCTTCCCTCCCTTCACCCCTCCCCAAGACAGCATGCAATCTGATATAGGCTATACATGTACAATTATATTAAACATATTTCCACATTAATCATGTTATGAAAGAAGAATCAGAACAAAAGTGAAAAACCATGCGAAAGAAAAAAACAAAAAAAGAGAGAGAAAAAAGCAAGCTTCTATATGCATTCAGACTCCATAGTTCTTTTTCTGGATGTGGACAGCATTTTCCATCATGAGTGTTTTGGAGTTGTCTTAAATCATTGTATCACTGAGAAGAGCTAAGTCTGTCAAAGTCGGTTATTGCATAATGTTTCTATTATTGTGTACACTTCAGGCTGATATTAGCTAAAATAATTTAACATTATTTGAGAGGCCCCAAAGTAACAGATAAGTGGCTTTATCCAATAGGAGAATTCAGAAGCAGGTAATTTGTGGTTCCAAAGAGACCAAAAACATCTAGCCCACAGAATTGTAAGTTGCCTCAGGCACAAGGGTTTTTCTATTCCTATTTTATTGCTTGATTCTATGCATGTGTGTTCTCTCTCTCCCATGAATACTGTGTCCATTAATGGGAGAATGTGACTTTGGTTTATGGATGATAACCATGTTATATCTTGGTTATTCCTGCTTTTTCCTTCTATTTAGTAAATGTTTCATGTTTAAGAGTTAATGGTGTAATTATAATTGATTTGTATAAATGGGAAGCACACTAATGGGGACTCAGGAGCTTCATTTGTAAGTATAGATGTATATTCCCTTCCACACCAGGGTTGCCCCCAGGACCCTGAGAATAACTTGCAATAGAATAACCACCCCTCTGGAGGACCACCCTCACTTACTTGAGTAGATAAAAGTTAGAGTGAGTGACTCAGCCTCATCCTAGGAAGAAAGATCCTGCAGAGAATCGCAGTGTTGGGGCCATTTTCTTTATATGTGCTACATATAGATGGGTGAACTGCTCTCCAAAGAGGTTAAGGGACTAGTCCAAACTCACACAAGTAGTAAGTGACAGAGTCTGATTTGAACCCAGGTCTTCTGACTGAATTCTAGCCAGTGACCCATAAAGTTGATAGACTTCTTTATTGTTATCAGGTTGACAAATTTACTAGTCAAAATAACATGAATCTTTTTTAGATTCTTCAGATATCTTCACCCTGTTTTTTCAGAGGGTCCAGCTTCCTCCTCCTCAGAAAAAAATCTACATTTCAGCTACAAGTGTTCAATGTTCTATCTTTTTTCCTTTATCTATTAGTTCTCTGCCTCTTGAGATCTTTTTTCTTTGTTCACATTGGTATATTTCTTCCTTTTTTAAAGGGATATTTCATTCTCCCTTATAACCTGGAATGTAGGAAGGGGATGTCTAAGTCTTTTTACTTTCCTTTCTAGGAAAAAAACCAGCCTGCAAAGTAGATAACAGTTACTTGACCATGGCAGAAATGTCACAGACTTTCTGCAGGTCATTGTGAAATTCTCCTCTCTCTTAATTCTTGCTGGAAGTGAGATGGTCAGTCTTTTGTTCTTGCTAGTAGCAACCCTGGAGACTTGCCTCCAGGAAGAACTACTTGAAATCAGGCAACCCCAAGCTCCTGTTGCCTTTGAAATATGTATTAAGACAATTGAAGCTGATTTTCTGAGCATCACTTTAATATAAAGGGATGGAAAGGATTCCTAAAGCCTGTACTTTGGCACATCACTGATAGCCAGGTACAACCTTGTGGGGTGAATCCAAAAGAGATCCTGGTCCTAGACAAAATGGAAAAGGGAAGAAACCAAACGGTATCTTTACTTATTTTTCTCTCTCTTACACACGTGTAAGCAACCTCTCTCTCCCATGATCTCTTTGGCAAATACACACGTATGTTGTCTCTCCTGATGAAATGTAAATTCGAGTACAGGAACTGTTTCACTTTTGCCTTTTCATCTCCAGCACTTGGCCCAGTGTCTGGCATATAACAGGAACTGAATAAATAACCATTATTGAATGGTTACTCACAGCAATCTTTTTTTTTTTTAATATATGCAGTGGGGGCCGCTAGGTGGTGCAGTGAATAGAGCATCGGCCCTGGAGTTAGGAGGACCTGAGTTCAAATTTGTCCTCAGACACTTAACATAAAACTAGCTGTGTGACCTTGGGCAAGTCACTTAGCCCCAATCGCCCTACCTTCCCCCCTCCAAAAAAAAAAAGCAAAAAAAAAATAAATAAAAAATAAATAAATATATGCAGTGTGGTGTACAGAACACTGGCCTTATATTCAGGAAGTCTTGAGCCCTGATCCTGCCTCTGAGACTTACTAGCTATATGTTGCAGGGAAATCATTTAACTTCCCTAAGTTTCATTTTTCTGATCTGTAAAATGGGAACAATAATATAGGGAAAATGGTATAGTGGAAAGAGCATGAGAAATGCGAGTTCAAATTAAGCCTTTGTTACTTGCTACCTGTATAACCTTGGGGTCTCACTGGGTCTCTGTGGCTCCCCTCGAAAATCTGAAGCTTAGAGTAGATTCCTTCTAAAGCGCCTTCTGGCTCTCTATCTGTGTTCCTACAATCAGTTAAGATAATCACTTTGGCAAATCATTTTGCCATTCTTAAAGTTTTCTATAAAGGTAATCTATAATTTGAGATGAGCATGGCTATAGTAATTAGTGTTTATATAGTGCTTTAAGTTTAAAAAAACCGTTTAAGCTACATGGTTTTATTTAATCCTCACAATATTCCTATAAGGTTGGTACTACAAGTATTATCATCGCTCCCTCTTAAAAGATGACGAAATTGAAGCTTCAGGTGGTTAAACGGCTTGACCTTGGCAGCACACAAGTGCTTAAGGTGCAATTTGAAGACAGGTCTTCTTGGAACAAAAATGATCCACAAATCCTTTGCTGTTTTCTTGTTATTCTGCTGTTTAGTGTCAGGGCAACGGAGGGGCTATTTTCCCTTCCTGAGAAGGAAGTCATGTGCTTGGCACAGTGCCTGGCATATAGTAGGCACTTAATAAGTGTTGATTGCTTGATTTGTAGCCCCAAGCCTTAAAGAGCATTTGTACTATGTAGAATCAAAATCAGTGCTAACTTGGTGAGGGGAAAGGGGACTTTCCTTCAGTTTTAAAGTTGCTTTACCTTGGCTATCTCCTTTACCATGGAGTAGTCTTCTGAGTTGTGCCAAAAATATCTACACTTTCTCACCGCCTAGTTATATTTCCATTCATGTTTTTTCATCATACTTTTGATTTTTACGATCGACAAATCATTTGACATTATTTAACACCAGCAACAGGCAATAACATTATCTCCCCTGGGTTGTAAGGGCAGTTGTCATTGCTTAGAAAAGAATAAAAAGGAAATCTGCATAGAAATAAGGGCATTTAGACAAAAATAATTGCAATTTATCACTACTACAAATAGATCAATCTTTACCCCATGATGAGGGAAGAGGAATCATCACTCCTTGATGTTGAAAGAAAAACAGTTATCCATATTAGAAAGTATAAAATTCACTATTGAAGTCTTTTTAATAGTTTTGAATACCGACAATTTTAGAATGCATTTGGGGGAAAGATCCTCAGGGCACCAATATGCAAGTGTTTCATAATTGCTTTGGAACATTAGATAGAATTTGTTGCTGATTTAAAAAAAATAACTATGAGAGGGATTAAACATGAAGGAACAGCTATAAACATTAACCAGCCACTTCTCACAATTTGAAATCCTTGTCATAGATTAAAAAGCCTAAGATTACACATTGTTTCTCAAAATGGAGAGTCCTGACTCTCTGAGGGCTTAGGCCACCATGATTCAAGAGAGGAATCTTGCTACATGTAATGTGATTCACATAAAACCTAAATACCATCACTTGCACTATAAAGTAATAGTTATGGGAAGGCAGATCCAGAAGATAAAGGAAGCTAAGAATCATTTCCTTTTCAGGCTGTCTATTGGACATTCACTTAACTTTTGGTATTTAATTGTGAAATCTTTGTCCAATGACCAATGAACTGACATTCTTCTGGAAGAACTGAATCATCAATTTTGACATTCTATTTTCATGATAAACAAAACCAGGAGACAAAAGGAAGTTGCAGCTAAATGAAAAGATGGTCCATAGTCTTTCCTCAGAAAGGTACAGAAAGGAATTAGTGGTGTTAGTCAACTCAAACTCTTGAGGAAACAAACATTTACTAAGCCCCTACTATGTGCCAGGGGATACAAAGAAGGCCCAAACACCTCACAATCTAATTAGAGAGACAATATGCAAGCAACAAAGTCCAAACAAGTTCGAGATAATTTCCGAGCAAAGACATTAACAATAAGGATGCAAAGGAAAGGATTCTTGCAGAAGGTGAAATTTTAATTAAGATTTTTGAAGGAATCCAGGGAAGTCTGGAGGAAGAAGCGGCAAAGAAGAGAATTCCAGAATTGAGGGATAGACAGTGAATATTCCCAGAGCAGGGGCAGCTAAATGGCGGTGAATAGAGAACCAGCCCTGGAGTCAGGAGTACTTGAGTTCAAATCCCGCCTCAGACACTTAACACTTACTAGCCATGTGACCTTGGGCAAGTCACTTAACCCCAATTGCCCTGCCTTCCCCCCTTCAAAAAGGAAAAAAAAAATTCCCAGAGCCAAGAGATAGTGGCTTGTGTGAGGAAGAGCAGGGAGAGCAGAATCACTGGATTGTACAGTATTTGGAAGGAAATTAGTTGTAAGAAGACTGGAAAGGTGGGAAAGGGCCAGGTTATAAAGGTCTTTAAGTGACAGAGTTTGATATTTGATTCTAGAGGCAATAGTAGGGAAGGCGACATGGTCAGATTTGCTCTTTAGTCAATCAGTCAATAGACATTGATTAAGCCCCTACTATATGTCAGGCACAGTGTGAAGTACTGGCAAAGAAATAAAGGCAAGCAACAGTCCCTGCTCTCAAGGAGCTCACACTCTAATGGGGAAACAAAAAACAAACAACAATGAATAAAAAAAGTTACATACAAGATAAACTAGAAAAAAGCAGCAGAGGGAAGGCGTTAGAATTAAGAGCGATTGGGAAAGATTTATTGCAGAAGATCAGATTTTAGCTGAGGCTTGAAGAAAGTCAGGGAAGCCAGGAGGCAGAGATGAGGAGGGAGAACATTCTGGGTATGGGGGAAAGCCAATGAGAATGCTCAGAGTCAGGAAACAGAGTGTTTTGTTCCAGGAACAGAAAGGAGGCCAATGTCACTGGATCATTGTTGTTATTAGTCCTTCATTTTCTTTTCTTTTCTTTTCTTTTTTTGCTTTAAGAAGAACATTTTGGCAGCTGAGTGGAGAATAAACTGGAGTGGAGAGGGACTTGAGACAGAGAGACAAACCCAAAGGGTATTGTAATAATTTAGGCATGAGATGATGAGAGCCCGAACCAGTGTAGTGACTGTCAGAAGAAAGAAGGAGGACATATGCAGGATGATGCTTAGGTAGAATCAATTGTACTTGGCCACTGATATGGATATGTGGGGTGAGAAAGAGTGCAGAGTCGAGGATGAGATCTAGGTTGTGAGCTTGCATGGCTGGGAGGATGGTGGTACCCATGGCTATAATGAAGAAGTTAGAAAGAGGTTTTGGAGAAAAGACAATCAATTTGGTTTCAGACATGCTGAGTTTAAGAAGTCTATGGGACATTTAGTCTGAGATGTCCTATAGGCAATTGGAAATGTTAGATTGGGGGTCAGGAGAGATCTTAAGACCAGCTAAATAGATTTGAGAATCATCTGCATAGGATTGGTTTCATTGTCTGCTCCCACGTGACAAAAAAATCTCATTTTGTAGAATACTTGGTTAATCCATCTTCCAGGGTTAATGATAAGCATAAGTGAAAAATCTTGGTTATATGGTGATCTTGGTGATTGTAATTGTAACTTATATGCTGAAAGAGGTTTAATGTCACCTACATTGTCACTTGGGCAGCTAGGTGGCATAGTGGATAGAACACTGGACCTAGCTGGAGTCACGAAGACTCATCTTTCCGAGTTCAAATATGACCTTAGACACTTATTAGCTATGTCACCCTGGGCAAGTCATTTAACCCTGTTGACCACAACTTTCCTCATTTGCAAAATAAGTTGGAGAAGGAAATGGAAAATCACTCAAATTTCTTTGCCAAGAAAGCCCCAAATGAGGTTATAAAGAGTTGGACATGACTGAAAATGACTGAGCAGCATACTGTCACACCCTCAATAAACTATTCTTAATCTGTCTCTTTTCTAGGCCAAAGATCCTTATTTGTTCAAACCATCATTGTGTAAGAGGTGTGAGTGTGTGTGTGTGTGTGTGGGTATGTGTAGATTATGTGTGTCCACATGAATCTATCTAGGTGTGGCTGACAGGGAGACATGAATAGATAGATCTCTAGAGTTTCCTCTGACCACTATTCTCCAAGGGAGACTTCGATTCTTACCCAAGTGGAAAGCAGGACATAGGGGCTGTAAGGCTGGGTATCTGCTCTCCTCAGAGAAGACAGAGGAGGTACCAGACTAGAATTACATCTATTTGCTTCCTTAAGCATTTTTAATCTGGAGAAAATAATTTTTACCTTCAAGCCACTCTCCTGATCATTATCCCTTTAATGGAAGGAGTGTTTCAAAAAATATACATACATACATACATACACACATACGTACATACATACATACATGTGTATGTATATATATGTGCAAGTATGCGTGTATATATGTATACATATATATGTATGTATAAAGGCTTGCCTCCCTTCCCATCAGATGCCAGTCCTGTAAAGATTATAACTCATAGCAAATAGCAAATGAAATCATTTATTCAAGTCAATAGCAAACAGAAATCAGAGAAATTAAATACATTTGAATATCTTAGGTAATAATATCCTAGGTAATATGCACAGTGAATGATTTTTCCCTCCAGGACTGAGATATTTCAGCTTAACAGGAGAGAAAGAGAGAGAGACAGAGACAGAGACAGAGGCAGAGACAGAGACAGAGACAGAGAGAGACAGAGACAGAGACAGAGAGAGAATTCCTGATTTCCTGAGGTCAGCCAAGGTGGGGCAAGTTCCCTGCTATGATAAGCCGGGAATAGGGACATGGCTGCTTTACATTCTGGCTTCTTCCTGGAGTCTTTTTCTCCCTCTAGGGACCCCTCCTTGAAGAGAGTCTGGATGTGAGTGTGTCTTCTCTTGAGAGTGGAAGCCAGAAGATCAAGAATGTTTCCTTTGCCATGCTTTTGCTGATTCCACCCTGCACACAGGCATAGAGCATTGACTAATCATTCTCCACCAACAAGGAGTCATATAAATGAATTTGGGCCTTGGATCATAATTGTGTGGTAAGAATTCTCAATCCACCTAATCCTGAACAAACAATTTTGTCAATGTCCTTCCTAAAATTTGATGCCCTTATTACAAATATTCATTTTGCATTTATAGAAGTCTCAGGCAATGGGGAAAGAAGCTACATCTGGAGTATAATACTAGTGTTCTCTTGTGTAATATAGTACAATGAGAACAATACTAGTATGCTCTCATCATCTATGCCAGAATGCCAGTAATCAAAGAGTGATTAATAAGCAAAGAAAGCATCAACTAGCTTACAGGAGCAGGGGAAGGGGCATGGCATAGGCAAAGAACTTTGTGAAAAGGTCCAAGTGAGTAACCAGGAAGCAGAAATCCAGAAACGGATTAAAAAAAAACCCAGAAATCCACAATGATAGAAGATTGAGGGAATAGAGAGAAAAATATGGACTCACACCAGGAATAACAGGTTCTAAATTGGGAAGATTCATGCAGACTAAAGTCAGAAAGCAACATGAAAGGGGATTTCCAGACCATTTGCTACTTAAAATTTGTCTCATGTCAAAAATCAGCTCAACATAGTTTTCTTTGATGGCTGTAGGGTGCTAGTTATGTATCATCTTGATTCAGCTAAAGATAATACCACAGAGTGCTTAGTCTCAAACTCCTACTGCCGGAAATTAAAAAAAAAACAACCTGATTCCTTCATGTGATATAATAGTCACTTATAACCAAATACTACAATGCTCACATGCATTGGCATGATTGGAGCTTGGGTCAGGTACAAGAAAGTTCAATTATAATATTTTCCCACACATTGCCAGCACACCTAGACACACTTAAGCACACAGGGCCTTAGGTACTTAATGTGCTTATATAAATGCATCAGTGATAGCACATCCTTCCCTGAACATCTTCCATTTGTGCAACTCTCATCTATATCCTTCTATGAATTCACCATAGAGGGCGCACTCAATATGCTGGGAGCTGTCTTCATATTATCTTGATGTTGCATAGGTATCTATAGAGTATGTAGACTGTCCCTACCTTGTTCCTGCCCATCTTTTCCTCCCATTCAGTTGTATATCTCTTTGACGGCATCTTTTATGCCATTTCTCCTGACTTGTGATATGTCTGCTCACATCCAGCAGGCACCTCTCCTTTGCAATTTAGGTCATCCTTAACTTCAATTCCGTAAAGATTATAGTTTCTTGATTCCCAGTCGTACATTGACAAGAGTATCGGTGTTGAGAAGATGGGCTTTTATTGCCAGGAGAAGTCTGGGAGTCAACAACAACTCTGCAATTTCCCAGAGGAAAAATAAGACGTGTTCTTGTCCTACTGCTTAACTGTAGGCCCAGCTCATACATTTGCAGTGTGGGCTCCAGAATGTCCATTTATCCTCTCCGCATTGCAGGGGAGAGGGGCACAGGCCCCTCGCAATCTGGAAAACCCAAGTAAAAAGTTTGGCTTCCCCTTCATACCAGAGAAATCTGATTTTTTTCTTTTTCTTTTATGGGGTGTTGACAGAACCTTATTGTAAAATTTGGGTTAAGTATTTGGTCATGGGCTCTGTATCACCTTGCATCTGTGGCTTCTGCAAAACTTCCCCCAAATTCCCATTTAGTTCCTTATGCCAACCCACGATATATCAAAACCATGCTGGGGAAAGTCATGATGTGGAAGGGATAATGTATATGTATATGTATGTACATGTACATGTGTATGTATAATGTATAGTGTATGTATACTGTGTACATGTACACACATTTGCACATATATGTATACACACATTTAAGTATATGCCTATATACATCACACAGAAAGTAAGTGTTCAGAATGCTACCAAACAGACTATTCTGCCCTGTGCCTTCCTGTCGTTCTTACAAATAGCATTCCCAGTTACCCTGTTTGGGCTGCACTGTTTTCATTTAAGGAACATTTTGCCTTTCCACTGAGCAATTAGAGATGAGCCTCCATGGTATCATATTGATCTTCCCTGTTCAGATGTATAATTAGTTGTTAACATTTCATTATAATCAAGGTTTTCCTGTGTTCTCTATGACCCTTGATTCATGAAGTTCCAGGAGTTCTGAATGCTGTGAGTTAATTAATTTTGCTGCCTGATGTGAACACAAGTAACGTGAAAAATGTAGTCTGAATACTGCTATAGTACTTATTAATGACATTATTTTTCCGATTAGGCAAGCACTATCAGGCACTATAACAAAAGAAAGAGATTATCAAGTTGAAGCTCTCACTATTCCCTCTATACAGGCAAGTAAATGAGATATGAAATGATAAATCTGGCTATTTGTACATTTTCCTCTCAATTGCTGTGCTAATGGGAGAAGCAAATATGCAGATAATCTGAAAGAATGGATAATCCTACAACGTTACTGTTTGACTGTAGAATGCATTCAAAGATATGTTCCCAGATAACCAAAAATGTTCAATCACTCTATAACCTATGGAAGCCCTGCACCATCACTGCCTGACACCCTTCACCATTACTGTGACTTCCAGACAAAAAACATTCTTTCTCAGTCACCATTCCTGTGTGTGCCTGCGTGCGTGTGTATGTTCTCCTAATAGAATGTAAGCTCTTTGAAGGCAGGGTCTGTCTTGTCTTGTTTTTTGCTTGTATACTCAGTGCTTTATATAGAACCTGGAACACAGTAGTGCTGAATAAGTTCATCTCCCCTTTCCTCTCTCTTTACTTTCCCTCCTTCCTTCCCTCCTTCCTTCCTTCCTTCCTTCCTTCCTTCCTTCCTTCTTTCCTTCCTTCCATCCCCCCTTCCTTTCCTTCCTCACTCTCTACCTTTCTCCCTCCTTTTCTCCCTCTCTCCTTCTCTCCCTTCCTTCCTTCCCTCCCCAAACTCCTCAACTTATACTCTACTATTGGCACTGTGATACTAGGAAGTAGAGGCAGTGGATAATTTACCATGTAAATAATGCTTCTAAGTCCAATTTAGGTGCCACCTCTTTCACAAACACTCTTTCCATCCCCCTTTGAAGTTTCCACTGCACTTTGTGTCAAGTCTCACCTTTGTACTTAAACTATATGCTTGGGATCATCAATATTTTTGTACGTTTCTTATCCTTCTCTTTTACATAATACATTCTTTGAATGCTGAACTTGTGTCTTGTTTCATTTTTTATATCCCCAGCACCAGTCTTTTGTAACTTACAGAGAGTGGGCTTTTAAATGTTTGCTGACTTGACTTACTAAGACTCCACATTCATATTAGCATTATAAGGCTTGCCAAGCCCATCTCAAACACTAGGAGGCAGTATGGTGTAGTAGAGAGAGTGGTGAACCTGAACTCAGAGGACCTGAGTTTCATATGTCACTGCCACTTACTATCCCTACTTCCTTAGGCAAGACATTTAACCTCTGTGGACCCCAGTTTCTTCATCTGTAAAATAGGGGAGGTTTGAATTAAATGCTTTCTAAGGTTCCATCTGGCTTTAAGAGATCTCATATCTTTTAGATCAGCGGTTCTCAACCTGTGGGCTATGTTCAATTTGTAACAATGAAAATACATCCTGCATATCAGATATTTGCATTACGATTCATAACAGTAGCAAAATTACAGTTATGAAGTAGCAATGAAAATAATTTTATGGTTGGGGGTCACCACAACATGAGGAACTGTATTAAAGGGTCGCGGCATTAGGAAGGTTGAGAACCACTGTTTTAGATGATCTCATTTGATTCTTATAACAATCTTGTGACATAGACAATACAGGTATCTTTCTCCTCATTTTATAGATGAAGAAATTGAAACCAGCAAATAAAGTGATTTGCCTAAGGTCACTGGGCTGGTAAATATACATGACAGAAGACAAATCCAGGTTTCCTTTGATTTATAAGACAAGTATTCATTCCCTTCCACTATATTCTGTTTTAATGACTAGGGAGCTAAAGATATGATATTAGTCATTTAAATTAAAAAATTATGCCACTTAAGTTTTCATCACTATCCTTGATTGTGGATATAGTTGAGGAGACCAAGTGTCCTTTCCATATTGTGAATATATGTAGCCCATGGCCCAGAACTCCAAATTGAGTTTATACCACTTGGGTTCAATTGTGGAAGAGCTTCCCACAAATCATTCTTTGGCCTATGCTCTCATCCAGTTTCCCTAAGAACATCTATGTTTTGCTCATTTTGTCCCTGATCAGGGTCTCCCTTGGGAACAGAAGAATACAGTTGGTATCTGTGACTATACAGAAAAGCTCAAAGAGGCTTTAGTTACTATGCGAGCACTCAGGGTAACAGTACATCAAATACCATATGGCCTTTCTTAAATTCCCTAGAAAATGCAAAATGAAAGAATTCACACAGTCAAGACACCTTTTCTTGTCTTTGTTGTGATCCTCATCTCCCAAAAGGACTTAACCAGTCTACCAAACTTACAATACTCCTCTAAAGTTGAGGGGGATTTAAATTCCCCTAATGGGAATTTTGTGTTTGGGATTGCTGGAGAATCAATCTCTTTCCCCTAGACCTACATAGTCCATAGAACTTACCATTAGTGGAAAACAAGATCCAAATTTACTTTTTTGTGTTTTGGCTCTGTCCCTAGATATTCTTTCATCTCAAGGCCACATGGTTGTTCCTCTTCTCTCAAAATATTTAGTTCAGGAAATTCAGTAGAACTCCCCCTCTTGTCTCTAGGAAGTTGGGTCTAAGAACCTGATGTGGTATGGGAAGGTCTTGTCTTCTCTCTGAGAGTTTCTGACTTGGGATATCTTCACTAGATGTCTGTTCCTCTAGAAACTTCTTTGGTACTCTGCCATTGTATCTTTACAGTTGCCATTTCTGGATCCAAGAGGCTCAATGGAGAGGGTTATATGGTGACCCCTCAGCACCCTCCAAAGACCCAAGTCCACTTTCTATTTGTACCCTCTCTTTCTCTTTCCTTTTGTGGCAGCTGTCATTGATCCTTTATTCTGTTTCCAGGGCAGAATCCAAAGGTGTGGCTCAAACCCACAAGTGCCATGATAAAATCAATCATCTGAGCATCTATGATTCAATCAATTATGCCCAGCTGTGGTACCAATGGCCAGCAAACACCCAAGGCAAAGATACTCATTTAAACTTCATCAGGGAGACATAATTAAGTCTATATTTATATGGGCTATAATTAAGCAGAGGCTATAATTAAATATCTATGGGGATGTTGTCACTTTGAAAAAGAAGTTATATTCAAAGTTAAATTCAAAGTCAGGATGAAGGTCTTATCCTTTAACCTCATTGTTGACCAGAATTGTCTTTATTACGCTCTCTACATATTCAAATACTTTTAACATTAGCTGTGTTTTCAGGCCTACTTGCCCACCTCTCCCCCAGCTCCTTAGAGTTCTGCAATCAAATACCTCAATTAAAAGAAAGCCAATGGATCTGTCTGATGGCTTAGCTCCTCCAAATTCTGGAGTGATGGTGCCTTGCCCAAGAGTATGGTTTTTTTTCTCTTGACTTTGCTTACTATAGCCCTGCTAAATCTCACTATGCAGTAATGAGTGAATGAATGCAGGCATCCAACAGCTTTGCATGTAGGACCTAGCAAAAATGTGTTATGGTAAGCATAGATTCAATGCTGATAATTGGCTGGGCCCCAGGATTTGATTATTGACAATTCTGGGCTGTCTTTTAATATTCAGTATAGTTCCCAGCTGACACTGATGAAACTGCTCAGGAAGCCAGATGTTATATCCGGCAGATCCAACTTTTATATCCATTTAGAAAATTATAATAATAGCTGGCATTTATTTAGCACTTTACATACATTATCTCATTTGAGCTTCATCGCAACTCTGTGAGGTAGTTATTGCTATCCCCATTTTGCAGATAAAGAAAAAGTGAGATGCAGATATCTTAAGTAACTTTCCAGTGGTCACATTGCAGCTAAGGGGTACAACGGTTAGAGCTCTGGGCCTGGAGTCTAGAAGACCTGAGTTTGAATCCATCCTCAGAAACTATGTGACCCTGAGCAAGTCAGTTAACCTTTGTTTGCCTCAGTTTCCTCAACTGTAAATTAAGGATAATACTTCAGATGGTTATTATGAGGATCAAATGAGATGTTTGTTAAAAGCACTTAGTATAGGGGGAGGCTAGGTGACACAGTGAATAGAGCACTGGCCCTGGAGTCAGGAGGATCTGAGTTCAAATCCGGCCTCAGACACTTAACACTTACTAGCTGTGTGACCTTGGGCAAGTCACTTAACCCCAATTGCCCTGCCCTCCCCCCTCCAAAAAAGAAAAGCAAAAATATATAAATGCTTATTTCCTCCCATACTTCTTTTCTTTTCTCCTTCACACTTGTAGTAAGTCCCCAAGGTCATATTTTAACCCAGATCCCTAATGATTCCAGGCCCAGTACTTATTGTACAAGATCACATGCCCTCTAGATAACTGGATATCAATGGCATACATTGAAGCTTCTGTATGTAAGTGGGGATGGTCCTTATTCAGAAGAATTCACTGTTTAATTTCTTTGAAGGCTTAGGAACCTTTGACTGTCCCTAACTCTCTCTGTAAAGTGAGTAGACAGAAATGAATAGAAAAGCAGTTATTAAATGTACCAAGCACTGTGCTTAGGTTTGGGGGAGGGTAGGATGCAAATACAAAAATGAAGTAAGTCCTTTCCTTCAATATTTCAATAGAGAAGACAATAGACAAGGGACAGCGTGGCCAAAGAGGGGTATTTTCCTTTTGGAAATTTATAGGGATGGCAAATGGAGCCATATGGGACTAGAATGACACCCCCAATCTAGGAGCAATGGCAGAGTTGGTTTGACCTCATTTCCAGAACTAGAAACAACTAGGGGGTGGGAGAAGAAGAGGGGAGGTCACATGGTGGCAAGGTTGCTGGTGGAAAGATGTCTGAGGAATAGAGACTGAACTACAACTGAATTGCAAAGCTGCATAACATGACTGAACCTTGTTAAGAAATCCAAACGCAGGTGCTGATTAAGGCTCAGTAAATGCGGATACCCAAGATGAACTGGTTGGTTGAAGTTGTCCTTCAGTTGGTAGGAGTTGCTCATAGAGGATGTGTTTCAGAGACAGAGACTTCCCCTAAGATAAATTACTTGGCTGGGACTCTTGGGAGGACTGACTCTGGCCGGAGGAGCCATTCCCTTATAATGGTCTATAAAAGGAATCTTCATGGAGGAATATGAGCTGCTCTTTTCAAAAAAGGCAGGAGGGAGGGAAAAATCCATTAACAGCTACCTTGAGCCAGAAACACAGGGGAGCTGCAAAGTGGCATGTTCTTGTCCACATAACCTTCAAGGAGACTTCCTTGTCTTTTATGTTTCTCTTTTTTCCTTTTCTGAATAGAGACCTATGAGAAACAAGCAGGGCAGTGGCAATTGTGGAATATCTTGGAGAATTATAGGAACTATGTGAATTCTCTCAAGACTCAAGAGTGGAGTTCATGGGCAATGCTATTGACGAACTTCTGCCACCCAGCTAGGAATTTCCGGAGGCATTTCCTTAGTCAACTTGACCTTAGAATCTTTTCTTTTAGTCAAAAAAGGGAGATTTCTTAGATAGTGCCAAGGTTGCCTTGCTAGTAACCTCAAGTCTGGGATTGTATCCAGAAGCAGAGAACTTCTCAATAACATACTTGTTGGAGAAAGAGAGAAATCACTAACATGGTATTCCACTGTCAGAAGAGCACTAAAGGGTCAAAGTCATGATACAAGATAACAAAAAGCCATGGCTTTGTTTGCCAATTTTGGGATAAGTTATTTGGACAGATGGGAAGGGGATTACCTATACAGGAGCTTCAAAGTATATTCCTCTTCTTCTTCTTCTTCTTCTTCTTCTTTTTTTTTTTTTTGCTTTTTGGAGGGAGGAAAGTAGGGCAATTGGGGTTAAGTGACTTGCCCAAGGTCACATAGCTAGTTTTGTGTTAAGTGTCCGAGGCCAGATTTGAACTCAGGTACTCCTGACTCCAGGACTGGTGCTCTATACATTGTGCCACCTAGCCACCCCAGTATATTCTCCTTCTTGAGGGAAGTCTAAACCAGGGTAGCAGTACTAGTCTGGAAGAGATGGTATAAGAGGACTCTGTAGGAGACAGGGAGTCACTATAATATCAGGTTGTTGCCCTGATGTAAACACCAAGTTTATTTTCCTTGCAAAAGGAGTTCAAGTGCCATGGGATAGAAGACTTTTAAAACACTGCAGAAAAGTGAAATCCACTAAACAAGTAGTAGAATTGTACTAGGTTTTAAAAATGATTGTTAAAAGCCCTTTTCTGAACTTTCTCCCTCTGTGAATGAGCTCTGGTGAACCTTTGCAAGTATGTTTCCTCTGGGGTAAAATAAAAGCTGCCTTGTACCTTAAAATGTTTGACTGTTTGTACAGAAGCTGGGGACCCTGTTATCTACTTCTGTGAAAACTTAAAATCAACTTTGAAGACTCCATAAAGTAAGCTCTGGTTAGAGGAATGAAGAGTTAAAGACAGAATGAACTTTTAGACTCACCCCAAGATTATACCAATTTCATGTATGCCTAGTCACTTGGGTCCTGGATCATAGGCTTCATATTCCTAGGATTAAGATTTTAGGTCATTCCTGAATGACCGATCAATGTATGACTGAATTGGTGACGAGATAGAGGCATAGTAAATAATGATTACTGCTTACCTTTATATAGTGTTTTATAGTTTTCAAAGCACTTTATACTTATTATCTAATTTAATCCTTACAGCAATCCTGTAAATAGGTAGCATAAGAATTGTCTATGTTTTTTAATGAAGATACTGAGACTCAGAGAGTGATTTGCACTTTGAATACATTGTCTTCAGCAGACAGCAGCTCCCATAGGACTTAGTAACTTTAGATGACGCTTGTAGATGGTTGATTATTGAGTTTCTCTGAGGATAATAAGTATAGTATACAACATCAGGTCACATTGTGGTTGTGTAAGTGTCATATCAAGGAATTCAAACTCAAAGTCTTCTGTCTCCAAATTTAAGACTTTTCTCACTCTTCTACAAATGATTTATCTAAAGGTTCCTATGGTACTTATTAGTAAGGACATCATACATATATACTTACTCTGGGTTCTGCTTTTCCCAATTGACAGATCAGATTTGATATGAGGATCTCATTGAACTTCCAACCCAATCCTGCCTAACATTTCCTGTGTCATGCCCACAGAAAAGCTATACTCCTCATTTTCCCCAATTATGCCACCACTAGATACTATTATCCACTGGGACCTTTCTGATATCATTTGGAACCTGACCCTGTGATTTGAGCTTGGCCCCATGATGGTGTCTTAATCTATCCTCCAATATTCTAAGGTATCCTTGTACCTGAAAATATTTGAATGTTTGTACAGGAGCTGGGGACCCTGTTATCTACTTCTGTGAAAACTTAAAATCAGCTTCAGAGACTCCATAAAGTAAGCTCTGGTTAGAGGAATGAAGAGTTAAAGACAGAATGAACTTTTAGATTCACACCCATCCTAAGGTGTCTTATGGCTTTCTTGACCTCATGTTTTATCTCTTTCTTAATTTGCTGCCCAAATAACACAATCCATTGATGGGTCATAGTTCTTTTGCTGCATAGAGGTAGGTTTTCCCAAATGCAGGTTAAGATCTGACCTTTTGAATTTCAGAAAAACCTGAAAGACTTACATGAACTGCTGCTGAGTAAAGTGAGAATCAGGAGAACATTGTATGTAGTAAAACCAACATTGTACAGTGATCAACTATTAGACTTAGCTCTTCTCAGCAATACTGTGATCCAAGACAATTCCAAAAGACTCAAGATGGAAAATAGTATTCACATCAAAAGAAAGAATTGTGGAGTCTGAATGCAGATCAAAGCATACTATTTTCACTTTTTTTGGTTTTTGTTTTTTCTTTCTCACAGTTTTCCCCTTTTGTTCTGTTATTCTTTCACAACATGACTAATGTGAAAATATGTTTAATATGATTGTATGATCGCTTGCAATCTTGGGGAGAGGAATGGGGAGTGAGAGAGGGAGAAAAATTTAGAACTCAAAATCTTGTAACAATGGAATGTTGAAAACTATCTTTACATGTAATTGGAAAAAATAAAATGCTATTAAATGGGGGAAAAAATAAATGGATCAATCAGAAAAAAAGGTTTGACTTTTGTTTTCTTTAGACAAAATATAGAGCCACAGTGCCTTCTGGCTAAGCAAGTCTATGTATGACATATTGTTTCTACATGCACTTTGAATACATTGTCTTCAGCAGACAGCAGCTCCCATAGGACTTAGTAACTTTAGATGATGCTTGTAGATGGTTGATTATTGAGTTTCTCTGAGGATAATAAGTATAGTATACAACATCAGGTCACATTGTGGTTGTGTAAAATAGATTGTTAGGCATGGTATGCAATGCTTCTTTGGATAATTAGAGATGGGTCAGATAGGACATTGTCAATATTGATATTCTATAGGGTAACCTTAAATCCATTGAATTTCTCAGGGAAGACATATTTGCTGATAATTTCTTACAACTATCCCAGATATAAGAAACTTTCCCAATCCTTACAGTCTTTCTCATCTCAAATTGCCTTATTTTTAAGATCTTTGAGAGCAAAGACTGACTTTTTCATTTTTAATTTTTAGTGTCTAGTACAGTCCTTAAGTATAGTAGGTCCTCAACAAATGCTTGCTTTTAGATGGAATGGGCATGTTGCAATTGCAGGTAAATTGACCTGTGTTGTTGCTGTTGAGTTGTTCAGTTATGTTCAACTTTTTGTGATCCCATTGACCGTAGCATGCCAATACTATCCATGGGGTTTTCTTGGCAAAGATACTGGAGTGGCTTACCGTTTCCTTCTCCAGCTCATTTAACAGGTGAGGAAACTGAGGCAACAGAGTTAAATGATTTGCCCAGGGTCACACAGCTAGTCAGTGTCTGAAGCTGAATTTGAACTAAGATCTTTTTGAGACCAGGCCCAGTATTCTATCCACTGAGCTACCTAGCTGTCTCCAATTGACCTAAATACTACTAGCTAATAGTTATGGAGAATGAGAGCAAGTCCTTTTTTCATCAGACTATTATTTGACTCAGTGTTTAAATAGATTTACAGATAGCTAATAGTTATTTTCAAATTATGCCAACTAGAGGACGATGATGGAAAAATCTATTGTGCTGATGGATATAGTTGCTAAATCCATTTAAACACTGAGTCAAGTAACAGTCTGATGAAAGATAGACTTGGTCTCATTCTTCGTGATTCACAGACAAGTCAGGGATGGATCACTTTTGTGATCTGATTTTTTACTGATCTTAATTGCTGAATAAGTTATATTTGTGAAAGCTGCTACACACTAACAAGTTGGAAACACCGGCGGCCAGGTATGTTTCGTTGCCACATTTTGAAATGAATTCTTTTAGCATAGTGTTCTGGGCTGGGGTCCAGAGCCTATCTTAAGGAGCATTCATGGCAGAACAAGGAAATAACCTACCCTGCCAGACCTGTCTCACTATTCCTTCCCCTAGAGGGAACCTCTGTCCTGTCCAGACAGTTCTCCTCTCTATATTCTGTGCATTTAAGTTCATTTTTACCTCCATGCCTTTGTTCAAATCATTCCCTCTCCACCCCACCCCACCCACATTCACATATCCATAATAAGCCCTTAACAAGTACTTGTTAACTGATTGATTTGCCCAAATTCTGTCCAACCTTCAAGGCCCAGCTCAAGTCCATTTTTTTCTCCTACAGTGACCCATGCTTCCTCAGAACTTACAAAACTTTGTTGGTACCATTCACTGATCACATGATCTCTGCTACTTTATGAGTCTTCTTGTTATTCTATTTTTAATATATGTGAGAAGTATCTTCCCAAATGGATTCTAAGTTCCCAGAATCTGGGGACTGGGCCATGCTTCTCTATAAGCCTCTGAGCACTCAGCACAATGCAGTGCTTAATAAATATTTGCAGAAGGATGATTGAGACCAAGGATACTTGTACAGAAAAATTCAACATCAGTTTTCAACATTAGGCTTGAGAAAGTAGCTGGCACTTGCCAATCCAGGTCTGCCCCTTCTAGCCCTTGCCATGTGCCCATAGCATTAGGGTATGAGTATGCTTACATCTGCTCCCAACACACATCCTCAGAATACTCCCCCAAAATGTTAATTCCTGGGAAAGTCAAATTTAAAAAGGGGCTGGAGAACAAAGTAGATCATCTAAAATTTATTTTGGGTTTGCAGCCTGATCCCTATTCTCTTTGCCTTGATTTCTTTTAGGCACTGGACAGATGGGCAGTGTATATTTTCTCTTACACATAGACCTTACCAAAACAATTTCACAGATGTCGCCTCATTTGATCCTCAGAATTCTCCTTCAAAGTGGGTAGGGTAGGTCTTGTTATCCTTATTTTGGAAATAAGTATATCAAGACTCCAAGAAATTAAGACATTTGGCATACTATGTGTATATGTGTGTGTGTGTATGTGTATACATATGTAAAGTCATGTATTTAATGTGAGGTAGTCTAGTGAGATAGAAGCTCCTTGAGGGTAAAGATTGTCTCACTTTAGCATTTGTAGTTTCAACACTTGTTACATGGTAGGTGCTTATAAAATGCATGTTCATTGATTGCTGGTTGACAGTGAGCAGCCAATCCTGGACTGAAATTCATATCTTTGACTCCTAGATGAAGTTCCTTTCCATTTCATCATGGTAGACTGTATGGTTGTTGATCAAGAGCTTGTTGGAAAAATCACAAATCTAACGACAGGTTCTCTTATTAAAGGACATAGAGTTGAAAGTCAAAGGTTAACACTTAAATATTTAATCATCAACTTTAGTTTAGAAAGGAGGAATATTTTACAAATAGAAAAATGTTTTTATTTCCAGACTAGACTATGAGCACTCTTGGTAAGAAATGGCAGAAAATAGGAACCCAGTTGAGTGGATCTCTAAGATAGCTGCAGACTCTTCAATCCATCAATAGACAAGTAGTAATGGAGTGCCTACTCTGTACCAGGAACTAAATACCAGTCTTCCAAGCTTAGTCTTTACACATCCAGCTTTGCTTAGTTCAGTGGTTCTCAACCTTCCTAACGCTGTGACCCTTTAATACTCGTATGTGGACGTATCTGCATGGGGGTGGACCCGCTTGGAGACGGATAGAGGAGTGGTGTCTCGGTTCCTAAGACAATCGGAAATATGTGTTTTCTGATGGTCTTAGGTGCTCCTGTGACCCCTGTGAAAGGGCTGTTCGACCCCCAAAGCTGTTGTGACCCACAGGCTGAGAACCACTGGCTTAGTTAGTCCAAAGTTGCTCCCTTGTATAAATAATGAAATGATACTTAAGTACAAAAATGTACATGGGGGCTCATCTATTCCTTTGTAGCATCGGCTTTACAACAAATGTCTAAAAGACCTTGGTAAAGGCTCCCAGGACTTTGGGTAGCTTCTCTGTGGGTAATCTGTCAAAGAACACGGACAAACACAGTGAAGAGTGAGAAAACTGGATGGTGGCAATCTGTGCCACTGGAGGACAAAGCACATTGCTGAGATCACATATTACTGAATTATTATAGTATGTTTACTGAGTGCTCACTCTGTGCCTACTATTGTCTGAGGCGGTGTCTAGGGGTAGTTATGTCCCATTACTATCACTGAAGTTGTAACATGTAAGCTCAAATGTGTGGAAAATTTCCCATGCTTGCCCTATTGCGACATTTTCCCCTGGTCCCTGGGAGTGGTACTTCTACCTCAGAAGTGCAGTGGGGGGATAGAAGTGCCATAATAATAGCTGGCATTTATATGGCACTTTAAGGTTTGCAAAGCACTTTATAGATATTATCTCATTTTCTCTTCACAGAAACACTAGCAGGGTAGCTGCTATTATTATTTCAATTTTACAGATGAAGAAACTTAGACAGGTGTTAAGTGACTTGCCCAGAGTTGCAGAGGCACTAAGTGAAAAATTTGGCAAAATTTGAACTCAGGATCTCCTGACTCTAGGCCCAGAGGACTGTCACGATTCTGAAATTTGCAAATCTCTTTCTATTTGTATTTTATGTCTTTGGATTGTAGGATTGTTTTTTTTTTTAATCTCCTAGGGATTATAGGAGAGAAACACACACACACACACAGAGAAAGAGAGAGAGAGAGAGAAAGAGATAGAGAGAGAGAGAGAGAGAGAGAGAGGGAGAGAGAGAGAGAAACCCTGTTTCTGGAAAAGAGGAGGATTGACCACCTTTTGAAAAGAAGAAGATACTAAAAGACAAGAAGTCTGACAAGTGCAATGACCAACCATAATTCCAGAGGACTGAAGAGGAAGCATGCTATCCATCTCCTAAAGGTTGAATAGTAGACTCAAGAGGAAGAGTGAGATTTACATTTTTGGACATGACCAATGTAGGGATTCATTCTGCTTGGCAATGCATATTTGTCACAATAATTTGTTGTTAAGTTATTTATTTTAAAAAATAGATAGGAAGAAAATAAATTCTTGTTAATAAAAAAATAAAATATTTTAAAAATAGATAAAGAATGCTGTTTTTTATCCTGGGTTGCCCTGATCTCCAGGAGTTTCACCAAATAGAGTTGGGTCTGAGCATTAGGGCTAGGCCTTTGAGCATGACAGTTGTAACACTATGGATAATGAGAATGTTATTGTAAAACAAATGTGGATAATAGACCTGAGAGTCTGGTTCTTGTCACCTCCTTGTATAAATGAAGAAGATGATGGGCCAAGTGAAGGTTGATCATAACTCTTAACCAGAGCCGGGGCACTGAACCGTGGAGCTCTGTGGTTACATTTAGCTTTATTTTTCACATAGCAGCCTTGGCTGTGTGTGTGCTTATGGGGATGTGCCTGACAGTGTTTGCAATAATCTTTCCTATATTTCCACTCATGGAGATGTGCTAAGAATTGTGAGAAGATGCAGGATGAACCTGCTGATCCAAAGGTTATCATCGTGCCTCCTCCCAGAGCTGTAGACATCACCTACTGATTTTATGAGTAAGCACAAGCTGTGAGGTTGAACACTATGTCCTACCCCAATGGTAAGACTGCCAAGGGATGTGTAATATAATTATATCAGGTTGTGCTGAATAAAAGATTGGACACTCTAAGCTCTCTGCCCCTCCCCCGGCCCCATTATTCTTTATGTTTATCAATGAGCTGCTATTCTCAGTCATCACATTTGTCTCTGCAAATGTCTTACCATTGAAAGTCTGCTCATATTCCTTTTTCCTTTGATTCTAGACACCTTCCCTTCAGCAGCCTTTGGCAGAGATGAGGCAGCTGGTTTTCCTTTTCATTTTTTCACCAGAAATGGTTGCTCAAACCTTTAAGGAAATTGTAGGAATGATGCCCATAGATCTATTGTGGGTTGCAATATATCAAAATGTGTTAAGACCCATAAAGTATTGCCACTATTTTGATCACAAAGATGGATTGAGCCTCTCAGGCACCCTTGCCCTTGCCTTATTACTAGTGACAAAATGATGGACATGGTGCCAGATTAAACCTTTCTTGGCAGGGTTATTCAAAATTTATTTTTCTTGTGTTGTCTGGTGGTTTTGAAGTTCTCTTCTATACTCAAACAGTAATTTAGGAGTGTGGGACACTTCTTGCCCTGTTTAACCTTAGACCTACCATCATAGTTGATACTGAAAAGCATATATGACAATTACAAATTCTAGTTATTTAAGGTACGTGCCCATGGACAGACTTCATTTTCCATAATGCATGGAGCTGAGCAAGCTTTATTCTTGGGAGCAAAGAGTATTCTTTGGAGTATATGTAATCAAAGTCTACATACGTGAATCTGTCATGTGGTGATGTCATGAAACATGAATGGGGATAGGATGAGAAAACTCTGTCCAAAGGAGGTTTTTGCTTTTTAAGAAACTATTTTGTTAGAAAACAACCTATTTCATTAGAAAACAAGCGCAAGTGGTAGAGATGGGAGAGGTGGGGAGAGATTCAGAGGGAAATTCTGGTGGTGTAGATCTGACAATGGCATCCTGAAATTCTGACATCTTAATCCAGCCTTTGAGGACCACTGGGAGATCTGTAGCAAGAGATTTTGATGTTCTCCGTGGAAAGTTGCTGCTCGTTAGATTGCTATGCCAATATTGTAGAAGAAGAGATTAAGAGACAGTATGATCTAGTGGACAGAGCATAGGGTTCAGATTTGGGAATACTCAGAGTCAAATCCTTCTTTAGCCATTTAATAGATGTGTAACTCTGGGCAAAACACTTAACTTCTTTAGGTCTTTGTTTCCTCATTTGTAAAATAAGAGTGTTGGAACCAATGACCTCCAAGGTCTTTTCCAACTCTTAATATATTATCCTATCATTATTATTGAGTAGAATTTAATAATCTCAGCACTGGTGCCCTGAATCTTCTGTATCTCTTTTCTTTGTGTTAGGAAGACAGAAGGCTTATTGGAGCATTGACTAGCATTCTCCTGAGAGAGTGGGATGTGGCAATTATTTGCTATGGGATGACAGAATTTTATGTTTCTACCACCTACATCTCTCTCCACCATGACCGTCTTTGCTGCCTACACTGCCTTCCTCTGAGGACCTTCATTGGGATGAGAAATGTGAGAAGGATTTCAATAGTTTTGCCAGTTCCCGCACACATATACTAGTGTTGGCTTTTGCAGATCCAAGCAAACATTGATATTAGTCTATAGGGCCGGAGAGCTATTTTATATTAGAGGAGTGACAGTTACCAGAACATGACTGCATTTGCCAGTAAAGAACTTACTGACAGTGAATTTTATTACCCCATCTTCAGATTGGAGTTCTTGTCTTTCATGGATAAATTCTGAGAATGTATGTATATATTTATGTTTATTATTATATGCACCCCCTGTTCCAAAGCCCATTGGTATGGAACTCTCCTTATCAGTGGAGATAAATGTCCTGCCCTATATGAGGGACAGGAGCAGAATTGGTGGGTGAGAAGCAAGAGCTTCCATTCTCAGTCAGATCCCCCCTTTGGGGACTCATCATTTGGGTACTCCTGGCTTCCAGATTCAAGAGAGAAGATGGAAGAAGCCAACCCCACTTCTGCTTGCTGAAGGAAAAGACACTGGGAAGACATGAAAAGAGCCTGCCATCTCTATCATGTTCCTATTCACTACACTCATCACTTTTATTTTCTCTCCTCTCACTCACTCATTTCTTCTTTGCAATCTGACTTCCAATTTCACCATCCAACTGAAATGGCTTTCTCCAAAGTTATCAATGATCTTTTAATTGCCATATCTGATGATTATTCCTATTCTCTTTCCTTTTTGACTTCCGTACTGCAGCTAAAAGTGTTGACCACTCTGTCCTCCTGGATACATTCTCCTTTCTGAGTTTTTATGACACTAGTATCTCTGGTTTCTCTTCCTACCTCTCTGATAATTCCTTCTCATTCCCCTTTCTTGCCCCCCTCATCCACATAAGATCTCCTAAATGCAGATGAATTCCAAGTCTCTGTGCTGGACCATCTTTTCTTCTTTCTCCACATTCTCTTTCTGGTTGACTTCATTAGCTCCCCTGGAGCTCCTCTTTCTCCATGCGTATTACTCATAGATCTACATAATCAACTACCTTTCTCTTGCCTTCTCTTGCCCTCTAACTGCCAACAGTTTTTTGGACATTTTAAACTGAATGTTTCTCAGACATCTCAAACTCAACATCTTCGCAGCAGAACTCATTATTTTCCTCCCACCCCTCTACCAAATTGCCTCACTTTTGTTGAAGATATCACTATTCTTCTAGTCTCTTAGGTTAATAATCTTAGGATTATCCTCAACTCACTTTTCCCACATCTATCTACTAATGGACAAGTCTTGCTGTTTCATTCTCTACAATATCTCTCACATCTGACCTCTCCTCTTTACTCATGCAGCCATCTTCTTAGTTCAGGCTTTTACTACCTTATACCTGGACTATTCCCATGGCCTTCTTATTGGTCTCCATGCCACAAATCTTTCCTTATTCCAATCCATCCCCACATTGCTACCATACTATTTTTTCTTAAGTCTAGATCTAACCATTTTACTCAATAAACCCCAGTCACTCTAAAGGATAAAATGTGACCTAGTTATTTGATTTGATTTTGAAACCCTAAAACAACCTTGACCCAGGCTATCTTTCCAAACTTCTCACTCCAGGGACCATTCAAAGTCATCTTGATCCATTGCCACTGGATCTGATGACCCTGGAGAAGAAAGTAAGGCTGATGACTTTGCACAGCTCTGCCTCATTTAAATCCTATTCACTTGCAAGTCAAGACATCACCCTCCTGATGTCACTGGTCCTCTCTGAGAATGAAGGACAAACACTAATATAACTCCCCTTCCTGAATTCTAAGTTCCACCAACATGGCCTTCACTCTGATTCCCACACAACACTTCATCTCTCATCTCCATATCTATGTCTTGCCTAATTGTACTGCATATCTGGAATGTACTTTGTCCTCACCTCTGCCTCATAAAATCCCTCGTTTCCTTCAAAATACAGCTCAAGCAACACTTTCTACACAAAGCCTTTGCAGAGATCTATTGTGTATAAATTATCACCTCTCATGAGAGGGCTTGCCAAGTCCTTTTCAGGGCTTCTCATCCACCTTTGGTGTCCATCTGCCACCCAACTCTCACCTGTGGCTCCAAGCAACTGTAGCATGTGCAGCAGCCACACCTTGGTAAAATGGTCAAGCAGGTGTGCTAAACCAAGTTGAGGATAAACTGACAGACCTCAAACTCATCAGTGAGTTAGAGTAATATCTATCTGCACATTGCTGCCATACTGATTTTTCTTAAGTCTAGATCTGACTTATGTCACTAATTCTTACCCTGGCAGAATGGGTGGATAAGAACGATTTGTGCCAATGGCCATGAAGGTAGCTGAAGCAAGTGCTGTGGAATGCTGACAGTTTGGTCAGATATTGAAAATGCCAAGGTCTTCTGTTGCATCCTGGGCCATTGCCAGTCACCTTGAGTTTTGCCCTGGACTTCAATTACTCTGGAAGAGAGAGTGAGGCTGATGACTTTGTGCAACTCTGCCTCACTTAAATCCAATTTATGTGCAAGTCAAGATATTACCCATCACCCACTATCTAACCTAACATCATTGGTCCTCTTTGAAAATGAAGGATGAACAGCAATTTATATATTACGTGCTACTTCCAATGGTACAATGGAAACTCCTTGAGAGTAGAATATCTTTCTTTCTTTTTCCCTTTGTTTTTGGTCTCTATATTCCTGACAGCATAATGCCTGCCACATGGTTGGTAATTAAAATGCTTGTTGCTTCATTCATTGATTTATCCCTTATAGACTCCTCAAAAATAGGTGATAAACCTAACAGCTGTTGGGCAACTCTGGGCTGTGACTTTTAATAAAGTCTTTGTTTCAAAAAAATATTTGTACACTGACCTGATTAAAAACAATGATTCTGCTGAGATGGACAGGACAACAAACAAGCGTTTTGGCTTTGTTTTGCATCAAAGTTGAATGGTATGTTAATCGTTGTAAATTGATTGTTCATGTGATCTTTGTCAGCCATTTACACAGCATTTCTTTAAAGCTTGCTACAGTTTGAGGTCTACAGTTGTATTGGACATGGACAGTCAACTAGGGATTTTATAAATCTTATTCAGGGTGACACCCATGTAATGAACTGGTTTTTAGTGATGATATTCAGCACATTCATTTTGTGTGTGTGATAGGGTTGAACACTTGGGACATTTTTATTTTTGTACAGATCTCATGGATTTCCACATTTATAGCATCCTCTGACTAGGAGGGCATCAGCTGCCTAGGTACACTGGTCTCACAGTCATTAATCTGTTCATCTAATCACTAAAAAGAAATCTCCCTCTAAATATTCCACAAAATATGTCATATCAAAGATGAAGAGGCCCTCCTCCATCTCAAAATCTGAGAGGATGGGGTTCAGATGTTAGGCTTTTGCTATCTTCAAATGCATTGGGAGGGGGACAAAGAAAGGGGCAGCCAGGTTCCTCTGCTTTCTTCACAACTAAGTCTTAATGACATATACTGACCTTTGGAACAGATTCTATGGTGCCTTCAGCTCTCATAAAAATCCTAGCTGGGGGAAGATAAACATTGAGAGGTAATGTCAACATGGATATAATTTTTACCATGAATCGTGACTTTCTCTTACCTGACCTGTGGTCCTTCTCCTTACAATGATCTTCCTAATGCAATAGTTTTGATATTTCCTTATACCATAACTCATCCATAAGTTAACAGAAAGGAGTATCTGGTCTAGACAGGCTTACATGTCAACAATTGCTGCTAAAGAGCTGATAAAATTTCAACCAGTTTTCCAGGAGCGAAGGACAAGTGTCACTTCTCATCTGACTCTCCCTGCTGATCTCTCTTAGTGGGTCACTTCTCACATTGGACCCTATAGCTATGCTCTCTAGCTTTGGAGGACTCTTATGAAGACCTCAAGATTCAAGAGTCCTTCTCAGGGCTTGCAGGGCTTCAACCCTGGACCTCTTCCTGGCAACTCATATGGGAAGATGGGGGACAGATTCTCAAAGCCTATGATTCTAGAACAATTTCAATTCTGAGAAGACACTGGTAGTCTCTTCGGATTCAAAATACGTTCTGTAAAGTCCAGAAAAGGATATGATTGGGAAGAGAACTTTGTAAAATCCAAGGCTCCAAAGGCCATTTTGTAAATTACAAAGAGAATCGCAAACTCCAGAAATTCTCCAGTGACATACCAGTCCAGGAGCACACAAAGTGAGCATCCTTAGTTTTGTTAGGATAATATGACCTTTTTTGAGGGTACAGACAATTAAACTTTGTGTCTTTATATCCCTAGCATGAAACAAAATGTCCAAAACATAGTAGGACCTTGATAATGGAACACAGATTTAGAGTTGGAAAGGACTTTAGATGTCATCAAGTTCAACTCACTGATTTTATAAATGAATGAATGGATAGGGAAATAAATTGAGGCAGTGAGAAGGTAAGCAATTTGCCTATGGTCACATAGCTTGTAAGTGTCTGAAGTAGGATGTGAAGACAGATCTCCTGACTCCAATTTCAGTGGCCTCTATACCATGTCACACTACAAATACATGTTGAATGAATGAACAAATTAGTGTTTCATACACTTTGGAGGTAAAAGTACCACTCCCAGGAGATATGAGGAAAGCTGTCACCAGAGATTGAGGAAGGAAATTATCCCTTGTGATACTGCAATGGAAGGAGCAAGTGTTGGAAAATTCTCCAGGGGCAAGTATGTGGAATTTTCTCATTTAATGTCACAAGTGAGTGATATAAAGAGCTAGAGTGACAGTGCAGGGCATTGCTACAAAACATAAGATGGATTCTCTGCCCTTGAGTAACTTACAGTCTTGGAGGAGAGATATGATTTACACAGATGAAATGACTAGGGAATAATTTAAGAGAGTAAATGGCCAGATACCGAAATGTGAGCTATTGGCAATAAGGGACTAATCTCTGTATGTAACTCAGCTACACAGCCTTGAAAATCAGTGAAGAGAGAGATCAGTGCGCACTGGTAATCTGAGAAGGTTTCAAGGAGAAAATGAGTCTAGACATGGGGCCAGTAGAATAGGTAGGATTTCACTAAGTAAAGTAGCCTACAGTGGTGCCTATAATTCCCACCAATTCCTTTGGATTAAGTGTTTTCCAAAAGAACTTGGCAAATGGCAAACATGTTATCTGGAGCATATAACATATTAATACATTATCCCTTTGAACTCAGACTGGTTTGTCAGATTAACTATCATCTATCAAAGAATAGTATTTTAATGAATGAAATGTAGGACTAATAATATTTGATGATAGGAGAGGGGTTTTGGAGGGGCTGAGGATATGGTACAATACCTGTCGAAAGTGTTTGGTCTCATAACGGGGGGCCCTGGAAAGCTGGAGAGTAGTATGATTGCTCTGTATGATTGGTCAGTAGTATGATTGGTCAGATGATTTGGGGGGTACAGGGGGTCTTGTAATTGGTGACAGAGCCTTCCTGATATCGAGAAAGGTGGTTGGCACAATGGACAACTGAAAAATTTTGCCTGTCCCTGGCTTTGCTCCTCAGCAAATGAAGTGAAGACATTTCAAATTTTGGCATTACATAAATGGTATCACTTTCAATAATCTGTTTTTACTTTAAAGCCTTAATATATGTCAAGTTGGTTCAATATAGTTCTAAACTATTGCCTAATGGTAAGTAGCACTAAAGTTCCCTCAAACCAACGGATGTTAAAGGGAAAACCTAGATGTCAGGCCCATAAAGGAGATCATAGGACAATATCCTCTGCTGGAAGTGAATAGAGAGACAGCAGAAAGCCAGTTTCAGGAAGTAGAGACTTCAGGAAACCATAAGGTGCCTGCCATAGAAATTGCCAACAAGGGACTGGCAGGAAGGGTAATAGTTTATCTGATATAAATTTTTTTCCATCTTCTAAATTTCACCACCTTGGGACCTAGCCCAAGTCACCTTGCCTGGTTATGACTCTGCTCTAGACTCTATTTTTAGTTTCTCAAAAACCCTTTTAATAGTGATTCAATTTTGAAGATGCATGGCCATCCCCTTCAACTTACATTCTACCTGGGGCCCCCAAAGACCACAATTTAGAAGTTAAATATTGATTCAGTAGTAGGTTCCCACAAGGGTTTGATTTGACATTATCATCATCACTAGTCCTTCTTTCAGGGGATATTTAATGATCTCAGTCTGAGACTCACTGAACTCCAAAAAGGCCCTCCAAAATGAAAACAATTTTAAAATATGGTTTTAATGAACTCATTTGCAGATAGCAATAAGCTATTACATGAAATGGAACCAATGAATAATTGAAATGATAAAATGGTATAGCCTCTCTTTCAGAGTAAGTTAAGAACACACCAGTTCCCTGCCTTGACTGCTTTTTCAGATGGACATGCATGCAAACCTTTTCGTGTACATGATTTTCATTTCAAATGGTAAAGCCATTTAGTGTCAATTTTTTTTAAACCTTGCCATTTCTGAAGACTCATTCAGAACTGCACACATTGGGTCAAACAAAGCAAATGAGCAAAATCCTTTAGAATTTAAATCATTACCAAAGACTAGAGTGGCAAGCTTTGGTACCAACTAATGGGACAGAAGAGGGGATTTGAATTAAAGATGCAATATCCCTTCAACCTGTCCTGAGTTAGCTGTGAAAAGAAATGGATTTACGGGATACCTGACCTACCTGATGCAGCCTTTGACACTTCAGAATAGACACACACTCAGCTTTACATACAGTAATCTAGAGAGGGTCTAAGCTTTGCAAAGTTGCTTTCTGCTGAAGATCAGAGCACTTTAGAGCAAGAAAATCCCTCTCTGGCAGAGGTTCTAGTAAAGAACAAATAATAGAGTTTTCTGGAGAGTTCAGTGAACCTCCCTAGGCGTCTTGCTCTTTCTACAGAGAAAACCTCTCTGCATGGCTTCCACATTTTTCAAACAATCCATAGAGATTTGAGGAATAAAGGAAAAGAATGAATTTTAAAATGAATCAACTCCCTTAAAACTGTGTAGCTTCTACCAGTTTTACACACAGGTGTATTATTATGATCACTGATAGGGTCTACAAAGGTGGGGATGTTGTCTCCACAAGGTTAGTCTTTATGTTATGTTAGGATCCAGTCATTTTCCTAGAAATATTTTAGTGTATTGTCATGCATTTGCTTATCAGATTATGTAGCTGATGTCTTAGAACATGAGGAAATGAGATGCAGAAGTAAGTATATGTGAGAAGAACACAATTGCTGTATTGCTAAGGATGTGGGAACGTAGGGGTATGGAAGGATATTCTACAGTGATAATACTCATTTGACCTCTCTGAATCTCAGTCACCTCATCTATAAAATGGGAATAATATCTCATACGTTTGTTGGGAAGATCAAATGAGGAAATGAATATAAAGTGCTTTGTAAACATGAAAGAACTATATAAATGTCAGCTATCATTATAACATTCCCTTGGATGGATAGGACATATATGAGGGTAAGGGAAATATAAGGTCATATGGGGTGGGGTCAGAGAAAAGTCTGGGCAAGTGCTCTAAGAAATATGAGGTGAACAAGACCACTTACAGCCAGAAAGATGGAGGAAGACTTGATAAAATCAAGGAATAAGCACCTACTATATGTCAAACCCTGTGTTAGCTAAGCACTTTACAAGCATAATCTCATTTGTTCCTCACAACAATCCTGTGGGGTGGGTTCTATTGTTCTCTCTATTTCATATTAGACAAAACTGAGGCTTAAATGACTTAGTGTGTGTTACACATAGTGTCCGAGATTATGAACTCAGGTCTTCCTGACTCAAAACCTAGTTTTCCACATGCTGTAGTACTTAGCTGCCTTTACAGGGAGCTCGTCAGCTGATCCTTGAAGATAACGATTCTGAAAGAAGGAAATGAGGAGAGGATGCATTCCAAGCATAGGAAATACCCTAGGTGCTTCCCCTGAGACAAATGGTGCCATATTGTTTGAGGGAATGGCCTATAGATCACTATCATTGAGAGAGTTATCACTGGAGCTCTTTCTACATCACAGAGTTGTGAGGAAAAATCCTGAGTGAAGAGATGGTAATAGCATCTAGCTCTTCAGTGACTTCCATGAATTCAAGTGAACAGGACTGGTCAAACTCAATCCCCAAGTCTTAACAGAACTGGCAGCTGTGAGTGCTGAGCTACTTTGGGGCATCGTTGTAGAACTGTAGGATTATGTCCTAAGAAATAGTGAATATGAAGAATACAGGAAAACATGGGAAGACTTGTATGAGCTGATAGGCACTCAAGTAAGTAGAACCAGGAAAACAATACTGAGACTACAATATAAATTAAAATAGAAAAACACAAGAACAGCAAAATTTAAAACTGTATAATTATAATGACTGAGCTTGGTCCTAAAGAAGAGATGAGAAAATGAACCTCCCTTCCTTCTTTGCTAAAGGAGGGGATAATGGTCTATGATGTCAGTCTTGTTCAATGGGTATTTTTTCCCTCTTTTTATTTTTTGTTACTTGGTTTGGCTCTTCAGTTAGAGGAGGTAGAGGGCATATATGAAAATCAATGTGATACAAAACAAAAAATTATTAATGCAAAGTAAACAAAAGATTATAGAAAACAGAAGTGGTGCCATATTTGATAGTATTAATGGACTAGATTAGGGTAAATGCTGTTCCAAATTTTTTAAAAAGGAAAGAAGACGAAGTCTACAAACTATGGGCCCTGGAAATTGATTTTAATAACTGAAAAAATTCTAGAACCCATTATTAAGGGTGTATTTTTTTGAGCTCTTAGAAAGGGAAGTTGTGATCTCTAAAAGCCAATGTGGTTTCATTTGCAACAGATAATGCCAGACAGCTTCTGTTTTAACAGAGTAACTACAAATATGTAATATAAAGTTGGGCATAGAGGAGAACAAAACTGTTAGAAAAGGTGTTCCAGAATCAAGAAATATAAGAGGTGGGGCATCTAGGTGGCACAGTGGATAGGGCATCAGCCCTGGAGTCAGGAGGACCTGAGTTCAAATCTGGTCTCAAACACTTGACACTTACTAGCTGTGTGACCCTGAGCAAGTCACTTAACCCTAATTGCTTTACAGAAGAGAAAGAAAGAAACATAAAAGGCAAAAGGCTGATAGAAGACTCAGAACTTCTACACTTAGATATTAAGAGTTCCTTTCAGAAAGGAATCAGGAGACTCTGGATGTGACAAGTACCAAATTACATCAGAATAAATGAAACTGACTGTGTTACAGACTGGTTATTAATTAGGGAGCATTTCTCAATCAGCAGTCTGTGTACAGTCAAACTATTAATTTAGTAAAGATTGAAATAAATATGAAACTAGAATAAAAGAGAGGAGAAAAACAGACAACATTCAATCAAAACAGCTGCAGATGGACCTACTTAAATAAGCTATTGACACAGAAAAAATGAAAAGTGGATGACAGAAAAGACACTGAAGTGGACTATTATCAATTTCCTTAGAAGTTTAACAGTTAAAGTAACTGAATCAATAAAGAGGCCAGAGAAATCAAGGAACTGCTTCATCAAGCAAATCCTCGCTCTCTGTGCCAAGTTGCAAAGATAAGACGAACAAAGATGTCACTGACTTAGGATGCAATTTCATTGGCAAAATATTACAGAGGAATGTGGTGGGAGATTATGAGTGATATTATTTCATAAAACAATGACAATTAATAGAAGGAAAAATGAATTTATAAAAGGTATGGTGTGATACTCAACTAGGCCAGCTCATCCAGGGGCACTTTGGGATGAGACTGGAAGGAAGATGACAAATAGATGAGAAATGGAAAAGACCTCTCAGCAATTCTACAACAAATTATCTTTTTCCATCAGAGATGGTGGAATCACTCCATTTGGCATCTAACATCTTAGTCCTGTTTGTACAATATGAGGAAGTGGAAGTGCCATTTATGAAAACAAAGATGACTAGAATAAGTAGACCTTACCAAGTATACATAAAGGAGAGGTTTAGTGGTAGTGACATGATGCTGAAACTTGTAACAGGGGGTGGCTAGGTGGCACAATGAATAGAGCACCGGCCCTGGAGTCAGGAGGACGTGAGTTCAAATCCAGCCTCAGACACTTAACACAAAAACTAGCCATGTGACCTTGGGCAAGTCACTTAACCCCAATTGCCCTCCCCCCCAAAAAAAAAGCAAAAAAAAAAAAAGAAACTTGTAACAGAAAAATTCTAATGAAATCTGAAAAAGGGAAGATGACAAATATCTGTAGGTATTTGTTACTGGAGACATTATTACTATGCGGAAAAATCAATCAAGAGGACAGCATTACCTACAAAACCATATACCTACTTTCTCAACTTTACAAAATCAGTATGAAAATAATTTACACCAGTAAAAATGATGTTCTCAAGGAAGGTATGTATAGCACCAACACAATATTCACAGTGCCAACAGAGATAATGAACATCCCAGCATAGTTCTCAATTGCAAAATATGATAGACTCTCCATATAGAAACAGAAGCAAAACATTTATTCAGACACCAGAAAACCAAATCCCCAAACCAGAAAGTCAAAGCCCTCATAACAGCAAAGAAGCTAATATACCGTGACACAGCAAGGAGCCATACCATCCGTTAGCCTTCCCACAAATCAACTCTAACAAGTCTAGCTGTCTCCCTGGATGTGTCCTCTCCTCCCTCCCTCCAGTTCTAACTACTCTGACTCCCAGCTTCCTGTGGGCTCTGTTCCACCCTTCAGCAAACTCCTCCCACCATAGGCTCCATATGGTTACATTCGACCTATTAGGGCATTGGTTCTCAACATTCCTAATGCCACGACCCTTTAATATAGTTCCTCATGTTGTGGTGATCCCCAACCATAAAATTATTTTTGTTGCTACTTAATAAATATAATTTTGCTACTGTTATAAATCATAATATAAATATCTGATATGCAGGATGTATTTTCATTGTTACAAACTGAATATAACCCGCAGGTTGAAAACCACTGTATTAGGGAGTAGGGAAGATCTTTGGCTCAAGGAAGGTCTTTACATTCCCTTACGCTTATTAAGGGGCAGGGAAGATTTTCAAATTCCCATTACCATTACAATATGAGAGGAGAATAGACTGACTTTTGAAGATTATATTTTATGTTAGGCCAAAACTTTATAGCCATGTAATTGATTGAAAGTTATGGAGAACATAAGACCCCAATGTGTTCATTGTTTGTTGACTATAAAAATAACTTCTAATTCAGCAGAACAAAATGCTACCTTAAAGGCTCTTCTGTAGTAAGGTGTTTCCCAGGCATATGGTAAGGCCATAAAATATTCCTTGATAGAATCAACCTAAGAGAAAATTTTGCGTGATGATTCTCTGATTATAAATATTAATTCAGGCATAAAACAAGGAGATGTATGTTTACTGTAGGTGTTTGTCATTGTCCAGAGGTTGTCTAGTGTAAAGCTAAAAAGGAATTCCCTCTAACTGGTAAAGTCTTTCAGAGGTTCTTTCTCTCTTTTTTTTTTTTGGAAGGGGGAAGGCAAGGCAATTGGGGTTAAGTGAGTTGCCCAAGGTCACACAACTGGTAAGTGTGTCAAGTGTCTGAGGCCAGATTTGAAGAGACTCTCCTTTGAGAATGACATGGAGTTGCTTCCATCAAACCTTGAAATATGGTGGAAGTTTCTTAAAGAAAAAACAATGGTTTTTGATTCTCTTTTCCTCTTTTAAAGTGATCACTGTCACCACTGACACCTTCCATAACAGAACCTTCCCATCTAACACGTACAGTCAAGTAAAACAATGTAACTTCTTGGCCACATCTGAAATGTGTGATTCTTTCTTGGCTGAATCTCTACCACCTCTTTGCCAATAGATAAACTTTACTATCAAGTGTTTCAGTGTCATTTTTCTTTGCATTATTTTGGTCATTATGATCAAAAATTGTTCTTCTGGTACTGTGTTTTTCCTTTCCATCAGTTTCAGGCTAGTTCTTTCAAATTTCTCTAAATTCTTCATATTTGTCATTTCTCATGGTGTCAATGATATTCCAAGACATTCATGTATGAAGATTTATTTAATCATTTTCCAAGTGATGGGTATTCACTTTCCTTTCAGTTCTTTGCTATTTCAAAAAGTGTTGCTATGAATATTTTTGTATATGTGGGACCTTTTCCTCTGCCTTTGTTCTTCTTGGGATATATGCCTAGTAGTGATATTGCTGGATCAAAAGTTTATGTCTAGTTTACAGATATTTTTCATATAATTCCAAATATTTTTCCAGAATAATTGGACCAAATTCCCAGCTCCATTAAGAGTGCATTTGTGTTCCCATCTTTCTTCTTCTTCTTCTTCTTCTTCTTTTTTTTGCTTTTTGGAGAGGGGAAGGTAGGGCATTTGGGGTTAAGTGACTTGCCCAAGGTCACAAGGTTAGTTTTTGTGTTGTGTCTGAGGTCAGATTTGAACTTAGGTCCTCCTGACTCCAGGGCCAGTGCTCTATTCACTGTGCCACCTAGTCACTCCTATTCCCATCTTTCTACATCTTCCCTTCAACATTTATAATTTTTGTCTTTTGTCTTTACCAAGCTGATAGCTAAAAGGTTAAAACTTAAGTTGTTTTAATCTATATTTCCTTGTTATTGGTGATTTGTAGCATCCCTTTAATTTGATTATTGACAACTTGCATTTCTTCTTTTGAAGATTCCCTTTTCATACCCTTTGACTTATCCACTGGAAAACGGGTCATGTTTTTTGCACATTTACATCTACTCCTCTAGATATCATAGATACCAGACCTTTATCTTTTAGTAATATTTGCTGTAAAGACTGTGTTTCTAATTAATTCTAATTAATTTCTAATTAATTCCTTCTCTTCCAATTCCAGCTACATTGAATTTGTTCATACAAAAGATTTTCAATTTTATGTAATAGGTTATTTAATCTATTACCTAATATTTATCTAGTGCTTTATGGTTTGTGAAGTAATTATACATACATATATATGTAATATGTGTGTGTGTGTAAAATCTCATTTGACCTTCATAGTAACTTTGTGAGAGATGTATTGCTATTATTATCATTTTACAGATGAGGAGACTGAGGCTCACAGAGGTTAAGTGACTTGCTAGTAAGTGTCTGAGGCAGGATTTAAACTTATATCTTCCTGACTTTCAGTTTTCTATGTACCTTAACTTCATCTCTGTTTCTTGCTTCATGAAAAAATTCTTCCCCTAGACAGGGCTGTATTACAGAGGTTCCTAAATGAGATCCAAAATTATTCAACTCCTCTAGCCAACTATCCATATAGAAGGAAAAAAAAACACAAATGGATGAAGAATATCATCTAAACTATGAATATGCAGTTGGATGGACAACATATGGTCTATCAGTACATATGTCTTATTCAATTGCTAACAATGGACAAGGAACTGGATCTAATTTTGAATATGAGGAACAGAGCTAGCTGGGTTGTCCTTTCCTTGCACAATTGTGTTATGCTTTTAGTGATCTCATGTTTTTCCATGAAATAAAATCCCATTTTTTAAACATCAGTATTCTTCTGAGGATGTTTTATGAATGGGTAACAGAGAATGTTGTGGTGTCTGAGGAATTAAAATTATAGATCACCCAAGGGCCAATGAAGAGATGTATGGAAAGCACAAAGAGGTTAGAGAATACTATGAATGGTGATTTGTGTGAATGAAGTGAAATAAAAGATATAATAAAAGAGATTTATGGAGGGAAAAGGAAGTGGACCAGTCAGATCAAGAATGAGGAATAAGGGATGGATAGCCGCTGGCCTGTAACTGTGCTGACACAATAGTAAAAGATCCATAAGAGTATCCTCAATAATGGGATCATGAATCCATCAATGTATCTAAGAACTTTTGTTGTTGTTCAGTTGTTTTTCAGTCAACTCTTACTATTTATAACCCCATTTGGAATTTTTTTGGCAAAAATACTGGAGTGATTTGCCATTTCCTTCTCTAGCTTATTTTTACAGGTGAGGAAACTGGTGCAAACATATTTAAGTGACTTGCCCAGAGGCACACAACTAATAAGGATCTGAAGCCAGATTTGAACTCAGGTTTTCCTGACTCCAGACCTGGAGCTCATCCACTGTACCACCTAACTGCCCATTTAAGAACTAATACGAATAACTTACATAGTACTTTAAAGTTTGTAAGCACTCGATATACATGATCTCACTTGATTCTCAGCACATCCCTGTGAAGTGGAGATATCCAATATGAATATGCCCAATCTACAGATGAGGGAACTGAAAATGAGATAGGGTAAGTGACTTATCAATGGTCAAACACCCAGTGTCAGAAGTAGAATCCCAACCTAGATTTCACCTGATTCTGAATCTACAGTTCTTTTCAGACTATAGATCATTAGAAGGTTGCAGACATTGTATATTTTCACCTCAGGAAAGCATTTGAGAAAGTTTCTCATGATATCCTTCTAGACAAGTTAGAAAAAGATGGGTATTTTGAGAGTAGTACTGATATTTCCTAGCAATGTGAGATATCAGATTCGCATGGCCTGGAGCCCTTAGTTGTCCTCTCAAGGTAAAAAAGAGTGAGGATGGGGTACCAATTGACCCAAAAGAGTTTGAGAATGTATGAGACTGTGTTTTTTAGGACCCTGCTGAGACAAGATCCATATAAATAAAAATAAATGAAACAACATGTGCACATATTGTAACCAAGTGGTTCCCTACTTACTTATGGTCAGTCAGCTAACATGACAAGAATTTATCTAGGCTAAATGCCTTACTCAGTAGTATGTCTAGACTGGAGAAAGCATAATCCTTATGTCACATAATCTCTGGCTTAAAAAAAACCCTCCTTGTCATCAGCATGTAACTTTCATCTAACCATAGGAACTATTGGTTCATTTTGTATTTTCAGATTCTAAGAGTTATAACTCTCAGAGTTCCCATTTTTGTCATAGGGACTCTCTACAATTAAGGAAAAGACTCTAATAACATTTATATTTCCAGAATACCTTAGTCAGTGATAGCAGCGTAATTTCATTTATTCAAATATGTTTATTTCCAATGAAGAGCATAGTATTGGGGGTGGGGAATACCAAAGAAATCTAGGATACATTTTGCATCCTGTGGGAGCAATTCAAATTGAGGAAGACAAAATATCAAACTAAGTCACAATGCAAGGCAATTTTAAAATTAGGTAGTATGCTAGACATTTCCTGTATAATCTGGGGACTGAAATCAGGGAATTAGGATTTGGGATCTGCACTCCAGCCATCTCTTATGCTCCTTCCTAGAACATAGCAAAATGAAGATCAGAGTCACTAAATAGCTTGTTGAAATAGCGAGTGCCAGAGAATTGAGAAATAGAATAAATCTGGGAAATAGAGTAGAGCTATTTCTGGAGGGTCCAAATTAATCCTTTTTATTGATTCCATGTATCTGAAATTCAAAACACTTCAAAAATAGATCGACAAGTATATAAAGCTTTTTAATCATATAAAAAAAGAATTTCACATGCAGGACAGAAAAGAAGAATATAGCTCAAGTATTAAACAATAACTGATATCTATGGAGAATTTTTAGAACTTGCAAAACATTTCCTTCACATTGTTATGTAGAGGTGAAAGTATTGTTATTTTCACTTAATAAGTGTGGAAATTGAGACTGTAAAATACTTAGAGGTTGACAGCACCCATGAGGGGTCTTTTAGGATAGAACCCATAAAAGGCAGCCCAGTGTAGAATAGTGAGGGTGAGGGTGGGGAGGGGAATAAGCATTTATTAAAAACCTATTACATGCCAGCCACTGTGTTAAGTACATTATAAAAATGAACTCATTTGATCCTCACAACTACTCTTGGAGGTAAGTACTATTATTATCCCTATTTGAGGAAAATGAGTCAAATAGAGATTAATCAACTTGCCTAGAGTCAGACAGCTAATAAATACTAGAAGATGAATTTGAACTTGGGTCTTCCTGACTCTAGGTCCACCTCTTTATAGTAGAGCAGTGGTTCTCAACCTGTGGGTTATGTTCAATTTGTAACAATGAAAATACATCCTGCATGTCAGATATTTACGTTACAATTCACAACAGAAGCAAAATTACAGTTATGAAGTAGCAATGAAAATAATTTATGGTTGGGGGTCACCACAACGTGAGGAACTGTATTAAAGGGTCACGGCATTAGGAAGGTTGAGAACCACTGTAGTAGAGGAAGACCACAGGAAGACTGTGGTACAATTTCTGCCTCTGACATATTCATTCATGTGTGACACTAGGAAAATATTAATTTCTCATCACCCCCAGGAAACTCTCTAATCCTATATGTTACTGCAGAGCAAGGCCTTTGCCTTCTGCCTAGGTCCAGGCGTCCTCCTACCACATCACATTGCCACGTTCCACCAAGAGTTAACATATGTGAAAAGCTTTGCTTGCCTTAAATCACTATATAAAAGCTAGCTCTTATTATTATTCCTAACAATAAGAACACAGCTATATAGTGCTTTAAAGTTTGTAATAGCATTGTAAAGTAGGTGGTGTTAGTACTATCATTGTCCTTTTTGTAAATTCTGGGGAAGAGAAAGAAGACACAGGGGAGAAAGAAGAGGAGGAGGGGGACAAGAAGAGCAGGGTAGAAAGAACTGGGAGCAGAGCTGAAGAGAGAATGCTAGTTTGTGTTGGCTAGAGATGATGAAGGTCTGAAATGGACCAAATCAGAAAATGGAAACTTCCCAAAACTTCTAAGAGAAAAAAAAAACGCACAATTATCTTCAACCAATCTTGGCACCAGAACTGATGCCTGGATGGGGAAGTGGAAATGCCCGCAATGAAATCCTGATCTAAGCAGATCTCCCTTACAATCCTTGTTGATCCAGTTAACAAAGGTCAACTAACATCGTTAAAAATAGCCCTAGGAAATGGAGACTTTCTTGGAATATGGAATATTATTTTTCTTTTCAATTCACATATACATTACAGAAGCTTCTGGAATTTCTGCTTAAAATTTTAGGTATTATAGTAAGATTTTCTAAATGCCACTGTTTATGATTTCCTGGCCCAGCAGAAAGAACGAGTCCTTCTTGTATGGGTTGGATTAAAGAAGAACTTGTGGAGAAGATGAGACATGATATGAGTTCTGAAAGAGAGGTAGGATTTGGAGAAGAGAGGAGGGAAGGGGAGAAGAGGGGAGGAAATAAGAGGAGAAAGGAAAGGAGAAGGGAGGAGAGGAAAGGAGAAGAGAGGGAAGGGGAGGGGAAGGTAAGGGAGGTAAAGGGGAGAGAGGAGAAGAGGGGAGGGGAAGGGAAAGGAGAAGAAAGGTGGGGAGAGGAGGAGAGGACAGGGGAGGAGAGAGGAGGAGAGGAATTCAATGTGAAGAGAATATCATTTGTAAAATCTTGGAATTTGGAACAAACATCACTTTGTTTTGAGGAAAACAGGAGATGCTGGACAGTAGAGGGAGATAAGGTTAACATCATACTCTGGTATTCCAACAAGCCTCTAAGTGATATTGAAGTAGACTTAGCTGTAACACATGCTCATCTCTGAGCTGAACTGGAGCACAGGTAATTATTGCCCTGCACTCTCAGTGGTGAAATCTGTGACTGGACTTTAAAATAATATAACAGCCCAATCAGACACACACATTTATCCAAGGGGCACAGATACCACTTGGGGTATTGGAAACTTCTCCTGGGAACTGGTGTTTAGTTGGACACACACACACACACACACACACACACACACACACACACACACACACACGCAACCACCACCAACAACAAAAGGAAGACACCCAGAAGTCTCAAACTATCACGATTACACAGCTGTGCCATTCACATAAATCCTTCTGGTCCCTGCCCCTCACATGCTCCTCCCTCACCTCTCATAAAACAGTAATGCATGGGGGCCAGTTTGAGGTTCACAAGCAGTGAAAACCCAGCTCATTTCAGCCTTTATTTGTTGCTTCCAAGCAGCCGCTGCTTGGGAAACAGGATATTGCAGTCTTTAAAACTATTAACCATAGCTGATCCTGGGCAAATCACTTCAGTTCTCCAAGTTAACTTAGCTTAACTTAGTTTTATTTCATTGAGCTAACTTAGTTTCATTCTTGTGAAATGAGGCTGTTGGACTAGTTGGCCTTTAAAGTTCTCTTTAAGTTCTGAATCTATGATGTTATTAGCCTTTCTTGTATTCACAGAGCAATTGCCCTACCTTCCTGGCTATGCTAACAGCTGGACCTGTGGGTCTGACCTATACTGAAGTTTGGACTAATGAACAGAATGCCACTAGGAAAACCCAAATAGGAATCCTGCCTATGACTTTGGATAGCTGTGTAACCATGGACAAATCACAGTCTTTCTCAGAGTTTGAATTTGTCTATCTGTCAAATGGCCATAATAATGACTACAGTACCTACTGCTTAGTCAGCCTTAAATAAGATAATATGTGACAGAGGCATACTGGCAAATGTTTAACAAACTGCTCTCCAAAATACACTTTACAATTTTTTAAAAATTTATTTTATTTTTAATTTATGTAATAAAACAATCATTTCCATAGCATAGTATAATAAAAAAAGATAATTGCACATGAAATTGCAAATCTACTCTGTACAACTTGCTGTTTTTTCAAATATACAATAAAATTATCTTGTAAATTTATTTTTTCTTCCCTCACCTCCCCCTCCCCCAGTGATACCGTTAGACATAAATATGTATATATGTAAAATCATTTTATACATACTTGTATTTGTCAGTTCTTTCTCTGGATGCAGATAGAGTCTTCCTTCATATGCCCTTTGTGGTTAATTTGGGTATTTATAATAGACAAAATGACTTAGTCACTCAAAGTTGTTCTTAAAACAGTGTCGCTATTACTGTATACTATATTCTCTTGGTTCTGTTTATTTCAGTCTTCATTATTTTGTGCAAGTATATCCATTTTTTTAAGATCATCAATCTTATCATTTCTTGTAGCACAGTAGTATTTCATCACAATCATATGCCACAACTTGTTCAGCCATTTCACAATTGATGGGCATCCTCACAATTTCTAGTTCTTTGCTACCATGAAGGGAGCTGCTATAAATATTTTAGAACATATAGATTCTTTTCCTTGTCTCCTAATCATCTTTGGTAATAAACTTAATAGTTGTATTACTGGCTCAAAAGGTATAGGCAATTTAATAACTCTTCAGGCATAATTCTAGATTGTTCTTCAAAATAGTTGGATCAGTTCACAATTCCACCAACAATGAATTAGTATCCCAGTTTTCCTGCATCCCTTCAACATTTGTTGCTTTCCCCTTTGGTCCTTTTAGCCAATCTGATAGGTATGAAAAGATATCTCAAGGTCATTTTAATTTGCATTTCTCTAAGCAATAATATTTATTTTAAAAATTTTTCTTTTGCTTTTTTGGAGGGGGAAGGTAGGGCAATTGGAGTTAAGTGACTTGCCCATGGTCACATGGCTAGTATCCATTTGGATCTTATCTTGGTAAATGCTGTAAGATATTAGTCTATACCCAATTTCTGCCATACTGCTTTCTAGTTTTCCCAACAATTTTTACCAAATAATGAATGTCCCAAAATATTAAGTCTTTACATTTTTCAAATACAAGGTTACTATATTTATTTGCTGCCATAAATTGTATGTCTACTCTATTGCATTGATCTACCTACTTCTTGGACAGCACAAGACAGTTTTGATAATTACTACCTTACAATATAGCTTAATATCTAGTACTGCTAAACCTCCTTCCTTTACATTTTTTCATTACTTCCTTTGATATTCTTTTTTATTTTTGGTGAAGCAATTGGAAATAAGTGACTTGCCCAGGTACACAGCTAGTAAGTGTCAAGTGTCTGAGGCCAGATTTGAACACAGATACTCCTAACTCCAAGATTGGTGCCCTATCCACTGTACCATCTAGCTGCCGCTCCTTTGATATTCTTGACTTTTTGTTCTTCAAAATGAACTTTGTTATTATTTTTCTAATGTAAAATAATTTTTGGTAATTTAATTGGGATGGCATTGAATATATAAGTTAGTTCAGGAGAACTCACTTTTAAGTTTAATCTGCATTATTAATTATTATTATTAATATTTCCCTCATCACTTTAAGTCTATTCAATCAACAAAACGATAAATGAAACCTTGTTTTTTAACAATGGAAGATTTCCAAGTTGTAATTGACCATGCTGAAAATTTAACAATCAGCTTTTATCTCAGGTGACTCCAGCATGTGTAAAGGATTTGTAAACCTCCTAGTGTTATATAAATGTCAGCTATTGTTATTATTACACTATATATCTTGAACACAAGATTGGAGAATTCAAACCTTATGTGGTAGGTAATCGGAAATGACCAGAGATTCTTAGAGGATTGATGTCATGAAATCTGTGTTTTGGGGGGAAAAGTCAATTTGGCAGCAGTAGTAGATGGGCAGTGGAGAATCTGTCAGCAACAAGACTCATAGGAAGGCTGTTAGCAGTAGTTCAGACCTGAGGTAACAAGAGACCCAAACTAGAGGGGTTCCTAAATTGAAGAAAGGAAGAGATAAATACATAGGAAAGAATCGGTTTGGGTGACATTGAATCAGCTCCAACATTCTGTCAGGTGTATGTTCAAAATAATAAAGGTGGACAATTTTAGAAGCACCTGCTATTATTACCATCAAATATTTATTAAGAGACATCATGTGCTCCTTACAACATTGAACTTAGAGTCAGATGAGACTTGGGTTTGAACATCACCTTATCTCCTACTAGCTTTGTGACCACAGGGCACTCACATGTCTTCTTTGAACCTCAATTTTCTCATATGTAAAATGGGCATGATAGCTATTTTATTTTTTGTTCAATGCCTTTTATTCTTCACATCACAGACATTTCCGGACATATAATCACTGATACCACTGCCCACTCCTCACCCTGCCAGTCCTCCTGTTCTGGAACTAAATACTCCCTTTTAACAAAGAAAAACAGTTAAGTCAAAACAACTGTTAGAGTGACTGGAATCTGACAACATTCTGACTTTGTGGTCCTTTTCCTCACTGATGAGAAGAGTTATGTACATTTATTTTTTTAAAAGTCTATCGCTTTGTATTGTAATGATGATCAAACGTGAAGGTTTAGCTACTATGAGCAATACAATGATGCCGAAGATGACTCCACAACGAAAATCCAGTGATTCCATGATTCGATGCAATGATCCAAGATGATTCCGTAATAAAAAATTCTATCCACCTCCAGAGAGGGAACTGATGAATTCTTAGTGCAGATTGAAGCATGTTTTTTTTTTTACTTTCGGTTTCTTGCTTTTTTTATTGGTTTTTGTTTTTTGTTTTTTTGTAACATGGTTAATAAGAAAATGTATTTTGCATGACTTCACTTGTATAACTGATAGTATATTGCTTGTCTTCTCGATGACTGGGGGATGGGCAGAAGGGAGGGAGAGAATTTGGAACTCAACATTTTTTTTTAAAAAAGAATGTTAAAAATAAATGAAACCAAAATACAAAACAAGTCTATTGCTTTAGGGAACTTTGTTAAACCCAGTACAAGGTGATTCAGTTCTTTTCCTCCTTAAATGACCTTGTATATACTTTTCTATGTGCATACTATTTTCCCCTACCCCGAGAATGAAAACTTCTGGAGGGAAGGGACAGGTTTTATTTGTTAGTCTTTGTATTCCCTACACCCTACATAGTGACTTGCAAGTAGGAGCTTAATTAGTGTTTATTAAATTTAATTTAATAGAAATTCAGACTAATATCCTCTTTGCTCCTTCAGAATCTGCACATTTCTTCTCTGTCATTGTTCACTCCTGTTCTTTATAAGGTCAGACGGGGACAGCAGACAAGAATGGGCATTACTGGCAGACAGGAATGGGCATTATTAGCTGTCCCTGGATGGGCCCCTTAGAATGAGTTGTCCTCCCTACTGCTGAATTCAAATGCAATTTCTGTTTCATAATAAATATGCATTTGCTTTATGAACACATTTTATGGCAAGCCTTTCTGCATTATATAAACATTTCACTGTCTTTGCCGACCATGAAATTACTCACGTTTTAATCTACTTGTTATATTAAGAGAAGGGGCTTTTAATTTAATAGGTTTCACAAAAGTAAGTAATTTATAAACATGTTTTCAGACTTTTTGAAACCAGATGAAGGGACTCAGGGCTATGTTAGGAAGAACAGGTCAAAGGGACAGTTTTTGAATTTGGGATTAGGATGAGTCATGAAGCCCCCATCCCTCACACCCACACACCCAATTAATTTGGAAAACAAAGACAGCCAGGTAGACATCAGAGCCTTCTGTCCCTTAAATGATTAAGCAGAAAATTCCCCTTGTTCTTAGGAGAGAAAACAAATGGGTTGAAATATGCCAAGGCAGACACGCAACCCATTGCAACTTGCCACCCATCACCCCCAATTCAATTCTAGAGGAGGAGTTTTTGTTTTAAAATATATACATAAGCAAAAACACCTGATCCAAGGAGTCAGTCTGCTGATGTATATAGAACTCTGCCTACCTCTGTGTCCTGAGAAGGAATTTCATTCCTTTGTTCTTAGGAACCAGAAAGTCAGTCAAGTAGCATTTATTATTGCTTATTCTTTATTGAGCTCCTACTATGTGCCGGACACGTACTAAGTGTTAAGGCTACAAAAGGAGGCCAAAGACTGTCTCAAAGACTTGTAACCCAGTTATCGCTGGTTTTTCTTTTACTCAGAGTTTGATCCCCTTTTATTGATCTTTATTTACATTGCTGTAGTCATAGTGCATATCGTTCTTTTAATCCTACTTATGGTTCACTTTGTGCCAGTTGGTAGAAATCTTTCCAAATTTTATGTATATGCTTCAAATTCTTCATTTTTTATTGCAGAATCATCTCCATTATACTCAAATATCTTGGAGTTTCTTCTTTTTAGTTGCTCCTCCATTGATGGGCATGCATTTTGTTTCCAATTCTTTGCTACCATTTATAGTGTTGCTGTGAATATTTGGGTACATATTGGGTCTTTGTTTCTGTCTTTGACTTCCTTGGGATTTTATGTAGGTCAAAGGGTATGGACATTTTTGTCACTTCCCCCCGCCCCAATTATAAATCGATAATCTTACAACAGTTGGACAACTTCACAACTCTACCAAAGTATAGAACTGAAATGGATCTGTCTTCCCATAGGTACTCAATCACTGACATTTCTGTTTTCTATCATCTTATGCAATAAAGAAATCAATCAACAAGGTTTTTTAATTGCCTACTATGTGCTTGGCACTGTACTAAGGAAATATAAAGGCCAATGCAAAATCGCTTCCTGCCTGTAGGGAGCTTACATTCTGGAACAAGTTAGTTCCAGTTTGATGGGTGGGAGATAAAATATCAAAGTTTGAATCTCTTACTCATAGTGATTTGTAGAATGTTTTCAAATGGTCATCTATAGTTTGTGACTCTTGTAAACTACTCTGACCACTGTGTCTTGGAGGATGTGCTTTGTTGTTGTACGTGTGTCATTTCTCTTTATTTTTGGTGTAAGATTTTCTTGGTCATGTTTGAAGCAAGTATCTTCCCATTTTGCGGTATCTCTCCTTATTTCTCAATTTTTTACTCATGAAAATTTTTTTAACTGCAAACAAAATTGTTTATTTTGTCTTTTGTTATCCCTATATGTTATTTGTTTACAAAATTTTCCCCCAATCATAGTTATGAAAGACCCCTGAGGAGGAACATTCTGCTGTAAACTCCAGCAAACCACACTGCAGAATTCTTGGGGATGGATTAGTTATCATATTTATTTCTGTATCTAGACGTAAATTGAGAAACAGTATGGTACAGTGCACAGACAGTCAGCCTGGGAGCCAGGAGGTCCTGGGTTCGGGGTCCCGACTCTTTTCACATACCGGCTATATGGCTGTCAACAAACCACTTAATCTTTCAGTGATCTAAGACCAAAAGTTAAAGAGAAGTTGCCAACTTGCTTTTGTTGAAGGAAGTTGGGAGTTTCCCATATCAATGAAATTATTGGTTCGGTTCCTATTCCTATCTTTGTCCTATCTAGGCAGAAAGTCTAGAATAGAGTAAGACTATGCTAGCTCTGAGACACAACGTCCTTGCTAAGTTATGTGACCAATGACAAATTA
>CM053580.1:408731567-408764910 GCA_028627135.1 Pseudochirops cupreus
TAACAAGATCTGAGTTGAAATTCTGACTCAGACACTTACTAAATAAATTATCTTGGGCAAGTCTTCTAGCCTGTTTCCTTTTCTATAAAATAAGGGTGATAATAGTACCTGTCTCACAGGGTTGTTGTAAAAATTAGCCTGGTAATATATGTAAAAATGCTTTGTAAAACTTAAATTGATATCTAAAGACTAGCTTATTATTATAAGATATATAAGAGTTTATCAGTGAATACTTTATTTTTCCTTTTTGGAGGCAGAAGGGCAGGGCAATTGGGGTTAAGTGACTTGTCCAAGGTCACACAGCCAGTAAGTGTTAAGTGTCTGAGGCTGCATTTGAATTCAGGTCCTCCTGACTCCAGAGCCGGTGCTCTATTCACTGTGCAACCTAGCTGCCCCTCTGGATACTTATTGAATTGACATTGTTTTATATTAAAGAAGTACTAAGTGAATGGTGAGAAGCAGCTAGGTGACACAATAGATTAAGTGCTGGGCTTGGAGTCTGGAAGACTCATCTTCCTGATTTCAAATATGACCTCAGACAATTACTAGCTGTGTGACCCCAGGCAAATCACTCAATCCTGTTTGCCTCAGTTTCTTCATCTGTAAAAATGAGCTGGAGAAGGAAATAAACAACCATGCCAGTATCTTTGCCAAGAAACCCCAAATAGGGTCAGGAAGAGTTGGACTACAACAAAACTCAGTGGGGAAGGAGATACTTAGGAGGAGTGGAGCACTGACCTTTCTTAATTTGTGAGCCTAGAAAGTGGTTAGCAAACTCATTTTGCTTCCAGGTCTTTTGTGTGTGTATATGTTGACCCCAGTGTGATTGTCAAGGCATTAGTCAGTAAGTAAGCATTTATTAAGGACTTACTATGTTTCAGGGTCCATGCTAAATTCTGGTGTTATAAAGAAAGGCCAAAAACTGTTCATGTCCTCTAGGAAGAATGACGAGGTTACGACCTCTTGCAAAAGGTGGTTTGGAGTTGAGTCTTGAAGGAAGCCAGTGAAGTCTAGAGATAGAAATGAAGAAGAAAAGCATTTGGGACATAAGGAAAAAAACCACTGAAAAAGCGCCAAATTAGGGGCAGCTAGGTGGCACAGTGAATGACTCCCTGGAGTCAAGAGGACCTGAGTTCGAATCCAGCCTCAGATACTTGACACTTACTAGCTGTGTGACCCTGGGCAAGTCACTTAATCCTGACTGCCCTGCCTAACCCCCCCCCCCAAATGCACTGAGTTGGGAAATGAAAGTCACATGCAAGAAACAGCTAGAAGACCAGTATCAAACAAATTGCAGAGTACATGAGGGAGAGTAAAGTGTAAGAATAATGGAAGGGAAGAAAGGGCCCAAGTAACGAAGGGCTTTAAAAGCCAGAAGGAGAATTTTGTATTACCTGGAGGTAATAGGTAGCCACTGTAGTTTGAGTAGGGGGAGGTGACATGGTCAAACATGCACTTTAGGAAGGCTACTTTGGCAGCTAAGTGAAGGATGGAATAGAGTTGGGAAAGACTCAACCCATGGATATGAAACATAAAGCTATCACAATAATCTAGGTATGAGATGATTATGGATTGTGTAAAAATGGCAGCTGTATGAGTATAGAGAAGTAGATGTACAGAAGAGCTTTTGTGAAGGTTGAAATGACAAGATTTGGCAATCAGTTGTATATGTGGGGAGAATAAGAGAGAGAAGTTGAAGCAGACACCCTGGGTGAGTCTGGATAACTGGGAAGATGGTAGTGCCATTTATAGTAACATGCAAGTTTGGGAAAGGGAAGGGTTTGGAAGAAACATATAAGTAGTTCTATTTTAGACATGTTGAGTTTGAGATTTCCATGGGATTTCCAGTTCTACATCTAGGATGTGTAATAGGCAGTTGGTAATAAGAGACTAGAGATACAAAGAGAGGTTAAGGTTGGATAAGTATATCTGAGAATCATATGCATAGAGATGATAATTGAATCCACGGAAGCTGATGAGATCAGAAGAGATAGTATAAAGGAGGAAGAGAAATCCAAGGATAGACTCTTGAGGGATGCCCTTGGTTAGTGGGCATGACCTGGAGGAAAATCTAGCAAAGGAGTGGTCAAACAAATAACAGGAGAGAACCAGGAAAGAACAGTGTCACAAAAATCTAGAGAAGAAAAGGCACCCAGGATAAGAGGTTATTGAGAGTTCAAGAAGGATGAGGATTGAGAAAAAGTCTTTAGATCTGGCAATTAAGTGATCACTGGTAACTTTGAAGAGAGAAGTTTCAGTTGAATGATGAGGGTTTAGAAGATAGTGAGATGAGAAGAAGTAACATTCCAAATTGTAGATAGCTTGTCAAAGAAGAAGGAGCCCTTTGTAAATGGCCTCAGTTTTTTTTTTCAATAAAGCAAGAGGTGAAGTCCTCAGCAGAAAACAAGGAGAAGGGGTACCATGAAAGGTATGAGAAGGTATAAATAGGTTTGGGATAATTGCTGTGGTGAGGGGTATGGTGAATTGAATGGGGAGGAATAAAAGCATTGCCTTGTTGCAGTGAGAGCCCATATAAAATTCTGTAATGTATATTTAAATGATGTATGTTTTATCTATATAGATAGATATAGATATTATGATGTATTATGCATATATGTGTGTATATACTGATGTATACATTTTATGTAACATAAATATAAATTATAGTGGATCCAGTCCACACAGTTTCTGAGTCTGAGGCCTTTTAAATATGGATTGGATTTGATGGGCCATGAGGTTCCCTCTATCTCTGTAATTCTGGGATCTCATGCGATACCAACCATTTAAGCTCATGTTATAAAATGTCTTGACTTTTCTGTATATCTTGACACTTCATAAAAACACATTTGACAGTAACAGAAGTAAGCTCCCCTCAATACTTGGAAGGGAAATGGTATCACTTACATTGCTTGTTCCTTATTAACCTGTGTTAACACAGCTATTGGTTTACAAAATCACACTGAAATTGGTTTTGCTTCTGTGGGCGATGACTAAAAAAAACCCCTGTGAGCTGATTTCTGTGTAAAAATACCTTGAGAATTCACACCACTGAAAGTCTTGCAGTAGTGCTGGTTGGTTTGGGTTTGTTTTTTTTTTTAAGAGTTTAAAAGTAGACAGTCTGGAGAGAAGTGAATAGATGACTCAGGCTTCAGAGCTTTCTGTTTTATATGTATAACTCCAATTTCAATGTAGGCAAGCTATGGGTGAAAGCTGATTCTTTTTTTTTTTTAATTTGCTTTTTGGAGGGGGAATTTGGAGGCACAGCAATTGGGGTTAAGTAACTTGCCCAAGGTCACACAGCTAGTAAGTGTTAAGTATCCGAGGCCAAATTTGAACGGCCTGGTGCTCTATGCACAGCACCTCCTACCCACCCCGTGAAAGCTAATTCTAAGAGTGAGGTACATTATGTAGCTCTGGGAGACAGCATGCTTTGCTATGGAAATCACACTAGATCTAGTTAGGAATTGAGTTCAAATTCTCTGGCATTTAACTAGCTGTGTGACCATGAGCGAGTTACTTAAGCTCTCTGAGACTCAGTGTCCTCATCTTCAAAATGAAGAAAAATAAGACCTATAGTAACCATCTCACATTAGACAATGATCATGTATACAAACTGCTTTAGAGGTCTTAAAGGGACTGTTCTTTACCTTTCCTTGTATTGCCAGCACTTAGCACCATTCCTGGCACATGGGAGGTACTTAAGAAATGCTTTTTGATTTGACAGGGTTTGTTGATTATGTAACACAAGTGGTCAGTGGCTACTCTGTCATTGTAACTTGCTTTAAACAAACCCAATATGTTTTATTTTTTAGCACAAAAATAAATGAGAGAAATAATACTTTGATTTACAAAGGATTCATAATAGAATTTCTTTTCTTGGAAAACTCCCCTAGAGCTTGAGAAATATGATTAAGTTATAAAAATTTTACTTGCAAATTCTTTGAATTGTCTTAGAGTTATCTTTTTTCTGTATTCCAAGACTATGATATTTATGACATGGAGTCATACAGTTCTGCCACTAGAATATGGATGTTAAAAAAGATGGGAGTTTGTTTCAAGAAGCTTGGAGTCATTAAATGAACTATGCAATTTCCCAAGGGCAATCCACTCTGCTTTCCTCCTTCACTTTGGTAACTAGTTCACTTTCCTCCTCTATTTCTGTAACTAGTTCATTCTGCATATGCAGAGTCTGCCCCAAACATATGTATTAATGTACCAGCTCTATGATCTGTTCATTCAAATGCATATCATAGCTTGGACAAGAGGCATCTTGTCATGTGTGGTCAGTCTGAACTCTTTAGGGTGAGTTTTTAAGTGATTATGGATCTCACAGAGGAGGATGAGCAGGGTTTCAGTGCTTGGTTTAGCAGCTGGAGCATCTTACCATATATGAATAATCCTTACTCCAATTGTTCTGTGTTGCTTTTGGCTGGATAGCCTCCATGACAAAGGGAAATACCTTTGGTAAGCATATGTCTCTCTACGAATTGGATATACCATAAAACAATAGTTACCTAGGAGTAGAGGGAGTTAGGGTGTCATCAGAGAGATACACAACTTGAACAGAAGGTGTTTGTAAGAGTCAGGGATAACCAATGGACACCCAACATGAGCTGATATTATTCATGAAGCATCAAGAGATAGAAGACAATGGCTTCAGCACATTGGGTGGCCCCTCTTTGGAGGATTTATGGAAGGACATGGTGATCCAGAGAAACACAAGATGAGACAGTATGAATGGGTTGTAATCCCTGCAATTGGAAAGAGGATCTACAGGTCAAATAATCATTAAAATGCTAAAATATTTCCTGCAGCTAGAGTAGATAGGTAGTATGATAGTAGATAACATGGTAGATAGAGTGCTGGGCCTGGAGTCAGAAAGACCTGAGTTCAAATCTAGCCTTGGCCGCTTACTGTCTATGTGACCCTGGTCAAGACACTTCACCTCTTCCTGCCTCAGTTTCCTCAATAGTAAAATGGAGTTTTCTAACAGCCTCTCAGGGTTGTTTTAAGGATGAAATGAGATAGTATTTGTAAAATGCTTTGCCTGGCACATGGTAGGTACTTATTAATTTTTTATTCCCTTTCCCTCTAATTAGAGTCTAAAGAACCCAGACCATGAAAGAAATCAGATTAGATCAAAAAGAAAGTAGGATGTGGAACTGAATAGAATTTTAAAGTGAGCCCAGTATCACCTTAACCTAGTAAAACCTCAGTGACACAGATCTCAACTTCTTGGCTAAAATTCAGCTGGTTACACTCTTCTTTTCTCCATTCAACTTCTAGAAGGAAGAGGCCTTTCACAAGAAAAAAATAAAAGAATTTGATATCAAGAACTTATTTTTAAAAATCAGCTATCCTGATAGCTTGACGCCTTGAGGTCAATGCTTATTCACCCCCAATCTGTTATACCTTCTGCATCTACTCTTTGACCATAATTGATATTTACTCTAAATGATGACCCTGAAATACTTAGAAAGACTCAGCAACAAAGAAGATTGAATTATGCTCCATATACTGTACTTACTAAGTCAGGAAAGTAACTAAATCATCTTAGATTTTTCAATAATAGAAGTTACAGAATAAGGATTATCTACTTGAGTAAATGAGTATATTCAAATACTTAGACCACTTTTTTTTCCCAAACATTCTACTTAAGTGAGGACACTATTGCTTGTTTTTTATCTAAAGCATCAATTCTGTGCCACTCTAAAGTGAAAAAAAGGGGTAAGCCAATTACTAACAGACTTGGCAATTTTGACCAGTGAATATGAGGGTTTAGAAAGGGAATAAGCAGGGTCTTTCAAAAAATATTCTGCAACATGCCACAAATAACTTTGTTCCATGAATCTCTGGCTATTAATATCAAATGTTACCAAAAAAAACCCAAACAAACAAAACCCCCCACAAAACTAGAAAAAACATTTGCTTGTCCAACAAAATACCTTTTGTCACTGAGGAGATCCAGTGCAGAGTTCAAATGGTCAATAGATTCCCTATAGATGATGAGGTGCTCAAGATTTTCCTATTTTCAGTTGACATTGTGTTGGCTACATCAAGCCCCAAAATGTCTCAGAGCCTACTAAATGAAAATTCAAAAATCTGAACCTAACTATTCATGAAGGAAACCAAAGAAATTCTCAGATATATTGGACATTTCATAGGTATTTTCATAGAATTTCTTTTTTCTATATCCTCTTGCTGGATTTTGATTATAATAATAAACAAGCATTTATTAAGTACCTACTATACAGTGCCAGATACTGTGCTCTACCTTAAATGTATAAGCACAAAGAATGAAATAATCCCTACTCACAAAGTGTTTACATTCTAATAGAGAAAACATGTACAAAAACATATGGAGCATAAAGTGAATAAATTACAATAAATACAGAGTAGTTAAAAATAAGCTAGTTTATCAGGGAGGATGCTAGCTTTGGGGGATGATGTCAGGAAAAGTTTCATGCAAAAGATGGTGTTTAATTTGTACTATAAAGAAGACAAGGACTTTATTACACAGAGGTAAAAGGTAGGATATTCCAGGCATGGAAGATGACCAGTGCAAAGGCATGGAGGTGGAAGATGTAGTATCATGTATAAGGGGAAAAAAGGGTATGCCTATTTGGCAGGATGTAAGAGTATGGAAGAGGGAGAAATGTTCAATAAGGCTATAGATTAGGACCAGATTGTGTGAGAGTTTCAAAAGCTAGACAACGGAGCTAATTTTTCATCCTAGAGATGACAGGAAGGCAATAGAGTTGATTGAATAGGGGAATGACATGGTCAGGTCTACAATTAAGGAAAATCACTTCAGTAGCAATGTTTAGAACAGACTGGAGTGGTGAGAGACTTGAAACAGGTGAGATCAATTACAGTGTTATCCTGATAATCTAGCTGAGAGGTAATGAGAGTCTGAACTAAGATAGTAGTTGCATGAGTGGAGAGAAGGGGTTAGATGTGAGAAATGTTGTAGAGATAGAAACAATAATATTTGGCAATTGAATATGTGTGGTAAGGAAAAGTGATACTGAAGAGATTATAAGGCTTTCTACAGAAATATGGAATCATGGAAGAGGGAAAAGTTTTTGTGGGGAGATATTGAATTCAGTTTGAGACATATTAAGTTTAGATGTCTCCATGATATCCACTTTTGAATATCTAGTAGGTAGTAGGTGATATGAGACTGAAGGTCAGGAGGGAGACTGGAGTTAGATATATAGTTCTGCAGATATCATAATTAAACCCATGGAAACTTGATGAGCCTACCAAGAGAGGAGGTTTAAAGGGAGAAGAGAAGAGGACTTTTGATCTACACTTAAGGGACCATGATAGGCATGAAGACACAGGAAAGGAGACTGAGAGTTAGGAAGAGAAACAGGAGAGAGAAGTATAATGAAAACCCAGAAAGATGAAAATAAAATCCAAAAAGACTTGTGAAATCGGTGGGTTTATTTTACATTCAGTTGTCCAACTAATTTTTTAGTTGAATTTCTGGAGTCTTCTAATTTTATTTCTTCTGTATTACTTTTATTCCCTCAGGTCTGACAATTGTTATTTGTAAAAAAGGAAAAGCTTCTCTTGGGGTGAGGGAAATGAAGTAGTGGGTAGTGCAAGAGAAGAAAAAAATTTTTAAAGAAAGAATAGAGCATCAATAAAACATTAAATAGACACAAAGGAAAACAAAACACAAACAGGCCCTTTTGTTTCTACCTTATTAAATTAATTAGACACTTTAAAGAGACCAAATTGCAAAAATGTAATAAGTGACATTTTTATATACGATTGCCTTTTTGGCTTTTTGTACGCTGAAAAGCAAATATAACTGCTGATAATTAAAAAGTTCATAATAAACAAGAAAATTTAGTTTTAGAAAATGATTGAGGGGATGAAAAGTACCTTTTGTCCCAACTACCCTCAAGTATCTGTATTCAGTCAAAGGAACATGGGACAATAACTGATTGACTAGGATGGGAAGAGTTTTTAGATTAGTTTTTTGGGTTGCTTGAGATGTATAACTGTGAGAAAACTCCTTGCATGAATCTTCATATCTGATTGGGTTTCTGGTTAGCATAACCTAGATCCTTAGTTAAGGATCCCTAAGCAACAGATGGAAATGGTCCATCTTCCCAGTCATGCAGGGCTAGGTTGAAACAATGCAATAAAGTTTTCTCACAAGACAGAAATTGAACTAGACCCATAATTGAATAGAAAGGAAACCGAGCTAAAGGCCGAATTGAGTCACAAGATGGAGTCAGTGTGGTTCACTCAATTTCCACAATTCCTTCAATATGCGGTTGAACGGAGAGCCATGTATTTATAACTTAGACAAATCCTATGGTTGGACAATGATCTGGTCCCAAAATTGATAGAAATGATCAGGACAACAATGAGCTTCTGTTTTTACAAGATTGCACAATATTTTTTAATGACCCCCATAGTGTTCCATGATTAAAAAAAAAAATCCTTTAATGTCAGTGTTCTTCCAATGATGTTGTATGATTACAAGTCAAGCAATCAACAAATAAATGTTTATTATGTGCCGGCGATGTTCCAGGCACTGTGCTAAGCACTAGAATCATGTGATTCTTTAACCTCTGAAGAGTTAAAGTCACCCAAACAGGAAGGAAGAAGCATATGGTAGGTATAAGTAGAATGCAACACATTACCAAGAAAAAGTTATGCTGAAGAAGCAGCATAAAGGATGTCACCATAAAAATGTGTGACTGAATGGGGAGGTGGATTAGTCATATCACAAGAAGGAATGATAACTAATAGACAACTAATGTATTCCATGAGCATCTGTGCAACATCAGGATATCTTCACAAAGTCTACCAACACATTGAATGTAACCCTAGAAGAAGATTTACAGAAGGACATGGGCAAGAGTTGTATGAGATGAGGAAGTATAAATGGATGGCAATCTATACTGTGGGAAGAAGCATGCAAATTCATGGGATCACAGGTCCATTGAAGGAAGAAGAAATTTCCTAATAATTAAAGCCATCCAAAAGTAGAATGAGAAGCCTGGGGAGTACTTGGTTCACCCTTGCTGGAGGTCTTCAAGCAAAGATTGGATGACCATCTACTTGATACATCATAAAAGTGATTCTTGTTTGGCTTAGATAACTTCTGAGGTCCTTCCCAACTCTGAATATCCAATCAACAAGCACTTCTTTTTTTTAATGCTTATTTATTTTTAGCTTTCCACATTCATTTCCATAAGTTTTAAATTTTCTCCCTCTTCTTCTACCCCCCCTCCCCAAGATGGCATGCAATCTGATATAAGCTCTACATATACTTCATATTAAACATATTTTCACATTAGTCATGTGGTATAGAAGAATTAGAATGAATAGGAGGAACCATGAGAAAGAAGGCAAAACAAAAGAAAAAAAGAAAATAGTCTGCTCCATTCTGCATTCAGACTCCATACTTCTTTCTCTGGATGTGGATGGCATTTGCCATCATGAGTCCTTTGAAACTGTTTTAGGTCCTTACATTTCTGAGAAGGGCTGTCTATCAAAGTCAGTCATCACACACTGTGGCTGTTACCATATACAATGTTCTCCTAATTCTGCTCACTTCACTCAGCATCAGCTCATACAAGTCTTTCCAGGATTTTCTGAAGTTCACCTGTTCATCATTTCTTATAGCACAATAAAATTCCATTACATTCATATACCACAACTTGTTCAGTCATTCCCCAATTGAAGAACATCCTCTTGATCTCCAATTCTTTACCACCACAAAAAGAGCTGCTATGAATATCTTTGTACATATGGATCCTTTTCCCATTTGTATAATCTCTTTGGGATACAGTCCTAGAAGTGGTATTGTTGAGTCAAAGGGTATGCACATTTTTATAGTCCTTTGGGCATAGCTCCAAATTGCACTCCAGAATGGTTGGATCAGTTCACAACTCAACCAACAATGCATTAGTGTACCAAATTTCCAACATCTTCTTCAGCATTTATAATTTTCCTGTTTTGTCATGTTAGCCAATCTGAGAGGTGAGAAGTGGTACCTAAGAGTTGTTTTGATTTGCATTTCTCTAATCAATAGTGATTCAGAGCATTTTTTCATATGTTTATAGATATCTTTAATTTCTTCCTCTGAAAACTGCCTGTTCATACCCTTTGACCATTTGTCAATTGGGGAATCACTTTTATTCTTATAAATTTGACTCACTTCCCTGTATATTTTAGAAATGAGGCCTTTATCAGAGGCACTGTTTACAAAAATTCTTTCCCAATTTTATACTTCCCTCCTAATCTGGGTTGCATTGGCTTTATTTATACAAAACCCTTTCAATTTAATGTAATCAAAATTATCCATTTTGCATTTCATAATGCCTTCTATCTCTTGTTTGGTCATAAATTCTTCTGTTTTCCATAAATCTGAAAGGTAAATCTTGTGCTCCCAGATTGCTTATAGTATCAGCCTTCATATCTAAATCATGAACTCACTTCAGCTTTATTTTGGTATACAGTGTAAGATATTGGTCTATGCCTGGTTTCTGCCATACTATTTTCCAGCTTTCCTAGCCCTTTTGGTCAAATACTGAATTCTTTTCACAGAGGCTGGATTTTTTGGGTTTATCAAACAGTAGATTACTATAATCATTGACTACCATGTCTTGTGTACCTAATCTATTCCACTGATTGACCACTATATTTCTTAGCCAATACCAAGCAGTTTTGATGATGATGCTTTATAATACAGTTTAAAATCTGGTATGACTAGGCAACCTTCCCTAGCATTTCTTTTATTAATTCCCTTGATATTCTGGACCTTTTGTTCTTCCAGATGAATTTTATTATTTTTTCTAGTTCTATAAAAATATTGTTTTGGTAGTTTGCTTGGTATGGCACTAAATAGAAAAAGTAATTTAGGTAAAATTGTCATTTTTATTGTATTAGCTCTGCCTACCCATGAGCAACTGATTTTTTCCAATTATTTAGATCTGACTTTATTTGTTTGACAAGTGTTTTGTAATTGCATTCATATAGTTCCTGGGTTTGTTTTGGAAGGTAGACTTCCAAATATTTTATAATGTCTACAGTAACTTTAAATGAAATTTCTCTTTCTATTTCTTGCTGTTGGGCTTCATTAGAAATATATTGGAATGTTGAAGCATTTATGTGAGTTTATTTTATATCCTGCAATTTTGCTAAAGTTACTTATTATTTCAAGTAGGTTTTTACTTGATTCTCTAGGATTCTCTAAGTATGTCATCATATCATCTGCAAAGAGTGATAACTTAGTTTCTTCTTTGCCTATTCTAATTCCTTCAATTTCTTTTTCTTCTCTTAATGCTAAAGCTAACATTTGTAGTACCAAATTAAATAACAGGAGTGATAGTGGACATCCTTGTTTCATCCTCAATCTTAATAGAAACACTTCTAGCTCATCCCCATTACATATAGTACTTACTGATGGTTTTAGATAGATGCTACTTATCATTTTAAGGAGGGCTCTATTTATTCCTATGCTCTCTAGTGTTTTTAATAGAAATGTATTAACATTAACAAATTAACATTAAATGTATTAACTAGTATTTCTTAAGCACCTACTATGTTCCTGTCACAACCTTGGCATTAAAGATTCTGTCCTTCATATCACTTCTCAAATGAAAGTCATCACTGGTAACACGGTACCATCCACAAAGTCGTTTGCACATCATCCTGTGTCTCTTTATTGTACCTACAATTTGGATTTTTCTGAGATCACAAGACTTTATGAATCTTAGCCATATAACAGCATCAAGGCTACATTGGTGTTTTTAAAAATCTCAAGCACTAAAGAGCTCAGGAATATTGATATCACCTTGTAGTTTGTCAGATGTGATCTGACATGATCTCCCATTCAATTCTTGGCCCATTTGATTGTCCATCTCTAGCACTGGTTCTAAATAAAAGTATCACTGTATTAACTCAATGAGATTTACATCCAAAAGCATGACATTGAACAATGTGTCTTCTTTGCTTACTTTGTGTTTTTTGTTTGTTTTCTTTAATGTGTGATTAGATAGGTTCATCTCTTATGGCTGACTCTAAATCTCTTATGTAAAGTAGTGCTCCAGAATTCCATGCAATCAGAGCATTGCCCTTTGCAAATAGGAATATCTGGAAAACTCTGTCGGTAGTAGGGAATCTTTCTTTTATTTGGATTTTGCCCAGTTCATCCTGCATGACTGTGTTAAAATTATATTTTGTTCTGGTCCCCCTGATCATTCCCCCCAATATCCACCATAAACACTCCTAGTCAGTACAGCAAACTGATAAACTGTCAATGTAAAGGGGTGATAGCAGGATGTAAGATTGTAAAGGAGAACATAGAAATCATATGCAAACCATTCCAAAGATCAAAGGAGCATACTCTACAAATTATATATGAACCAAAATTCACATCATGGTAATATGTTTTGAATCAAGGGAATGCATCTAGGTTTTGCTGTCAGACATTTGGTCCTATGATATGTAATCTAGACCTCTGCAATAAAGACCAGGATATCATCAAATGGGACTAATAATTTTGAGAAGATACACATATGTCAACTCTAAAGTTTTATGGACAATTTTAAAATGATTTGGATATGTTAATGAAGTAACCCCAAGGCAGGACAGTTAAGACTTAGTCTTTTGTCCCCAAAACTCTATAAAAATAAGATTCCAAACTCTTGCCCCCTGCCTCAGGGCTCTTACTCCCAACTCTAATTCATGGCTACATGAGTTATATTCTGCCTCTCCCCTTCCCCACCCTCTTCCACATGCTTCTTGTTTTCCTTCACCATCCTCTGTCCACACACCAATTGCCTCTGTACCCTTTTCACAGCTTGTCTATACTTTTCTGTGCTATTTGCCCCCTTCCTGCCCCACCCCCCATGGCTAGTAAAGTGTTATTACAGCCCCATTTCCCTCTACCATCATAGTCTTTCCCAGCAAGTACCCAAAGAACATGACATGCCTGCCCTCATTTCATAATATCATAATTTCACAAATTAATTATCAGTTCAATGACACACTGGCTAATACCTTTGGTGAGCACAATTTCACAGAAGGCTACAGCAGAAAAACAAGCTAAACACTGATTAAATTATTAACAGTTTTCATTAACATAATACTTTTCGGACAACAATCTAGTGAGGCAAGTTTTAAAATAGTATTGTCCTTATTTTATAGATGGGAACATAGAAGAACAGTAACTTTCCCTCAGTTTTATAGCTAATACAGGTCTGTATCAAGAGCAAAAGCCAACATTTTTGACTTGAAGTCCAGTTCTTCTTCCTCTATATTTAGTTTGGTTTGCCGGTAAACCTTAACCCTAATTCTGTTTAACAACCTGCTTGCTGAAAAAACACAACTTTTGACCTGCATTATTATAATTTCTCCATCACTTTCTTAGATCTAGACAATAGTTAAAAATAGATTGAGCTCTGACATGGAGCATTTGCTGATTTCTGAGGTGTAAATGCACATCCTGAGAATTTAACAATTAGCTCTCCTGTAGAGTTCACAATTCAAACAGAAAATGCATATTAATGGAATTGCAACAAACAGAGGAGGAGAAACAGAAATCTCCATCTAAATGGGAGTGTCAAGGGAGGAGAAATCCTGAATAATTAAGATGGCAAAAGTGGCCTTCTTTTCCCTTGGGAACTGCTATATTATGATAATGTGATGGTCTGCTTATCTACAAGGGTCCAGTATACACAAGCAATTTCTCAGGCTAGTACAGACTGCCTGGCACCTGTGTTGACTCCCAAGGACATGCAGGGAGTCTAGCAAACAACAAATTATGTCAGCTCACGGGAGGTTTTGTCCTTGACACATTCAGGGCCACCTGTATGCTCTGGGTCTAGTGTTTCTGGAAAATATGGCAACTCAAAAGGGCAAGTTTAGAGGATCCCTTAACACTTGAGATTGAGCTCACTCCAGCACACATATATGAGGAAGTATTCATTCAGGTGGCCTTCTCTGGGATGATAAATAACATTTTCAGCAGTTGGGGATGTCTCTTGGTGGGATTCTGTGACTTACTTCTGAAAATTGGAAGGGTTGGAGGAAAGCAGAGAGAAGATTCTGCCTCTGCCCAAGTCTTTCCCACATGCTACTCTTGTCCAGCCCTGCTTGTGTTTCTCCAAGAACAACTTTTCTTGAGAGTGCATCAGTAAGCTAAAGAATATTTCAGGATCATCAAAACAATACTCTACTTTTTTTTCTTTTTGCAGGGGGGAAGGCAGGGCAATCGGAGTTAAGTGACTTGCCCAAGGTCACATGGCTAGTAAGTGTAAAGTGTCTGAGGCCGCGTTTGAACTCAGGTCCTCCTGACTCCAGGGCCGGTATTCTATTCACTGCTCCACTTAGCTGCCCCAATACTCTACTTATTATGAACGTGCAGTACCTGGGACCCCAAACCACCAAGCAAAGGCAATATCAGTTTGAGGGATTTGTAGAAAACCAAACTTTGACCACAAGGTTCATTTAACAAACCATAGACTGTGCTGGCATGACCTCAGGACAACTCTGATATATAACTTAATCTTTTTCTTATAGAGACAAAATCTTTCAGTGTCTCAAGTCTCTTTAGAAGCTATATTAACACTTTCACAATCCTAGCAAAAATGGTCATATTCCCAAATATGGAATTTTACTAAACCTGAATTTCCCTCCGAAGGGATTATAGGGAGCATTGTTGCATAAAAGAATGATTTGGTCATTCAGTTTCTTCCAAGGGATACAAGTTGAATGGGGGGATACGTTGTAGCACAGGTAGGAAGAATGTTAAATTTGGAGCCAAAAGACCAGGGTTTGAAACCTGCTTTTTTTGTTTACTACCTCTATGGGAAAAGCACTGAACTTAACTGGCCCTCAGTTTGCTTGTCTGTACAATGAAGGGTTGTATTACATTGACCTCTAAGTCCCTTCCGGCCGCACTTCTATGATTCTATGCATCCTGTGCTTCTAGAGATGGCTTGAAGCAAAGGTTAGGACCCATCTGCTGCCCTGAAAAATAAAACCAAGAAACCATGTTGCCAAAGAAACATGACTGATGGCTACAGAGTGAGTATTGAGAGACCCAACCTCTAAAAGTTGTAATGAGTCTGAATCTGTGAAATACCAAAGAGAAGACCCAGGCATGAGAAAGACAGACCAAGACAGAGAGACAGAAAGGATGTTTTTTTTTTCTCTTTCATTAGGGAATTCCTCTGTAGTTCAATGGCACCCATACATAGCTTTTCTCTCCAGCCTTGGTGGGATGCATAAAGATATATATAATACATACATACATACACACACATATTTCTAGGAAATGGAAAGTACTGTACAATTTCTCTGAGTTTAAAAAACTGGAGCAATAAAACTGTGCAATTCTTGTTTAAAATTTTCTGGCCAAACTCCTCATCCTACTCTCCACAACCAGTTTTACTTTTGTCTGTTTCTAGAGGATTCTGCTGAGCAATAAAGCTCTGCTAAGGAAATAACAGCTGTATGTTTTTCAGTAGCTGTTTCTAATGGTTTTCCTTTATGGTTCTTTGTGTTAGGATTTTTTTTTTTCGGTTAAAAAAAAAAGGCAAGCAAAATAAAATAAAACCGAGCCCAGAAAAACTAAATCATTCTGGCATTTCTAGGCCTGGGCATAAAATGGTTTCCTAATCTTAATTAATGCCTTTAGAAAGTCTTAAGCAGTCTGTTGGATGCTGTAACTCATTTGTTTTGTTTGTTTCATTGTATTGAGGGCTAGAATTCCTTCCTTATGCATATTATCAAGGTTATTAATATTTATTTAGCATCAGTAGTGTGCTTGGATACTGCACAGAAGTAAGTAATCAGTGATCACTGTCTAGGGGAACAACCAGCTGAATATGATCAATTAGCTCCAACAAACAAAGAAGAGCTACCTTAGGAAAGTGTAACTGAGTGGTTAGGGTTGTATGGTCAAACTGAGATGATTAGGTAGAGTCTCTGAGTTATATGGTGCTCTCCTCAGTTAGGAAGCTTTTGTCTAAAGGAAGAGGTGGAGGGATTTGATTGAATGGAGACTGGAATGTATGTGGATCCCTGGAAATCCAACTGGCAACATGGAACCCCTCATCCTTTAGAAGGATAATATTTTAAAAACTAGCTCAATAAAGGGTCCTGGTATTATGGATTTGCTTATTTTGATGTTTCTCTAACATAACACTACAGCCCCATCTCCCAACTCCAGGCATTCCCCCTAGCTGTCCCCCATGCCTGGAATTCTCTCCTTCTCCCTCTCCCTCTCTGTCTCCTGGCTTCTCTGGCTTCCTGCATGTCCCAATTACAGTCTTACCTTCTGCAAGAAGCTTTTTCCTGATCTCCCTTAAAATTAGTGTCTTCCCTCCAAGATTCTCTCCAATTCATCTCATTTTTACAACTAGTTGTATGTTGTGTTCTCCATTAGTCTGTGGACTCCTTGAGAATAAGGTTTGTTTTTGTTCATTTGTTTTTACCTCTATTTTTGTATCACCAGCACTTAACACAGTGCCCAGTACATAGCAGGCACTTAATGTTTCTTGACTTGACTTACACCTTGATGGTATGTCAGGGATAAGAGCACAGAGTCAAATCAAAGACAGAACCTTCAAGGATGATCATAATTAGAAGATTGAAGGTAGAAGAGGAACCTCTAAAGCCAAAAGAAGAGGGAGTTCCAAAAAGGAAGATATGAGCAACAGGAGTGAACGTATCAGTGAGGTAAGGGGAATAAAGCTAGAGAAAAGAGGATTAGATATTGTTAGTAGAAGATAACCCTAGAGACTAGCTTCATTGAACTTTGTGGGACATTGGTTGGAAGAAAGAATAGCTTACAAAGTAAAAAAAAAAGGGATGCATTTCAAGAAGGAAAGGTTAGGTCACATGACTGGTAAGATGGCAGAATGGCTATTTTCAATATAACTCTTCCACCTGTGCATCCTTAAAACAAGAAGAAATGTGATTAATATGGAGTAATTAAAACAGCCAAATTAAAACAGTAAGAAAAGAAGGTAAAAATACAAAGCACCAGGTTAAGACATTCTGAAATAAGTGGAGGGCTTAACTATCTAAAATTCTTGCTCTTTCTAAGTATACCTACCCCAACCTGGATCTAACAAAATTAAATCTGTATTGGACTCCATGGCTCCAAGGTTAGATCACTGGCCTTGTAAACCAGGGATGGTAAGTTCAAGTCTCATTGTGGCCTACTTCTTTCTCTATCTTGGAAGGATAATGAATATGTAAAGAAAGGTTTCAAGGTTAGAATGTTGTACAGTACCACAGACTTAGATCTGGAAGGGATTTTAGAAGTAGTCCAAACCACTCTATTTGCAGATGAGGAAATTGGAGATCTACCTACAGAGGTAATAGGGGCAGCTTAGTGACCCAGTGGATAAAGTGCTGGACCTGAGGTCAGGAAGATTCATCTTCCCGAATTCAAATCCAACCTCAGACACTTACTAGCTCTAACCCTGGGCAAGTCACTTGACCCTGCTTCCTCAGTTTCCCCATCTGTAAAAATGAGCTGGAAAGGCTTCACTCCAGTATCTGTGCCAAGAAAACCCCAAATGGGGTCATGAAGAGTCAGACATAGTTGAACAACAATAATAGAGATAAATATAATATGGAACTTTGGTTCAAAAAATCAATTTCACAAGTAGAACCTGAGAATGATGTTGCTTGAAAATAGATGGAAAATATCTTGGTGGACTGCAAATTCAATATTAGTCCACAGTGTGGTATCACAGACAAAGAGATAATGTGATCTTAATCTGTGTTTCACGTATCGCAGTATCCAGGACCAGAGGGCTCATGGTCTCCTTCCCCCCTCCATCCCTCTTCCCAGCAGTATTTGGCTCTAGTTAGACCACATTTGTGATATTATGTTCCATTCTGGGTCTTGAAACTTTGAGCTTGTGTTATTTGAAGACAATTTAGAAAGTGGGATTTCTTCTAGTATTTCATGGGCTGTTAGAAAAAAGAGAGATTATACTTGTTCTCATCAGCCCTAGAAAACAGAACGAAAACAAATGGACAGAAGTTGTTGAGTGGCAGATTTTCAGCTCAATGTAAGGGAAACCTTCTTAATAACTTGAACTACCAGCAGAAGCAATGGGTTGCCTCAGGAAGCAGTGGTAATGGCTGAAGGACCATACCGGACAAGAGATACCTATTTAGGTACTAGAATAGATAGTTTCTGAAGTCCCCTAAAAGAATACAAACTTATATTTACATGGTACTTTAAAGGTGGCAAAGTACTTTCCTTACAAAATTTAGGTAGGTAGTATAAGTTTTATTATCTCCATTTTAACAGATGAGAAAGCTGAAGCTTATAAAGCCAGTGTGCTTCTAAGGTGAGGTTTAATCCTGTAAGCCAGCTGTTCTCTAGGCAGCATGATTCTATATGATTCTTTCGTTTTGGGAGTACATAGTAAGCTGGCAGGGACTATGTATGAATCTGTCCAAGATGGCAGCTATATTCCAAATGAAGATTCCTTCCTGCAGAATTTTCTTGCTTTCATAAAATACTACTTCCACCTTTTGCCCTGGTTTTCTACCTTGACAGAACCTCTCACTGAGCAGCTAAAGGACAAGATTTTTTAGTGGATACTGAAAGTAAAAGGTAGATACATTTAATAATCAGAAGAACTGGTCTGCCTTAGTGCCTATCTTGATATATCCAGATTTGAAGATACTGACATGTCCAACATTGCTGCAGGAGTCATTTTCCCAAAGGACACACCACCCTCCTTCTAGTCCTATCCCTAAGTACTTGTTCAGTCATTTCAGTCATGTCTGACTCTTTGAGACCCCATTTGGGGTCTTCTTGGCAAAGATACTGCAGTGGTTTGCCATTTTCTTCTCCAGCTCATTTTACAGATGAGGAAACTGAGGCAAACAGGGTTAAGTGACTTGCCCAGGGTCACACAGCTAATAAGTATCTGAGACCAGATTTGGACTCACAAAGAGAAGTCTTCCTGACTCCAGGCCTGGTTGTCTATCCACTGTGTCACCTAACTGCCTCTAGGCCTGAGCATACTTGTCCTAAAAATTGGCTGATGTAAAGGAGGAGGAAAATCTGCATTCAATCAAAACCTTATATTAGGCATGGAGGCATTTGTGTCATATCATTGTCCACATCAGTGCTAAGAACCTAGAATATTTCCAGACTATCCAGGAGCTCAATCAAATGCCAAACCCACCAAGCACTATTTATATAGGCTTAACTTGACTATTACCTATGTTCCTATACATCACAGTCTGCAAGCAGATATGTTGTTATCAGAATCGGCTTAACTACTAAGTGGTCTTCATAGCCATCCAATGGGGAGTCCAATGTTCATTGACCCCTGTGCTTTGTGCATACCTTACTGGGATGCAAATATTTTTCTCTATAGCTATCAGGGAGTCAGAAATAATCTTCGTCTTTCTACAGGGAGATAGTAACCTGCAGCTTTATTAAAGAATGTGGATTTGTGTGGATTTGTGGATCTCTTCCATCAAAATTAACTCAGAAACCCCTCCCACGGGCTAATCTCCTTCTCCTTCTTTTCAACGGGTTATAGCAGCAGTTATATGACCCTGGAATAATGGCATTTGTTTTATAAAGATACAAAGAAGCTTGCATTTAGCCTTTATGCTTAGCATAAAGACGCAATGAGTAAATAAACTGTGCATAATAACTGGACAAAATATACAATTAAAATATAAAAGCCTACTATATAGCACCAAAAGGCCATCATTCTCTCAGATTTCCCCCCCTCAAAAAAAAAACCCTCAAGAAGCAGTGTTGATCTGGACCCAGGAGTTCAAAGATATTTAGTTTAAATTTGCTTAGTTCACCAATGTTACTTCCATTTGATCAGGTAAAGGATGCCCAGCTTCATCCTGGGTTCATTAGGAATTCTGATCCTGCAACTAAGGGCACAGGGAATGGGATAGGAATCCAGGTGTACTTGGGATCTCAGCTCAATATAGAGTGTAGAACTCAATATTTGATGTGAACTAGGCAACTAGGTAGTGCACTGGAGGCAGAGCTAGGCCTGGAACTCAGGAAGACCTGAATTCAAATGCAGCCTCAGGTGCCTACTAGCTGGGTGACCCTGAGCAAGTCACTTAGCCACTGTCTGCCTCAGTTTCCTCATCTGTAAAATGGGGATAATAGTAGCACCTGCCTCCTAAGGTTGTTGTGAGGATCAAATGAGATAATAATTACAAAGCACTTGCCACGGTGTCTGACACATAGGAGGCACTATAATTAATTATTATTATCATCTAGAAATCAGGAGTGTTGACATTTTCTTTGGCATTGACTGATGTGGGGACCTCTGGCTGCTTTTGGCCGTTTGATTCTTATCCCATTTCAGAGCATCATCAGTGGATGCAGCTGGGTCTTTTCTCACTTTGAGCTACATCACAGTTACTCCCTTTCTGTTCCCTCAGCCTGAAGCTGATGCTTCTTCTTATACCGAGGAGAAAGGAAGCTACAGAGGAAAGAGTGTTGTGCTAGAATTTAGGTACCTGGAACATCAGTACCCTAACTGACTGTCCTATAAACTATCAAATTGCTAATGATCCATCTTCAATCGGAACTACCAGTAACAGTTAAGGGATTTCCATACTCAGAGCTGGTTGCTTCTTGTCCAAGCAAACATTATGCCTATACCCAAGGGGAAGAGCAAATTAATATGGGCTTTTGTGCCTTCACTCCTGCCTAGCCATGCCTGGTAAAGCTTGTTGGGTAGAGCTGTGCCTCTCTCACAATAGCCCAGCAGCAGGTCTCTGGGGACAGTTCAAGGCTTTTTACACAGTTGCCTAGGACTCTCAATAGCCATGACTATGATGTAACAGCTGCTGGTGTTTTCAGTCTGATGAAGTATGTGCCTGGGTTTTCTTCCTGGGTTGGAATAATGCTGCCATGGCTACCAGTAATATATTTTTGTGCAGTGGGCAAGAAGTAGGAAAATATTGAGATGTAAGAAAAAGAGACCTGCCTGATATATGGTTCAGGTTACCTTCCTCCTGTAGATAGAGCCCCTGTATCTCAGGGGAAGTTTCCTGGCTCCAGAATGCAATCCCGATGGATCCACTGGAAAAATGATCTTGCCAAGGGCAAGCTGTATGAGCCAGTTAGTTGTAAGAAATGAAATAGCCAGTCTACTAGACTTACCCCTGGATGGATGGCAGCAATATATCTAGGTAGCTCTTATGGGACATCTTAAAGTAATGTAACTCCAACTAGTGTGTGCTCAAGGACATTTAAAAGATGCTCTAAAGAAAAATTTCAAAGGCAAGATCCTGGGATCTGGAATGTCAACAAGGTGTTGACCCAACAGTGGGTTTCAGGGTAATACCTTTGGGAAACTGCCTCATTTTCATCTTCCCTTCTGGGTTCACTTTGACCTCAAAGATGATATGAAGGGATAGGAAAAGTAGATTCTGTGTGGAAACTGAGGCTCACAGTATTTACATGACTTGCCTGTGGCTGCACAAGTCTTAAATGTTAGAGGTGAGATTCGAATCCCTGTAGCTTTTAACTTTAAATTTAGCACTCTTTCCATCACACCATGATGACCATGAGAGATTGATGAGCCCTTTTCACTAGACCTCTGGGCACTCAGATTGTAATCACCCCAGCCTTCAATCCTATAACAGGGCTTTTAGTGGTGGAAGAAGAGCGTGGTTCCAGGTTTTCTGATGACCAACACCAGACCAGGCCTGGTCATGCTAAATGTCACTGTGCCAGCCATATTAGGAAGATGGAGAAAATTAATCAATTAAGTAACCAATCAATAAATGGTCCTGGTTGTCAGATTACAAAAAAACCAGTAGTGGCCCTAGATCTTCCCCGATGCTTGACTGGTAGCCCACCATGGGCAATTCAAAGACAGAAGAGTTGTACTCAGTGGAATGAAGATGGTATCCATATATATATATATATATGTATATATATATATGTGTGTATATATATATATATATATATATATCTTTGTTGAATAAGATTCCTATATTGTGCTGAAGAAGATTTATCTTCTGCTGTTAATTGTTATAATGAATGTAAGTATATCATTTTATTCCAATCTTGAATCAGGTCTGACTTGCCACATTGTCTCTAAAGCATGAGTTCTCAACATGTGGTCATCTAGCCTTTGCTTTAGTACCTCCTGTGATGAGGACTGTATTCACTCTACTTTTATTACCTCCGTGATAAAATAGAAAATTCTCTGTTTGGTATTTTATATACACACTCACATGTGTATGTACATATCCATGTCAATATACAGTTATTTGCATGTTTTCTTCCCCATTAACTGTGCATTCTAAGAGCAAGGATGGTTTTTTCCCTTTCTTTATACATCCAGCACTTAGAACCATGTCTAGCACATAGTAAACACTTAAATGCTAGGTGACTGACTGACACTATAAATTTCAAGCCAGTTGCTGTAACTTGGAGAATCCATGTAGAGAGTTGTCACATTCCAGAAGTCCCCACACTGATGAAATCATGGAGCTAGATACTCACAAATAAAAGACAAAAAAAAATGGTCTCCATAGCTGAACTGAAGCAATCTTGGTATAGTGCATGAGAATTTCAAAACATTTGACAGACTATGGAAGGTGAACCTACAAGAAGACCTGTTCCCTAGAGATTCAGAATACCCAGAACTTTTTTAGGATTGAATAATCAATACAGATATTGCTAGCTCAAACAATACTTTCCTAATTATGGAAGAAATTAGCAATGGATGGTTAAAAACAAAGAAATAAAAAATCCCTAAGAACAAAAAGTTAAGTAAATATAAATCATGTTTGCCGTTATCTTTATGAACTTTCTTTGGAGACAGCTTCTCAGCTCTGAAGGTAGAGTGCACAGTCCTTCAGACTCTACTTCCCCTAATGACAGGGCAACAGAATTTCACAGAATTTTAAGTTCACAAGTGAACAAAGCCCAAAATATTGATCCAAATTTCTGTCTTTTGATTCAAAACCTAATTTCTTTCTTTCTTTCTTTTTTTTTTTTTGCTTTATTTGCTCCCCATCCCTGGGCACCTGATGCTATTGGACAGTCATCTGAGAAGTGGTTCCAACATACAAGGGAAACTGTTTGGCTAAGATACTGATCTCACAGCCTGGGATCTGTTTCTTGCTCACGCCTGAGGGCTATTCTTTTTAACTTACTGGTGGTCAAGATAGGTGAACGTCAGCAGAGATAAGAGGGTAAGAAGAGTAGACAGGAGTCACTGCAGGGAGAAAACCTGGACCTGGCCAGTATGCTTTGAATGCCAGAATCAGTTTTCCATTTTAGTTGTAACAGTTTGTTTCTGGATTTAAGGAACAGAGAGACAGTTCATGCTCACAGGAAACTTCCCAAGATATGCCGTACTGATGATAAAACACAAGTGGTGGGGAGCATGTGCCAGTCTATGATATAGTCACATGGATCCATTTTGTCCTGATACAGTTCCCATCACAGCTTGAGGTTTCACATGTGGTCCAGAGGAAAGCACTTTTGTTCTGCCAGGATGCTGGATTACCCAGCCACTCCTGACAATTGGAGATTAAACTGTTTTATACTCAGAAGTAAACAAAAGGAGCAGGCACCTTTCACAAATGCACCAATAGAGAGTAAGCAGACATTCAGCACCTTGGAATATTCCAATCAAAAGTAAGCTGGTTAAGGATGCACACTGGGACTCATAAACTACTTTCAGTGCCGAGTGGTTACACCTTTAGATTCAGCAAGTCTTCCTCATTGTTTTTATCTACACATCCTCTCCACACCCTCTGGGGAGAACAGTCCCAATCTGACAAGAATGACTGACAATCCATTCCTAGAATCATTGAATAATAGATTAATTGAATTTCTGTGCTCTTAGGAGCCTTAGTAGGCAAAGACCACATCATCATTATCTCTCTTCCCCTGTGTCTAGAACAACGCACAGAGTAGATACATAAATGTTTGGGGAATGAATGAATCTACTTCATCCCCCTCATTTTATAGATTAAGAAACTGGAAGCAGAAAAGTTCTTCCTGGTGATGACTATTATAATCTCTCAGAACTATGAACCAAATATGGATTAAAATGCTTAGGCTGCAGAATTCTGTCATTTTTTTTTTTATAAATGTGGTCAATAGACATGAAACAAAACAAATCTGCCAGTACAGTTATCCCTTAACACATCAGTGAGGTTAGGAAGGTGCCCCCTTGATCTGGAAAATCTGCATAACATTTTTTGGCCCTCGCTTTGTACCAGAGAGGACATCTGAATTTTTTCTCTTATGGGCTGTTCATGCAAAATTTCAGCTAAGTATTTGGTCATAGGCTCTGTGTCGTCTTCTGGCCTTTGTGTGTTGTCTGCAGTTTCCACAAAACTCCCATTTAATTTCTTATGCCACCACATTATTTATAGAAACAATGATGGGGAAATTCATGATGTGGAAGGGATAAATTGTATTTTTAAAAAATTTATTTAGAATTTTATTTTTCCCCAGTTACTTGTAAAAACAATTTTTAACATATGTTTTTAAAACTTTGAGTTCCAAATTCTCTCCCTTTCTCTCTCCCTGTCTCCCACTGAGAAGGCAAGTAATTTGACCTAGGTTATACGTGTGTAGTCATGTAAAACATATTCATAATAATCATGTGGTGGAAGAAAACATACACAAGAAAAAAACTCAAAAAAAATAAGGTAAGTTAAAAAAGTACACTTCAATCTGCATTCTATTTCTTTTTTTAAATAAAATTTATATATATATATATATATATATATTTTTTTTTCCCATTTCCCCTTGGCCCTTCCCTCCTTTGCTGGAGAGCCATCCTCTATAACAAATGTCTGTTGTTTTGTTTTGTTTTGTTTTTAAAGAGAAAAACCCCAGAAAGATTGATAAATATATTTGAAAATTTTTGACAATACATGCAATGTCCAATGCCTGTGGATCCCCTATTTCTGCAAAGAAGTTAGTGGGAGAGTGTCCTCTCATATCTCTTTCTTGGGCCTGTATTTATTATTTGTAATATTGTATCATTCATTTTTTATTATTTTGAGATTGTTCTTTCAATTTACATTTTTGTTTTGTTGTTGTTCAGCTGTTTCAGTGGTGCCTGACTCTTCATGACCCCATTTGGTGTTTTCTTGGCAGAGATACTATAATGGTTTGCCATTTCCTTCTCTAACCCATTTTACAAATGAGGAAACTGAGGCAAACAGGGTTAAGTGACTTGCTCAGAGTTATAGAACCAGTATATATCTGAGTGCAGATTGGAACTCAGGTCTTCTTGACTCCAGGCCTGGTTCTCTATCATTGTGACACTTAGGTGGTTCTGCTCGTTTCACTCTGTATCAGTTCACGTCATCCTTTCAATTCTGGTCAGCATTCATAATATTCATCATTTCTGGTAGCATAGTAATATTCCATTACATTCATGTAATACAATTTGTTTAGCCATTCACAGTCAATGGGTATTGATTCTGTTTCTACTTCTTTGCTGCCACAAAAAGTACTGCTATAGATATTTTGGTATATATTAGGCCTTTTCCTCCCCTTTCATTAATGACCATCTTGGGTCCTAGTAGTAGAATCCCTGGGTAAAAAGTTACCAACATTTATGCTACTTTGTTTTCTGCCAGCGCGTCTTTGATGATCTGTTCTTATCAGATGGAAACACCACATTTGGACTCCCTCTGCCTCAGTAAGCAATACACTAGAAGAGGAGGTAGAAAATGGTAACTAAGATACATTGGAAAGAGAAGCGGGACCTGGCTGAAGTTAAATAAAATATATCTTTGTCACAGGTGACACAATTTTAAAGGAACTTGGGTCTTGAATTTCAAGATATCTCAGAGGGGAGTAGATCCTAAAATCATGGGAAAGATCATAGAAAATATTATTAACAAAACAACCACCAAAAAAATGTAACTGAAAACACATGAGTAATTCCTAACCCACACGCCTCCTTTGTCATTTCTATCAAGTCTTTATGAGAATGGTTTATACATACATCGAGGCTATTCTGGATTAAAATATGAGAAAATATATATATATGTATATGTATGTCTATATATATGTTTTCCTAGAAAATTTTCAGTAGCAGATCTTTTCTTAATAATCATATTAATAGAAAGTATAAGTTATTGTTATGGCTTGTCGATCTCTCTCTCTCATACACACACATACACACACACACAAACTCAGTTGAGCAAAGTACAGCCTTAAAGGCTCTCTTCAAACAAGATGTCTCCCAATTAAATATTGATGTTACATAGCATTGCTACTATGTGAAACCACAGTAGTAACTCTGGACAATGATCCACTGAGGATTGGTCAGTCAATGAAAGATGTCTTAAATGCTTGCTATGTGATAGGCACAGGGGGTGAAGGGCAAAGAAAGGCAAAAGCTAAATTCCGAACTTAGAGATTTACACTTAGTATAGTGTTTGCTAGCTTCACGGTTGATTTTCTGAAATAGTCGGTTTAGAATATGGCTTTTCTATTGACAGGAAGGCTCTACAAATGATGCAGCAAATGTCATGTTGATGACAGTCTTCTCAATAAGAGTAGCCTTGTCAATGGGATCTGCTTTTTCCCCTCAGTGTAAGAAACAAAATTAATAGAGGACACATGTTGTTCAGATTATGATGTATGCTTGGATGGACAGCCATGAAGTTATTCCATCAATGAATTTATCTTCTATTAGTGTACAGATGGATAATGGATGAAGTAGGTGCAGAATTGAATAGGAAGAGATCCCACTTGGACCACATAAGGATATCGTACATTTCTTCCTATGACTGAAGCTGCTTTCTGTCACAAAAATCCAGTACTCTTCCAGTGATGCTATATGATTACAAATCATGGAACATTGCAATCTCCAAAGAATCCCAATAGCGGATGACTTAGAGGGCAATGGAAAGATGGGAAGTAAATATACAGGTTGTAGTATACTATTAATGATGACTTACACTCAAGATGTGATATAAAGGTGTCTTCAAGGACACATACAACTGGAAAGAGAGGTGACAATAATGTCCTAAGAGTGAGAAGTAACAGAAAAACAGAACACAAAATATTAAAAGAATCAGTGGAAGGTTCCCAGATTTGTGGAAAGATGTCAGGATCAAAAAGAATGGGAGTGCATGAATAGGTTGAAATCTGCACTAGTGGAGAGAGTCATCAAGTGAAAAAGACCAAAGATTCATTGTAGTATTGGCCATCATGCATTAGTAACTGGGAGTCAATTTCCCTGTAAGAGAAACAAATAAGCCTGTTGCCTTTCCCAGGGCTTCTGAAATAAGAGCGATTGAGAAGGGATACAAAAGCAAATCAGTCAGAGACTACTTTATGGAAAGTCCTCCCCCCTCTCTCAGCTTGCAAATTGGAATGAAAATGACTCTGCTGTTCACTCTGAATCAGTCACTGGTCAGTGCCAAGGTCAGGTTAAGTACTTGTTGAAGAAAGAGTGCAGATGCACACAGTTAGGCTGTAAAATTTGGGAGAACTCTGCTAAGGAGAAGGTGAGGTAGGAAATGAAGAATGCTTTCAGATTCTCTGCAAACAAAATGCTAAAATATTCAGTCATTTGGATATTGCCCTGTTACCAATTCAATTAACCTTGCCACATGCTGTAAACTGCTTTCAGGGATACTGATGCATTACAAAGCCATATAAAACATTCCAATGCTGATTATGGCCTTAGATACATGAGGAAACAGCTCAATAGCATTATAGTTCTTTAAAGAAGTGAAATCAACTCCCAGTTATGAAGGCAGCTATAACCTCTGCTTTGATTGAAAATAAATATGATTTCAGTTTTATCAACAACATAAATATATCAAAATATTCAGAGTGTGAGACTCCATGTTCTGATTAGGAGTGATAATAGGAAATGAGTTTTAATATCTCATTGATGAAATAGCCCATTGGTAATGAAATAAAATTAATACACTGAAATGTTTCCTTGCAGAAAGGTTATTTTGCAAGTAACAGCCAGAGCATTTCATTATTTTTTTGCAATTGCTTTATAAACAGAAACAAACATTTCTTTTGCAGAAACTTCACTTCCTTCTTGCAATTTCATTTTCTGCTAAGGGTATAAAATGTATTATGCAAGTGGTTGAGAGAGATTAATCTAGCATCAGTGTGTCAAATGGATTGTTCAGGGGAGAGACTGGAGATGAGGAGACTAGTTAGGAGGTTATTATAAAGACATGAGGTATTAAGGTCTTGAACCAGAGAAGTGGCAGTAGAATTGTAAAGGAACAACAGGATAAGAGAGACATTATGAAGGAAGACTTGGTGACCACTTGGAGAAATACCACAAATCAGGAGTGAAACCTAGAGTCCTGAGAAATGAAGGCACTAATGACCCAAATAGGGAAGTCAGGAGGGAAAGCTAATTTTAGAGAGAACATCATGAGTTTGGCTTTGTATATTCTGAGTTCTAGGGAGAGGCAGGACAAACAAGAGGAACTGTCTAAAAATTGGTCCTAAGTGATGGAGAACAAGAATTTGGGAGAGAGAAGGTAGTAGACAGGGAGATTTGAGTCATTCTCCTGGAGATCATGGCTGAAGTGTAGTTGCTAACTCTAGCAAGATTCTCTGACCCCAAATTCCTCCAATCTTACCACCTGGGGCCATCTAAATTTCATATGCATAAATATCCTTATCACAGATTCTGGGGACAATTTAGACCGCGAGCAGAAGAAAAATAACTGAGCTCTCTATTTCTTACCCTTGTTCTAGTAATTTATTCTTTTGCATTCAAGTCCCTGCCTTGGTTATTCACCCAGTACCCCAGTTTCTCCTGGACTGAGATCCTGCTCTGTCAGTTCTCTCAAAGATGAGAATCTTGCCTCTAAATCCAAGTTGTCAAGGTTGGGATCCTGTTATCTGATGCCAGGCTGCCCAAATGATGACCACCTGCCTACCTGGACTCCTGCCCAAATTCCTGCTCTATTTTATACCTGCCATGACATTTCCCTGTGGGTCCTTGCCAGACCTGCCTATAGCTGAACACTTGAATATTTGGCCTTTTTAATATTGCCTGCTGCTGAATGAGATCTGGCCAGATTGCTCCAATTCTGATGCTTCTGTTAATCTTTGGGTTTCGTCCATCCCTATTATAGCCCATTGTATCATGTAGGTGACAAAGTAGGCAGAGTGCTGGGCTTAGAGTCAGGAAGACCTGCTTTCACAACCTTACTTGCTATAACCCAGGTCAAGGCACTTAGACTCTCTTCAGCCTCTGTTTTTCCAACTTTAAAATAATGGGGTTAAATTAAATGGCCTCAAAGGTCCCTTCCAGGTCTAAATATCTCATGATCCTCTGTTCAAGTTTAGGTTCTGACAGTAGATAAGATCTTTAAGAGGATAACTGTAGGGAGAAGAGTGAAGGGCTAAGGACGCTGGTTATTTTCACATTTGGAAGAATGGAGAAAAAAGTATAACAAGCAAAAGAGGAAAAACTAATTGATTCAATGACCATTCATGACTCCAGAAGATTGATGATGAATCATGCTTCCCATCTCTTGGCAAAGAGGTAATGAATGAGATTGACAGGATGAGTTTTATTTTCAGACATATAAAATGCATGGATTTGATTGGTTTGATTATTCTTGTTATAAGGGAAAGACTTTCTTTTGAGGTGGGAGAGTTATAGGCATTAGTGGAAGAGAGAATAGTGATCATAAAAGGGATTTCTGATTTCATTAATTTCAGAGTTGTCTTCAGTGCCTACACCCATTCATGCCTGCCCATCCTGTGAAAATCCCACAATTTCACTAAAGTAAGAGATCTGCTGAGCATGCTGGAGACCTTCTGAAATTCATCATCACAAGGGCATGGGGGGGCATTCTGGTTACCCACCTGTCATGCCAGCTGACACATCTATTTTCTCATCCTTTCATATGATTCTTTGATGATATCTTGACTCCTGTTCTTTTTTGCCTGTTTCTCCTTGGTTATATGTAGCTGTTTGGTTATACTTGGACCCATTATGCATCATTCCCTATGCTCTCTGTGTGATGCTCATTTTTAGTTCTTCAGAAGAAGTGTTCCAGGGGAATGTATGAGGTCATGGAGGTTATACTCCTACAGAACACTTAGGTCCACTGTATATCAATGTTTCACTGCCCCATAATAATACTGGTATTAAACATATGGGCCTATAACTTGGGGTCAGCAAAAGTGACTCATAATTTCTCAAGAATAATACAGTCTGCCATCTTCCCTTTTCAACTTTAAGCCCTGCTTTTTGTCCATCTCTATTGTCTGTCCCAGATATAGATACTATTGGAAAAGTTCTTTTGGGTTTCTACTCTCGTTCATCAACTATTTGGTCTTTCCTGTGTATATGGACAGGCCAAAATCCTAATCATAGATCTCTTTCATCTGCCATGTCTTGGATCTTGATGTAGTCAACAAAATGTAATCCACAGGAACATTTGGAAGGTCTCACCATCCAATGGGAACCCCTCTTTGAGTTAGATACTGCATTGTTCCATCACAGTGGTGAATACTTTTGGCAAGCATGTATTTCTACTTTATCCCTCAGCTGTGACAAGTGAAATCTGGAATAACTGAGGACACAAAAGTTTGAACATCTGAACATGTTGATTTATTAAGGAATGCCTGCCAATTGCATAACAAATCAGGACCAGGACTCTTCAGCTTGGTACTAGACTCCGAATACAGGGAGAGACAGATCTTCTGCAACAAGGCCTCCTCAACCATACTCCAAAATCATTGAAGACTTCTTGGGACATCTAACAACAAAAATAATCCTGTTCAATGATCCTCTGGTTCTAAACATTGGCTGTGAGATGGGGGAGGCAGATTTAACAGATATAAATCAAGATATAAGATTAGGTAATCTGATTTGTAATAGGAGGAAAGATTAGGGGTTTTCTGAATTGGGAGGCAGATTGAGTGAATTTCAAGAGCTAGGAGGAGAGACATAGCAAACAAGTGGACTTTTCCAGATGTGAAATAGGATTTCACTGAATTTCCATGATTAGCAAGTAGGTGGAATTTACAGGAAAATGAAATTTAGGTCTCAAAATGGAGTCTGTTTTACAAGATGAAGTTAGTTTGGTTCACACAATTCCCAACATACTCTCACAGTCAATGTTTATTATTAGAAGACCACTGAACAGGATTATTTTTGTTGTTAGATGTCCCAATGAGTCTTCAATGATTTTGGCATGTGGTTGAAAGAGACCTTATTGTAAAAGTTCTGGCAAGGAGAATGCTGTTTCAGAATCAAACAATCAGCACCATGGGATTTTATATTCCCTACATCTTTTAGTTAAATCTGAGATGACAAAGCTATTGAATATTATTTGGAAAAGCCTGTTTGTCTTCTAATAATACCATTGAGAAGGATATTCTCAATTCATGGATATGTGATCTTCAAAGATTTTGTACTGGTGGGAAGAGAGGCAGCATAGTATATTAAATAGTGACCTGGCCTTGAAACTGAAAAGGACTAGCTTCAGATCCCACTTTTGACACATACTAGGCAAATCGTTGAATGACTCAGTGTGCTAGGCATTTCCCTAAGCTTACAAGTTGAAGAGAAGTTGCTACCACACCTTGACAGAACTTCCTCATCCAGGAATTTCCTATGACAATGAAAGCACAGGTCCAAGATCTATCACTACAGGTGGGAGAATAGGTGTATATGACTTTAGTTGCAATGTTTTCTCAGGCTTTTTGGGGGGGAGAGGGGAATCAATGAAGTTTAACATTTTGTTATTCCGATGACTACTATGGTGACACAAAAAAATCAAGACACAAACCCAGAAGAAGACAACAGAGTCAAAATAGCTATAAGCAAAGCCTCAAAGAAAAATATGGTCTTCAAAATCAGAGAATAAAGAAAAAATTAAGTAAAGAAATGAAAGCAAAGGAAGAAAATTATGAAAAGACAATTAATATCTTGGTAAAAGAGGCAAAAATGCTGAAGAAAATAATACTTTATAGAACTGAATTGGTGAGCTAGAAAAAGGGGTACAAAAATTCACTGAAGAAAATAATTTCTTAAAAATTAGAATTTGGTAATTGGAGGTTAATGACTCCAGTCAAAAGAATGACAAAAAAATGGAAGAAAACATGAAATATCTCCTTCAGAATACAAATGACCTGGAAAATAGATCAAGAAGAGACAATGTGAGGATTATTGGGTTACTCAAAAGCCATGATTACAGAAAGAGCCTAGATATCATATTTCAAGAAATTATCAAGAAAAACTGCTGTGATACCCTAGAATCAGTGGGTAAAATAGAAACTGAAAGAATTCACTGATCACCACCTATAAGAGATTTTTCAAAATGAAAACTCCCAGGAATATCATGGCCAAATTCCAAAGCTCCCAGGTCAAAGAGAAAATACTTCAAGTAGCCAGAAAGTAACCATTCAAATACCATGAAGCCACAATTAAGATCACACAAAATCTAGCAACTTCCACATTAAAGGAGTGAAAGGCTTTAAATAAGATATTTCAGAAGGAAAAAGATCTGAGATTACAACCAAGAATAACCTACCCAGAAAAACTGAGTATAATCCTTCAAGGGACAAAATGGCTGTTTAATGAAATGGAGGACTTTCAAGCATTTCTGATGAAAAGACCAGAGCTGAATAGACAATGTGGTTTTTAAATATAAGACTCAAGAGAAACATTAAAATGTATACATGAAAGAGAAATTATAAGTGATTCAGTAAGGTTGAACTATTTACTTTTCTATATGGGAAGATGATACCTGTATTTTCTAAGAATTTTATCATTATTAGAGGAGTTAGGATTTTACATAGAAAAAGGATGCAGAGGGGGGGTGGAGCCAAGATGGTGGTGTAGAAGCAGCAAGGTTTTGCAGCTCACACATAGCCACCTCAAATACCCATAAAATATGACTCTAAACAAATTGTAGGGCTCCAAAAACCGACATAAAAATATAGAAAAACACACCTCCTGCTGAAGGCAGCTTGGCAGGAAGGGATCATCAGCCAGAACTCAGCTAAGCCTGAAATCGTGGCCCCAGGGCAGCCAGGACAAGCCACAGCTGGAGCTTCAGGAGAGTGGATCAGCGGCAGCTGTGGCAGTTTCCAGAATTATCAAGCCATAAGAAACAAGGACTAAGTGAAAGGTCAGTGGATCTCAGCTAAATTTGGGGGAGAAAAGCGGTCCAGCCAAACTGCCTCCAGGGCAAGAAAGGGGCAGAAGGGCCGGCCCTGCAGCCACCTCCACATTGCTGCTTCAGAGCTCCTGGCCTGCAGACTGCAGGGGGGCCAAGCAATCGTTGAGAGGCTAAGTGCTCTTGCCTTGAGCAGCCTGGATCTGGATCA
>CM053580.1:408765410-408786935 GCA_028627135.1 Pseudochirops cupreus
GCTGACTTTAGTGGGAAGTATCTTTGTGTGCGTTTTGGAGTTCTAGGATTGGTTTAGAGTCCTGTTTTATGGGTATTTTGGGGTGGCTATGTGAGAGCTGCGATATGTTGCTGCTGCTATGCCGCCATCTTGGCTCCGCCCCCCCATTGGTTTTATTTTTAACAATTTTTATCTATTATTTTGTTAATTATATTAAATCAATTTTATTTATTTAATAAATTTTTAATTTTTTGTAGTCAAAATTGCTTTGTACACAATTGCTTGCATCTTGTCTCTTCCATTAGATTATAAACTCCTTGATGGCAGGACTGTCTTTTGCTTCTTATTTTATCCCAAGTGCTTAGCACAGTATTTGGCACATAGTAGTCACTGAATATGATTAAGTGGTTTTTAAAAAAAGTTTTAGCTACTTGGAAATGCTGTTCCCTCTCTTGCTAAGGACAGGCAGCACAGTACAGAGAGAACAGTGGAATTGGTATCAGAAGAATCAGGTTCAAATCTTATCTCAGTCACTTATGGGGAAGCTAGGTGGCACAGTGAATAGAGCACAGGTCCTGAAGTCAGGAGGTCCTAAGTTCAAATCTATCCTCAGACACCTAACACTTACTAGCCATGTGATCTTGAGCAAGTCATTTAATCCTAATTGCCCTACCAAAAAGCAATAAAATAAAAAATAAAAACATTTTCTCAGTCACTTATATCTGTGTGACCTTGGGCTTGTTCATTTCTCTAGGCTTCATCTTTCCCATATGAAACATGAGACGTGTGGGCTAGGATCATGGAACTTGAGGACCATTAGCTTTCCTTCCATATATAAGTCTAAGGTCCTTAGAGACAAGGTTGCTTAGAGCAGGCTGGCTGGCTTCCCTCAGGTAAGGAGAACAAGCGGGAGCCTCACACCATTTGCTAGCTCCCCTAGTGAAGAGTTGCAGAGTGTGAGGAATTATGAGGCCAGCGAGGCTGGTGCTAAAGAACACCAGTTCGCTAAGTTTTTCGAGGAGTTCTGGGAATTCAATAAAAGAGACTCTCCTAAGATCCCAGCCACCCAAAGGTGATTTGTTCAGCACCATGAATACTTGGCTTTGAGAGCTAATGTCTGGGTTTCAGGTCAAAAGCAAACACAGTAGCACAAAAGAAGTTAATGCTCCATCTAGAAACAATATACCAGGCCAGATTCATTAACTTACCAGCTCTGGCAAGGTTACACTTGTTGTTCATTATTCATAATGTGTCATAAATGTCTGTTCCACTTTATAATAGATGGGGCTGTCCTGTGAAACACCAACAAACACCACCAACAAAACCACTCCTTTTCAGAACCAAAGAAGTTACATTCTAGGAACATGACTGCACAAGAGCAGTGCAATTGAGGACACAGTAGGAGTGAGTTAGCTTCTTGAAAAGGTGTAGATTTGTTTATTTCAAGGAGTGGAGTGAAGAATTTGGAATAAGCTAAGGTGGGAGTGGGAGGGCAGGGGGAGGAAGAGTCTCTTAGCATGGTGGGGGAAGAAAGTCTGAAATGCCCTAAGAGAATTATCCTGATTGGAGAGCTTGAGAAACTGATCTGTTATAAACATAGCTCATCCTATGAGATGGGAAGCAATGCTCCATGAGTGTGCACAATCTCAAAAATGCTTCATTGTCAGCTTGAATTTGAATGGACTAGTTCTTTGGGAAGAAAGATGATATGAGAAGCATGTGAAATCCCTGGAGTTAGTAAGTGAGAGTAGGAACAGGGGTCCAATATTCAGGGAATCACCAAATTGCAAAGTTGAAAGGGACCTCAGAGATCAAGTCAATGACACTGGAGAGAAAACTCCCTCTGAGAAATCCCCCATCAACAATTATCTACTCTTTAATTTAGGTCTTCTGTTAAGAAGGAGATCAGCCACCCCCTAAAGCATCCCGTTCAATTTTCAGATAGTGTTGTTAGAAAGTTCTCCTCTCCACTGAGATAAAATCCATTTTCCTGAAACTTCCACTCATTAGTTTAAAAATACTACCTTATTTTAACCTCACAACAACTCTGGGAGGTAGGTGTTATTCCATTTTTCAGATGAGGATGCAGAGTGTAAATCAAGTCTAATCTTCCCCTCATGCCCTCAATCGCCCTCACTCCCCTTGTGGCTAAGTGGCACAGTGGATAGAGCACTAGACCTAAAATAAGAAAGACTTGGATTCAAATCCAGCCTTAGAGACTTTCTGTCTCAGACACTGACTATCTGGGCAATTCACTTAACCTCTATCTGTCTCATTTTCCTCATCTGTAAAATGGAATAGCACTTACCTCCCCAGGTTGCTGTCAGGATAAAATGAGATAATGTTTTTTAAAGCATTTTGCAAACCTGAAAGGGCTTATATACCTGCTAGTTATCATCATCATCATCATTGTCATCATCATCACCATCAAACTAATTAAATGGACAAGACTTGTCCAGTTAATTAAGTGGACAGCAACTGTCCGTTTAATGGAAGCAGCATTGGGCAAGGCAAATCAAACCACTATCACCACCTTGACCACCATCTCTCCTCAGACCTGATAGATAAAACATAGGTCCCTGAACCTAAGAGCTCTTGAGAAGATCAATGCTTCCAACCCAGTATTCATAGCCATTATCTTAGGAAGCAATCCCTGTAGAGATGCAGCTTGGCAACTGCTTCTGTGGGTTGTACAGCTATAGCCATTAAAGACAAAGAAAAGAAGATTCTTACTAAGTCCTTGGCAATGTCAAATTGTTCAAAATCAGAACCTGATAGGATGTTATCAGTAGAAATGGCATTAAAGAATAAACGTTAACTTCTGAAGGACCATGGAACTTTTCCATCTAACTTACAGTGGAAATCTTCAATATGTGTTGTCTCGCCATTAGAATGTGAACTCCTTGAGAGCAAAAATTGTCTTATTTCTCTATTTGTGTCTCCAGTACTAAGCATAGTGCTTTGCATATAAATGCTTAATAAATGTAATATTAATTCATTCATAAGGCTTCAGGTGTGGTTGATAATGAACAGGGGACTTATTATCTCCTTATCTGTATAGCCCAAGATTGCATTAGCTTTTTGAATGCTATATTAGACTTTTGATTCATATTAAGGTTTCAGTCTGCTCAAATATCCATATGGTTCTGTGACAAATTGCTGGCTAGTTATATTACTCTCATCTTGTATTTGGGAAGTTGAGTTTTTGAGTCTTTTCTTTTTTTTTTTGCTTTTTGGAGGAGTGAAGGCAGGGCAATTGAGGTTAAGTGACTTCCCCAAGGTCACATGACTAGTTAAGTGTCTGTGGCTGGATTTGAACTCAGGTCCTCCTGACTCCAGAGCTGATGCTCTATTCACTGCACCACCTAGCTGCCCTTTGTGAGCTGTTTTTATGACTTTTAGATTTAATTTTAGCCATTTGGACCGAGTTTTCATTTTAGCCATTTGGACCCAGTCTTATAGTTTGTCAGGAACTTTGTAAGTCCTGACTTTCTCATCCAGTATTATCTATCTCCCCCAGCTTTGTGTCATTTGAAAATTTAATAAGCATTCCAAGTCACTGATAAAGATGTTAAACAATACAAGTCAAGAGTCAAGTCTTCAAGCAGTTCACTAGAGACCTCCCTTAATGTTAAATCCCAACAATTAATGACAACTCTTTGGATCCAGCCATTCAACTAGTAGTCTACATCTCTCCATCTCCACAAGAATAACTTGCAAGACTTTATTAAATTCCCTGCCTACATAAAGACAGATTCCATCTACATAACATTTCACAATCTATCAGTTTTGTAACTCTGTTTAAAAAAAGATTTAGTCTGGCATAAGCTCTTCTTGATGAAACCATGCTGATTCTTTACAATCACTGTTTCCTTTTCTAGATAATATTAACCATCCCTTTAATGATGCTATCTAGAATTTTTCCAGGAGTTGCTTACTGACCTGTAGTTTCCAAAGTACATTTTTTCATTTATCTCATTCCTTTCTTTCTCTCTTTCTTTTTTTTCTTTCCTTCCTCCCTCTCTCACTCTTTTTCTTCTTTCAGACTGGGACATCTGCCCTTCTTCAATCCTTTGTTACCTTTCCTGTTTTCTAGAATCTTTCAAAGATCACTATGACTCAGAAATCATATCCACCAGTTGTCAATACCCAGAGATGTAGTGCATCTTGGTCAGGTCACATGACTCCATCAAGGGAACCTATGAACTCAGTTACTAATCAATTCTGGCCTCAGACAATTACTACCTGTATGATCCTGGGTAAGTCACTTGACCTCTCTGTACCCCAGTTTCTTCATTTATAAAAATGAAGATAATAATAATACCCACTTCCCAAGGTTGTTATGAAGAAAAAGTGAGATAATATTTATAAAGCACTTTTCAAACCTTACAGTACCATGTAAATGCTACCTATCTTTCTACCTATTATCTATCTGTCTATATATCTATGTCTATCTGTCTGTCTCTCTCTGTCTCTCTCTCTCTCCATTCATCCAGATCTATCGAAATGATCTTGGTTTTGTTCTAGATGCTATTATTCTTGCAATGTAGATAATTATTTCATTAGCTTTTTTGGCTGTCAGTTTCCTATTGACTCACATTGAACTTGCTCAATCTGTCAAGTCATACTGATCACTGGCCCTAGAAGAACTAATGAGCGGGGAGCAGAGTCAGGTCCTCAGGACCTGAAGAGCCTTGAGTTAATGGTATATGAGGATTTGCTGAAAAGTGGGTGATGTTTAGACTAAAGAAGAGAGGATTCAGGGAACATGACATATGTCTTCAAGCATTTGAAGGAGGGATTAGACCTGTTCTGTTTCACCTTAGAGGGCAGATAGACACAAATTACAAAGATGACAATTTGGATTTTGTGTCAGGAAGAACCGTCTAACAATTAAAACTGTCCGAAGTGAAATAGGGCTGCCTCTTGAGGTGGTACATTCCTCCTCCTTGGAAGTCTTCATTCAGAGGCTGGATGGCCACTTGTTAAAGTATTAGAGTGGGGATTCCTTTGGTGTATTGGTAGAGTAGATTGCTGCTTCTGAGACACCTCCCAGTTCTCAAATTCTGTGACTCTAGGAGGATCAGGATTAGTGCTATCTTTAGTCTAGGATAGAAGCTCATGATGGCGATAGCATGAAAAAACCCTGGGTCAGCAAACTTGCCTAATGAACTGGAGGCCATAGGGCCCAAGGGGCCCTATGCAGATATGCAGAAGAGGTAACCTAATTATAAAGGGCAGAACCAGTTTCTACAGTACAGTTAGGGGAATTTTTATTGAGGTAAGTCAACCAAAAAAAGAAAGGATAAATTGGTTAGTAAAAAGAATGTGAGACTTTCCAAGGGTCAGAAGACTGAAATTTCCAGAGGAGACTGATGGTGATAGAGGACTAAAGGCTAAGGAGGCATGAGCTAGAGAGGATACTCTATATTTTCTGGAAACTTGGAAGTGGAGTGAAAGGGGGATTTTCAAGGTCCATCACTAGTGATTTTAGAGAGGGAGGAAGAGGACATGAGGACGTTAAAATAGACAGAACTAAAGAATTGGGGTGGGGTGGGGAATTGTAGGAGAAAAGAGACTGCTCCAGGTCCCAGGATCCCACTCCCTGGTTGTAGGGTTATGAAAGGACAGTTCTGGAAGGCAGAGACCTTGTCAGACTGAATCTACCAGATAAAACACTGGAACCAATCTATTTTCCAGGACAAGACTTGGCAGAATGGCATTAGTCACAAAAGAGGAGACAGCTAAGAAGAGTAAGGCCTACTTCCACATAGTTGGCCCACAGATTGAAGGTTCATTTTTAGAGTCATTTTAGTTCATAAACTTCTCTTTGTGTTATGACATTCTCCCTATTCTCTCCCACTTCATCCTTTAAGGCTCCACCTCAAAGACTTGCCAATTTGCAAAAGTAAAGGAAGTTCCTCCCCCAGGGAGCTCCTACACACATGAAATCACTAAATATTTTTAGTTCTTAACAAAAAATATCCCCACATGTAGCTCCCTGTTTGTGTAATCATAGACCTTTGAAAACAGTAATCCACCCAAGAAAGGGGTATATTCTATTTTCAGGGAGCAGGGCAAAAGAGAAACATGAATTACTGTGTCATTCCCCCAGCCAGACTTATGGTTAGGAAAGGAAAAGGAGGAGCCCAGGAAATAGAGGGCTTGTGGCAACAGTGAGAAAAATTAGTAAGGTGTGCCAGAAAAGTGAGTTTTAGGGTTTTTTGAAAGAAGAAAGGGAATGACTTTGCTTCTCGAAGGTTTTTATGGGTACTTGACTCTGAGGTGCCACACATTATCACTAGGGGAACGCAAATCAATGAAGGCAAATCCTGGGATCAAATTCATGACTTTTGAAACTTGGTGGTTTAGATACATGTGCTTAAGGGCAACAAGTTAGTGCCATAAATATATGATATCTACATAGTTACATAATATATCTATATGAATATATAATAACTTCATTCATTGTCTGTGATGAAGGAGGACAGGGAGGAAGACAGATGGAGATGGAAAAGTTGGACTGGACTAAGCTGGTTAGCTCAGTGAAAGTGAGGACCTAATGAGGTTCAATCTCTGTGCAAGACAACTGGCTTTATTCTATTCCATGCCATGATAATTAGCAGGCTTAATCAGTATTTCCTTTTTCTTAATATATACTTAATTAATATGTTCTATAGTTTGATACTTTAAGCATCTATGATTTCGTCTTTCCACTGATATAGACTAAACCACTTAGTAGGTGTTTTTAATAGGTACTGTGACCAAACAAACAAAAAACATCACTTATTGGCCATATCTCTGGTGACATAAATTTCCAAACTAAATTAATTGGACATTGAACAATAATTATGGTCAGTGTAGTACTGAGAGCTTTCCATGCTTGATAGGACATAGCAGAGCTTGTGTTCCACTGAGAACCCAGGGCTGCCTCTGTACAAACATAAAACATCAGAGAAGGACTTTAATGGAGCTTATATGTACTTACTAATTGATTAAATTAATGAAAGTTAACTTAATTAGCGGTTTTGCAATTCTATGACCTTTGAGGCTACAGAAAATAGGAAAAAGAGAACAAGGTCAGTTTTATGCACAATTTGGATCACCTTTCAGTATGTCTTTAGGATCCTTTCCCCAAAATAATGCTCGATTTTATTTATTTATTTATTCAGTCATTCATTCATTCTTTTGTTCATTTATTTATTCATTTCTTCTATCTTTTTTTCCCCTGAAAAATTGAGACAAATAATTCTTTTGTCTCATGTAGTTTTCATTTATGGTTTCTTGAAATATAGGTCTAGAAAATCAGGCTTTGATAAAGCCCATTATGATTCAAAGGGAGTTACTTGACTGTGCCTTTAAAGCCAAATCATTCTGGCTCTCACTCATTGGCCAATAATAAGTCCCAACCCAAGCCTCATTTGCTCATTGACTTTTGATGGCTCAGAGTGAGTGTAACTAGCAATTGTTTCTGTTCTGGCCAGAAACTCCAAAGGTCTTCCATTTCCAGATTGATTCTTTTGGTAAGTCTAGCTAGGCCATCTTTTGCTTCAATTCTTACCTAGCCTTTAATCACTGAATGGGTATTGTCTCAGACCAACTGAGACATGGGAAAGACCTTTGCTTAAAAAGGCCAGGGCCTCCCACTGCCATCTGAGGCCATTGGCAGTTGTCTTGATTTCTGTCTTGTAACTGGACTCTGATGACTCTGGAGGAGAGAGTGACGCTGATGACTTTGCATAGCTCTGCCTCAGTTAAATCCAATTCACTTGCAAGTCAAGACATCATCCTCCTGATGTCATTGGTTCTCTTCTAGAACAACTCCCCCACTTTCTGGTTAATACTTGGAATTCTGCCGTCTGATCATTATTCCTTTTGCTTAAGACTCTGATGGCTATTAAAATATTATTCTATAAAGTGAGGGGGTTGGGTCAAATGATCCTTAAGGTCCCTCCTATATGTCCCTTAGAGCTTATAACTCTATAAATGCCTTCTGTGATGGTATTATTTGAATCCCCTGTGGATTCTTAGTGGAAATGAAGAACATGTGGGTAAATTTTGCTATTAGGGTCGAAGGGTGGCAGAGAGAGCATGGGAGCATTGGCAATCTTATCCAAGTAAGTAAGGGAGGGGCTTTAGGATGAGAGGGCTTGGTAAAGCAAAGACAAAATTCACTTATTTCACAATTTCTGCCTAGAGTCAGCCCCAATCACAGAAGGACAATAAGTCCACATAAATTCATCTATTTTAGTTTTTCTTTTATAGTAAGAGTTATGGCTTTGCGAATTCAGTGCACAAATGTAATGAACAATCTCATGTTAGACTGTCCCCTAAATGGAAATCGAAACTAGCAGGGGAAATCAAGTCTTAGGTTGTATCTACATGCACACACACACACACACACACACACACACACACACACACACACACACACACACACACAATAATGGGGGAATAGTAAGGGGTTGGGTGAGGGGAAGGTTGAATTCAGTCACAGCCAATCATTTGTTTTAAGAACAGTCAGTTAAATGCAGCCAAATAACTGGTCAGTGATGGATCACTACCAAGTTATTTGCCAAATATTCAGTCGTGATAAATTTGAATGATTCTGATTTTCAAACAACATAGCATGAGATAAGTAAAAGTCTAAAAAGTTAACATTGTGTTTGAAAACGTACTTGACCAGAAACCCCAAGGGAACATGAGAACCCTATAGGGCATGTCAGATTTATGGAGAACAGAAGAATTTATGACCAAACAAGAGATAGAGAACATTATGAAATGAAAAATGGATAATTTTGTTTACACTAAATTAAAAAGTTTTTGCAGAAACAAAGCTAATGCAACCCAGATTAGGAGGGAAGCAGAAAACTGAGAAAGAATTTTTGCAACCAGTGTATCTATCTGATAAAGGCCTCATTTCTAAAATATAGAGAGAATTGAGTCAAATTTATAAGAATATGAGTCATTCCCCAATTGATAAATGGTCAAAGGAAATGAACAGACAGTTTTCAGATGAAGAAATTAAAGCTATCTATAGTCACATGAGAAAATGCTCCAAATTATTATTGATTAGAGAAAATCAAAACAAAATATCAAAACGTCTCTGAAGTACCACATCGCATGTGTCAGATTGGCTAATGTGACAAAACAGGAAAATTACAACTGTTGGAGAAGTGGGAAAATTGGAACACTAATGGATTATTGGTGGAGTTGTGAACTTATCCAACCATTCTGGAGAGCAATTTGGAACAATGCCCAAAGGGCATAATGCCCTTTGATCCAGTAATACTACTTCTAGGGCTGTATCCTAAAGAGAGCAGAAAAATGGGAAAAGGACCCACATGTACAAAAACATTTATAGCAACTTTGTTTGTGATGGCAAGAAATTGGAAATTGAGGGGATGCTCATCAATTGGGGAATGACTGAAGAAGTTGTGGTATATGAATGTAATGGAATACTATTGTGCTATAAGAAATGATGAGCAGGCAGATGTCAGAGAAGCCTGGAAAGACATATGAACTGTTGTTGAGTGAAGTGAGCAGAATCAAGAAAACATCTGGAGAACAGTAATAGCTACACTGTGCAATGACTAACTTTGATAGTCTTATCTGTTCTTAGCAATGCAAGGATCTAAGACGACTCCAAAATACTCATAATGGAAAATGTTGTCCACATCTGGAAAAAGAACTATGGAGTCTAAAAGCATGTTATTTGCTTTCTGTCTCTCTCTCTCTCTCTCTCTCTCTCTCTTTCTTTCTCTCTGCTTGTTTCCCCTTTCTCATGGTTTCTCCCATTGGTTCTAATTTTTCCTTACAACATGACTAATATGAAAATAGGTTTAATATGAATGTATATGTAGATATCAAATTACATGCCACCTTGAAGAGGGGAGAGGGGAGAGATGGGGAGAAAATGTGGAACTCAAAATCTTATGGAAGTGAATGTTGAAATTGAAAAATAAATAAATTTAATTAAAAAAAAAAATCCTACAGGCCAGTCCAGAACAGAGGATGAGAGATCTGGTAAGCTAGTGGTCACAGGAACCTCAAGAGAAAATATCTGTTATCATAAGCATGGCCTTACTGGTTAAAGTAGAAAAGGGACACATTTGAAAGATATCGAGCCTGAGTATCTGTAATCAAAGGTAGTGGGATGGACACATATCACTTAAGGTCTGAGAATTTTGTCAGCATGGGAACTTTCCTCTAATGGTGATTATACCCCCATCAAAATCTTAGTAGATAGTAAGTCTCAGGGAGCCACCTGAGTCACAAAGAAGACGAGAGGTTTGCTCATGGTCACATATCCAAAATAGGAATTCAACTCAGTTTCTTTATTCTACCAGCATTCTATTCACTACACCTCATTGCCTTTCATAGTTATACACGGTAGGTTATTTCTTTCCATTCCCCTTCCCTATCCACTTTGCCTTCATGGAGACATTATGCCATAGTAGCACAAAGCCACCAAGCTAGCTTAACAGAGCAGGGTGAAAATTGCTGGCCAGCAGGTATTGTTCCTGGATGGCAGCTGTCGCAACTGTGTTCCAGTCGTTCCCTCCTCAACCCTTTCCTCTGCAACTTTTAGATTCAAAGAGGAAATTCTCCTACCAAAAACAGAAAAATCATGGATCCTTGGAAGCAACCTTAGAGATCAGAAGGCAATGAGTCCTCTTGCTTTTACAGATGAGGAAAACTGAGGCACAGAAAGATTAAATGATTCATCCAAAGTTATCCAGCTAGTTGATTGAAACTAATACTAAAATCCAATTTTCCTGCCTTATAGTCCAGAGCTCATCCAACAGAACCTAATAAGGAGAAGGGAAAAAATAGGATTTTTTTTCTCCATGTAAAAAAATGATCCATTTCTTAGTCCTTTTGAAATCAAAGGGAGAAAATAATAGTAGCTGACCTTTATATTACAGTTTAAGCTTTGCCAAACACTGAATATACATTAGCTTTTTTGATTCTCGCAAAAACCTTTTTTGGTACTATAAGTATTGTGACAAATAAAAAGCATGAGAGACAAGAGTTTCTGGGTAACTGATAATAAAGTTATTAACTAGGCTAGCTAGTAATCAATAAATTGATGGCCAGTAGTTTCTCTTGGAAAACCATATACAAGATCATTAAGGCTGAAAGCCTTAATATACTTTTGGAAAAGGGGGTGCCCCTGACAAGTGAAAATCAACCCTGATTGGTGGACACTTAATGAGGTGGTAGATTATAGGTCTTCATCTCCTCCTGCTGAGAACATGGCTTGATCATGAGACTCGCTTGACTCTGGTAATTTGAACAAGAGACTCCATCTCCACTCAAACCACTCGGTTGGTTTATTTTCCTTCATGAGCTGAATCACTCAAAACTCCAGTGGAAGGGTGCAAGGAAAGGGGCTCATTTCCTTGGGGCATGAATTTGCCTAGTATAGATTTTGTTTACACTCTAAGTAAAAGTTCTTCTAGTTGGATGGGGTCTCTCCCAACATCAAGGAGCATGTTCCCAGAGGATTACGTCAATCTCGTCAATCTGAGACTGACTGACCTTCTACAAGAGCTGGGCCCTAAAGGAGGAAATTGAAAAAGAAGAAGTTTGGATCCCAGTTTAATAACTGGTTATTAATATAATAAAATAATTTCTCTCAGTATTGTTAGTTCCATTTGTTGTTGTCATCAAGTTGTTTCAGTCATGTCCAACTCTCTGTGACCTCATTTGGGGTTTTCTTGGCAAAGTGGTTTGCCATTTCCTTTTCTAGTTCATATTACAGATGAGAAAACTGAGGCAAACAGGGTTAAGTGACTTGTCCAGGATCACACAGCTAGTGTCTGTGGCCAGATTTGAACTCATGAAGATGAATCTTCCTGAGTCCAAACCCAGTGCTTTATCCACTGCACCATCTAGCTGCCCCAGTTCCATTTTATAGATGAAAAAATAGACTCAGAGAGTTTAGGTACCAAGCTACTTACCTGATATGGCTAGTCAGTCTCAGAGATAGACTTGAACTTCCTATCTTTCTTGACTCTAAGTCCAGAGCTCTTCTTGCTGCATCACACTTTCTCTTCGCTGCTCCAAGCTAGGCTTATTTTCAAAGAAGAAGCATAACTGTTTAATAATAATATCAACAACATCATTTATATAGCACTTCCAGGTTTGTGCAATGCTAAATATATATACATATATCATATATGTTTCCATACACATATATAGGAGAATAATTTTATATATACCTATATATATATATATATATATATATATATATATATATATATATAATAGTCTCATTTGAGCCTCAATAATAACACTGGGAGATGGGTACTATTATTACCCTCATTTTACAGATAAGGGACCTAAGGCTAAATGATTTAATTAAGACACTTGCCCAGGATCCCACAACTAATATATGTAAGTATTTTAGCTTGAGTGAGCAAAGCTTCAGGTTCTCTGACTCCAAGCCCAAGGTTCTAGGTCAGGGGTGGGGAATCTACAACCTCAAGGCCATGTGTAGCCTTCTAGGTCCTTGGGTGTGACCTTTTGACTGAGTCTAAGTTTTAAAGAACAAATCCTTTTACAAAGGGGATTTGTTCTGTGAAGTCTAGATTTAGTCAAAGGGCCGCAATTGAGGATCTAAAGGGCTGCATGTGGCCTTGAGGCTGCAGGTTCCCCTCCCCTGTTCTAGGCAATGTTTGCAGTGTCTCCTGCCAGGGAGATACCGAACAAAAGAAGCCAGTGAGGGGTTAAGCAAAATAATTCTTCCTGCTATAGAGCCAGCAGATGCCCTCACTGGGTCATAGCCATACTCCTTCCAGAAAATCACCAGTGATTGGTAGGGATGTTTTCCTAGGGCATGGCAAACTATGGACAAAACTGTATTTATGGACTTCAGGAAGAAACGGACATGCCCATATTCAGGTCCTTAATAAGTGTCAAAGGAGAGGGCTAGGTGGCACAGTGAACACAGCACTGGCTCTGGAGTCAGGAGGACCTGAGTTCAAATCTGGCATCAGACACTTAACACATATTAGCTGTGTGACCTTGGGCAAGTCACTTAACCCCAACTGCCCTGCCTTCCCCCCTCCAAAAACCAATAATAATAATAATAATAATGATAATAAGTATCAAAGACGGAATTTGAATTCATATTTCTTTAATTCCAAAGTTGGACTGCTTCCTATTTCTTTTCCTTTTCTGTCTTTAGAGTTATATAGGGTGAGTTAGGAAGTCCTAAGGAACAACTCTCATTGCAGCTATAGGATTGTTTTTATCAGGTGTTCTGGGATCCTTCCCTATGAGAGATTTAGGGAAACCTTGGACAAAATGAAAGAAATCTAAAACATTGGAACTGAGCTTGATTACTGAGGATTGGGGAATTCTGTAGCTCTTGTTGTTATTGACCCCAAACAAATAAACAAGTAAATAAGTAAGCATGTAAGTAAATAAATGAATCTATGGATGAAGAGATAGCTAGATATTTAAATAAATGAATGAATAAATATGTGCATGAAGGAAGTTAAGTCAATAAACAAATAAGTGAATGAATAAATGAACAAACAAAATAAATAGATAAATGAATGAATGAATAAACTAATAAGTAAATGGATAAACCGAAGACTTTCTCTGACTCCAGCTGGCTTTTCCTTGGGGAAAAATCCCTGTGATATCAACAGCAAGATGATTCCAAAGAAATAAGTAGTGCATGAACCTGTACCTTCCGTTAGAAGTTCTCAGAGGAAGACCTCAAACTGCTTACTTGTTCTAACCAGATCATACTTCATTTTAGAACAAATCATACAGTGGAACTCTGAAGTCATCTTCTTTTATCTTTCCTCCCCTCAAGCTCTCAGAATCAAGCCAGCCGTCATACTTCCCTCTGAGCTCTTAATAAGCTAGAAGAGTTATTAGCAACAAGAAGCTCTATTCAACCCCTAGGACTTGCTCACTGGCTTTACAGTAACCCGTTCTTGTTAGCAGGTCACAGCAAACATGACAGCTTGGAGTTTTTTGGGTTTTTTCCCCCTGAAACAAGCAGTACTAAAAAGGGCCTCTATTATAACTCTAACATGATGCAAGACAGGACTGTAAAATGGAAAAACAATACACCACTATGTGCGAAACATCCATAGCATGTGTAAAAGGATTTCTTTATGCCCTTCTTTGAAAGTAAGTCCTCTGCCGTCTAACTAGTCTTTGTCTAGCCCTCCTTAAGTGTTCAAGAGCAGGTAACTTACTCCATAGTAAGAAAGGGAATTACAGCAAGTCCTTGTAAAGGAGCTTTCCATTTCTAGTGGAAGTGGTCCAGGTAAGGAAAAAACTGCTTTCTGCTTAGAATACTAAACCTTTCCTGCCAAAGTGAGGTGGTATGTGAGCCTGTCTGAGATGATGTTCTTTTTTGAAATTAAAATCTGACATCACATTGATACTGAGATTGGACTATTTTACTTTGGTTCCCTCCCGGTTTGCCCTTTTACAAGTTACTGTTCATTTAATGAAAAGAGCCTTGCAATTTTGACTGGAGGCAGACATTCTGTCCTTCATGGGTAACTTCCTTGCAACAGAAGGAAATGATGAAATAATTTTCAGAGTTCCTATTGATCTAGTATTACATTAACTCAGGCTGGAAAGCCAAGCTATTTATTGACTAACCTCTAGCTAGCCACCTCTAATTAGCTCAGCTTTCCTGGGCAGATATTATATAGTGTGGTGAGAAGAGACCAAGGGAGTAGATGCTCTGAACCTGTCACAGGGTGATTTATATAATGGCTGGTTCATATTTTTTTTTTGTAAATTTGTTTAAAAGAACAAAGATAACCCAACAATGTGTTACAGTCAATAAGTCAGTTGGATCCTTATTTGAGAAGACTTTTTCCCTTCCCCCAAACACAAGATGAATATAAAGACTTGATAAACAAAATGTTTGGTGAAGACATATTCTTCCTCCAGGAGGGCCAAATGGTAGTATTACATATGGCTATCTTTCATATCTAAGGATACCATCTGACATCTCCAAAATTGACCTCATTTGTGGGTGACAAACCCTATTTTTTTCTGTAAAAATTTTCTACTCACTTTCTTTGACTTAGGAGTACTCTTTGAAAGAAAGAAAAAGAGAACTTGAGGGTAAGGCACATTTGATAACAACTATGACCCAGTACTTTCTTTTCAACTGATTACATCAGGTACAAGTGAAAAAGCAAGGACCTAGAGAAGACGCTCAGTTCTTATTAGCAGAAGGCCAATAGTCACATCCAATATTTTATTCAAGACAACCTTGTATAAACTCCTTTGAATGAGTGGAAACTTCCATTTCCAATTACTACAGAAATGCTAAGAAGGATGTCTGGGTCCAGTTCCAAAAGTATAATGGCAGGCACTCACAATTTCAAGTTTGAAATCAATGCATTTCTATAGTTGGTATTATAGATGCCTCCCTGACTTAAAAGAAAAAAAAAACAACTTTGTAGAGTTCTACTAAGCTTCTTAAATTCCCTACAGCTTAAAGGCACTATATAAATATTCATAGGGTTTTCTAAGGCAAAAGTTGTCTCTTTCTCTTACCTACTGACTAGCAAACCAACAAGAGACTTTACCAGGACAAGATGCAAAGTACAATCATCCTGGACTTGTACTTCAATTCTGAAAGTAGCTTCATGTAATTTCTGGAGCTAAAAATCAGAAGGCAGAATATTAATGGCTCTCTTAAGGTAGTTTATATATTTTTCCCTTACAGAAAAAAAGCCTACAGTGTGAAAAATTATCTTTTGTGGGGCACTACAAAAATAAGAAGGATGATTATAATGATAATAGTAAACATTTACATGAATTTATGTATATTATCTTGGGGAAATAAATATTCTTTCTCATGACAATTGGAATAAATATACTCTCTCGTGACAATTTAGTTTTTGCTCCTCCTTTTGGTAAATGTCTACTCATTCTTTGAACCCTGAAAAAGGCTCTGGAAAGTGCACTTGAGACAATAATAATGCGAGTCACAGAGATACAGACACAGGAAATATAAAACCTATGAGGATAATTTCCATGCCAGCACAAGTCTCAAATCCCAATAAAAGGAATTGTTAGAATCCCCAGGAGGTCAGGTTGCTAACAATTGGTCTGATCAGAGAGCTTCTTGGGCTCTGGAGGAAAATAAAGACTTTGGATTATCTCTTTTTTGGTTCTGTATAAAGATTAACATGAGAGGGGTGTCCAACTAGCATTGAACATACCTATTGGCCAATCAAAGGAAACAAGGTATATATTTTCTGTCATGCTGAGAAAAATTCTCTGTATGTCCTGTCTGAATTAAATAGAAGGTGAAATGGAACTCACAGGCCAAGTTCAGGGGATGCTGTCTGGGTGGTGATAGGGTACTCAGAAGTTAATTTCTTTCTCTGGAATTTACTGCCTGTGCAATCTTGAGCTAGGCTCAGTTTTCTCACCTGTAAAATAAGTGACTATGCAAGGGCTATGAGAGAGATGAATAAGAAGGGTCTGGGCTCATGCCCCCTCCAGCTACCCAAGAGTGTGTGGAAGGACCACAACCTGGATATTGTGCAGAAGAAGGAGAAGGAGAAGAAGAAGCTAGGGATTAGATAGCCCAGACTGCTATGATTCCCCTGTCCTCAATCTGAATAAATTTGAATTCTTTCCATCAGGAAAAGGGAAAAAAAAAAAGGACAGCTAGGTGGTGCAGTGGATAGAGCAATCAACCCTGTAGTTAGGAGAACCTGCATTCAAATATGAACTCAGGCACTTGACACTTGCTAGCTGTGTGACTCTGGGCAAGTCACTTAATCTCGATTACCTTGCCCAAAACAAAAAAACAACCCCCCCAAAAACTCTGACTGGATAATCTTTAAGGTCTCTTACAAGCATTGAAATTTTACGTTCCAAAGGCCTTTCTAGTATAGCAAGAAGAGGCTTTGAGAGGCTCTAAAAATCCTATCTGTCACCAAATGCCTTCTCTTACTAGGCTTCTAAGGGTGCCTAAAATTTCCACCATTCAAATCACTCTTTTGACTGAATGAATTGAACTAGAATCTATCTCTTAACATGAAAATTTGGAACTAGTAAAGGTTACATATTCAGGCAATCAGTAAGAAGCAGGCTTTTTGTCATGGAAAATATACTAGTTTAGGAAATGGAAGACAAATTATACAGTCTGCCTATAACCAACTTTGAACAAGTCATATCTCCTCTCTGATCCTCAATTTTCTCATCTGTGAAGTGAGGGAGTTGGATTAGATGGTTTTATGGTCTTTTCCAGCTCTAACATTCCATGATCCATGCTAGGTGGTGAGCCTGGAATCAGGAAGACTTGAGTTCAAATTCGGCCTCAGAGACTTCCTAACTATGTGACCTTAATAAGTCACTTAACCTCTGTCTGCCCCAATTTGCTCAACTGCAAAATGGGGATGATAATAGCCCCTACCTCTCAGAGTTGTGGTGATATGAGACAATAACGGTAAGGTGTTTAGCAGAATGCCTGGAGCATAGTAAATGCCATATAAATGTTGGCTATCACTATTAATGAATCTGATAATGAATTAACATGGCATGGTTTGTCAGACTGAAACACAGTATGGGGTACTGGCTGAAGCTGAGGATTGGAGCCATGAGACATGGGCTTGAATCTTCGCTCTGATATTATAGATAGCATAAGAAGCCGAGGATCCTGGGATCACAGTGCCTGCCACCCGGTAAGTGATTTACAAAATGTTGGCTATTGCTGTTATTATCATTATTGTTTCTGTACAGGTTTGTTGTGAAAAAAAAAAACTGTTCTGTAAACCTTGATGTGCTTTAGAAATTTGAATTAAGATTTTTTGTTGCTTGTCTTGGGCTGGAAAAAATGTCTGATCCTTTTGGACATGGGGATGTAAAGGATAGTTACTCATTTTCTAAAAATAGGTTCCCTTTCCTAAGCAATGCATCTCAATAAAATTCTTATTATTTTAACATAATATGGAAGTGTAGCATAATGTAAAGGAAGCTGCAATTTTGACCTGGAACGTATGGGTTCAAGTCATACTGGCTGTGTGACCCAGGATAAGTCACTTAACCTCTCTAGGAAGCTCTAAGAGTACTCTCTATGATGATGGGGTTATAGGTCTAGCCTCTTATCCCTATTCTATGTCAATGTAAGTACTTTCTCAGGGGTGTTATGTGGATTACCATCTCCTACTTAATGCTTTATTCAGTTTCTTGAAAAGATAAGATGGAGATGTAAAATAGTAACAGTCTTTCTCATTGTCCCCATAGCGCAGAACAAGATGAAAATGAAAATGACTAGATACAATGTGATCTGTTTTTTATTAGCCACACATGTGATGCAGAGAATTGATACAATATAATTATGGAAGTATCTTCCCAATTTCAACATGCATGATCCAAGGTTAATACCTAGATTAACATATTTCAAAACTCATGATTTTCAAACTAAAATGTGTGCTCAGAATTTCAATAGTGAATTTCCTACCAATACTTCATGGCTCATTCTCTAGATCCGTGGGTATATCATTGTTTTTTATTTTCCTTCTAAAGATCTTCAATGATAACAAACCAGAATTCCGTTTTTTGAGTAGAAATCAATAAGCAAAACAGCAATTATTGTATATTTCTCTTCATAATTGTCTCTTCAATTCATTGCAGGTACTAACCATGCACAACAGCATCTCTTAAACAGAGGAGCTCTTAAGTGTCCATAAGAGCTTAGCTGTGATGTGGTGGTCATGCCTGGGTTTGATGTCCTTGTTAGAAAAAATCCAGTTGTGTTCAACTTCATTAAACAACAAATAAAAAAACACCCCAACTTCCCTAGAAAAAGGCCCCTTGCAGGTTGTTCTCTTGCCTATTCAGAGGAGAGCAGGTGAATTTTCCTGTCTGCCTCCTACTGAGAAGGGGTTTTCTAATAGAAGAATTTTCAGGTTGATCTTTAAAAAGTTCACACATCAAATGTTTGCACTGATATTTTCTGCTTGCCTTTGCAGAAGTAGGACTTGGAGAACCCTTTGCCATTTGTTCTTGAAGTCCAGTAGGAAGCATGAACAGGGTAAATTGTTAGTTAGAAATCTTGCATCATGTTACTCATTCTTGTCCTGCCTCTGATTACTTTCATCGATGAATACACGATGTTCCAAAAGTCTTGGTGCTGAGAGAAATGATTATTTTTCTATTATCTTAATGACCAATTATTAAATTAGAATTGAGGGTTTTCCTTTCCATTTCCTCATTCAGGGACCAACCTCTGCAGGCCAATCAGTCAGTCTCTGAAGGATATTGCTGATAGATGAGATTGCCCACATCTTCCAGGACATGACTTGGGATCTTGGGCAGGAGCCCATCTAACTAGAAAACCTTACAAATGGAATCTAATCTAGGTGAATTCTTGCCCTTGGGAAATAAGATCCTCTCCTTGGAATCTTCCATAGAGTTTAGAGTGACCAAGCTTCTGACTGAGAAAACCAACCAGAATGGTATAGTAAGAGATGGATTCCTTTGTCCATTTTGTTGGAGGCAGCTGAGTCTCTTGATCAAGTCATGTTCTCAGCAGGAGAAGTTAAAGACCTTTAGCCCACCTTCTCATTAAATATCCACCCTCTCATTGATTATTTACCAATCAAGATTGATCTTTACCTATAAAGGGCACATCCTTTTCCAAAGATATGTATGCATAGATATGTATGTGCATATATGTATGCAAGAACACATGCATACATATACACAGAATTCATGTATATATGTATATACATGAATTGTGTATTATATATATCTAGAGATAGCTATATAGATCTATATACATGCATACATATGTAGAGCTCTCTCTCTCTACACCCATCCACCCACCCACCCACACACACACACACATACACAACCCATCTAGATCTATCTAGATATCTCTAGACAGATCTGCATACATACATATATGGTTTCTGGCCAGAGAGAAGTGGAGCACAGAGCAATTGATATCCTTTTTGGCAACAGTACTCTTCATTTGATTACTATTCCCAGGTCTAGAGGTGGAAAGTGGAGGAATAGGTGATGGAGAGGTTATTTACACTGGAGCATAGCATAAAGGTGACCAGGTGGCAGGATGCTGGATCTAGGTTAGGCTAGACATGGAGAACTCTCAAGATTCAGGCATGCTGGCAAAATAGCATACCACGAAAATGACTGAAAAATAGCATTGTGGGAGCAAGTGATACTACTACTACTACTACTACTACTACTACTACTACTATGACTACTACTACTACTACTACTACTACTGCTACTACTACTACCACTACTACTACTACTGCTGCTGCTACTACTGTTACTACTACTACCACCACCACCACTACTACTACTACTACTGCTACTACTACCACCACTATTACTACCACTCCTCCTCCTCCTCCTCCTCCTACTACTACTACTACAACTACAACTACCACTACTACTACTACTGCTACTACCACTACTACTACTACTACCTTTTTGTATAATGATTTACTGTCAAATCAAAGTTCTTTATATACATTTCATTAATAAAAAATCTCTTGTTAAGCATCTACTATGTGTCAGCCACTGTGTTGGATGCTGAGGATACAAAGACAAAGAAATGAAATAATCCTTGCTCTTGGTCAAGAAACTTACCCTTACCCTCTACCCAAAAAGATGACACAGAAACACATAAGTATATTTATAATAAAAACAAAATAAACACAAGATACTTAAATAGAAAATATTTAAGGAGGGAGGACACAGTAGTTGAGATAAAGAAAGACTTCATGTAGAAGATAGTATTTGAGTTGAATTTTGAAAGAAGCGAGTGATGCTATGAGGCTGGAGTAAGGAGGGAGTGTGTTCCAGGCATGGAGAAGGTTCAGTGTTAAAGCTCAGAGACAGGAGTGCTGATTGTGGGGAATGGAGAGAAGGCCAGAGGAAGGAGAATAATACATAATGGATCTGACCAGATAGATTGGGGTCAGGTCATGAGGGTTTTTAAAGGACAAAACAGAGAGGTTTATATTTTCTCTGATAGGGAACCACTGGAGTACATTGAGAACTGGTTTGACATGGTCAGCCCAATCACTGTATCAGTTGTGTGGAGGGTGGATCAGTGCAGGGAGAAGCTTGAGGTAGGAAGAACAATTAGCAGTGGATTGCAGTAATCCCAGGGAAAGAAGACGAGTGTCTAAATTTAAATGTTTGCTATGGAAATAGTAAGGAGGAGATGAATGCAAGGGTCTTTCTGGTGCCAGAAATAGCAAAATTTGTCAACTAATTGGATATACAGGGTGAGGGATAATGAGGACTGGAACATAAAGTTGAAGTAACAAACCTAAGAAACTGGAAAAATGGTGGCAACTTTGACAGAAATAGGCAACTTTAGTAGAGTGGTGTGAGTTTTGGGGGAAAGATGAGTTCTCTTTTAGACATGTTGAGTTTGAAATGTTTATGTGATATCCATTTCCATATGTCCAGTAAATAGTTGGTAGGTAATGTAGGATGAGCTCAGAAGAGAGACTGAAGGGGCAGCTGGGTGGCACAGTAGATGAAGTACTG
>CM053580.1:408787435-408802188 GCA_028627135.1 Pseudochirops cupreus
ATAATTATATTATAGTTATAATATAATTATATAATTATTATATAATTAATATTTATATATTGATGAATTTAATCTTATTTATTATAATCATCTGCAGTCGACTCTGCCCTTATTTTGCCTTATGTCCCTTTGGTGCATGAAGGTACTATTGGAGCCATAATTTAGAGTCTCTTTTCCTAGCACAAAGCTGGAAGTTCAACTCCCAGTCTAGTAACTGGGGAATTAACACAAGCCAGTTGATAGCTAAACACCTACCCAAGGAAGGAAGGAAACAATCACTTTTTTTTTAAAAGCACCTACTATGTGCCAGGAGCTGTGCTAAGCACTTTACAAATATTACCTCATTTGATCTTCACAACAACCTTGGGACATAGATATTATTATTATCTTCATTTTACAGTAGAGGAAACTGAGATAGACAGAAGTGCTCAGTGTCACACAGCTAGTCAATCTACGGCCAGATCAGCCTCAAGTTTTCCTAGTCTAGTCCAAGTTTTTGGACTTAGTCACTTAGTCACCTGGCTGCCTTTGAAAGCCAGAATAAGTATGAATAAAGCCAAATTTTATGAATCTGCCCCATATATAAAAACCTAAGAGTAATTGGATGTTGTAATTATATCTCCCTATGGAAAGTGGACATACCCACTCTTGTTGAAAGGTCATAGGACACTTAATTAGGTCTCAATGAGTGAAACCTGCTCCCAAAATTAATTGATTGACTGAGAATCTCAGTGTTGGCTTGTAAAAGTCCTATGGATTGCTCTTAGTGCCTCTTGATTCATTCCTTTCTGACCTTCTAGAAAGAATCAGAGAACCATTAATAAAGAGCAGTAACTATTAATGTTGGCTTGAAAGAGACAGGTGGCAGACAGCTGCTTGCCTGTGGAACTCAAGAGAGCTATTGCTGAGTCCCTGTCTCTTAGTTATAGAAGAAGGAATTACCTAGGCAACATGGTTTCAGAATCTCATCTTCTAGCCAGAGAAAGGAAATTTCTTGGGCAGCACCAACTTCAAGGAGTAATTTGAAAGAGCTACCAAGTTCAAGAGTCTTGCAATTCAGTCTTCTGTCCAGAGAAGAGGAGTTTCCTAGCCAGTTGGATACCAGAATTTAGCCTTCTAGATGAAGAAAGATTTCTTGGATAGCATTAACCCTATGGTTTAGCTCACAAGTGACTCCAGGTTCGTGAGTTTCAGGACATATAGCTTCCTATTCAGAGAAAGGGAATGTTCTCTGAAGCATGTGTGTTGAAGGAAGAAGAGGATTACTCATATAGTACCAAAGGCAGGAAGAAAAGTAAAGGCATAAAATAACAAAAGAGAGCTAAGGACCTGAATTTTTCTCTCTGCTGTTGCTGAGTTAGACAATGCAGGACAAATGAGATAGGGTCACCTGCTTCACAATCTTTCTTGGGAGCTCTGTGTGAGAGACAGTCTAAACCAGCGGTTCTCAACCTGTGCGTTGGGACCCCTTTGGGTGTCGAATGGGGTCGCCCAAGACCATCGGAAAACACATATTTCCAATGGTCTTAGGAACAGAGACACTGCTCCTCTATCTGTCTCCAGGGGGGTCTGCGCACATGCAGAAACCCCCACATACAAGTATTAAAGGGTCGCAGCATTAGGAAGGTTGAGAACCACTGAGAGTCTAAACTAAAGGCTTAGGCTCCCCAAGAAAGGAAAGATAGTTCTGAATGTGAGAGGGACATGAGGACTCACTAGAATGAGAGGGTATTCATTTGTCTAGCAGTTCCAAGTATCTTTCCTCCGAGGGAGTTCAAATGTATACTGCCTCACCTGGTGATCTCATCAGTTCCCATGGATTCAATCGTCATCTCTTATGAGATGATTCTCAGATCTCTGTATGTATCCTGACCTCTAGTCCCACATCGCCAATTGGCGATTGAATGTTTTGAACTGGATGTCCCATAGGCATGCCTAAAACAGACCTCGTTATCTTTTCCCCAAAACCAACTTCTGAAATTCTCTATTACTATTGACAACACTACCATCCTCCTCATCACCCAGGTTTGCAATGTTAGCACCATCTTCAACCCCTCACTTTCCCTCACTTATATATGGATCACTTGTTGAATCTCGTCATTTCTATCGCCACAAAATCTCCTGTATACATCCCTTCTCTCTCCTCACCTAACCACCACCCGCATCCAGGTCTTCATCGCCTCTCCTGTAGACTAGCACAGTATCATCCCCATTCCAATGCATCTCCCACATGACTGCGAAATTCATTTTCCTGAAGTGCTGTCATCCCCAAATTCCATAGATTCCATTCGTTCCCTAGCACCTCTAGGATCAAACACAGACTGCTCTGTTTGGCATTTTAAGTTATTTGCAATCTGGCTCTTCCCTGTCTGTTGAATTTTCTTATACATTTCTCCCCTGCAAACACTCTATAGTCCAGCTATACCAGCCTCCTTGCCATTCCTCCAACACTGTTCATCTCTATGCCTTTTCATAGGACTACTCTTCATGCCCAGAATTCTCTCAGAATTCTCCTCTGCCTCTTGGCTTCCTCCAAGACTCAGCTTAAACATTACCTTCCGTAGGTGCCTTTTCTGGTTCTCTTCTCTGACTGCCTTCCCCTCAGATGTTGTCTTGTAGCTACTTTACATGTACGCATCTTCTATTAGACTATAAACCCGTTGAGAGCAGAGACTGCTGTTGCTTTTTCTTCGTATTCTGTAGTGTTTGGCATATAGTAAGTACTTAATAAATGCTTATTGATTGATTGATGAGAGGTCATTTAAAAGAGTCTACAACTAATGAAGGAATACTACTAACAGGACTCAGGACAATCTTTCAAGAGAACAAGCTCTTCCACTTAGTCACAAGACTTCAATGTTCAAAGGAACTTTAGCAATCTTCTAGTCCAGCGGTTCTCAACCTGAGGATTATGTTCAATTTGTAACAATGAAACTACATCCTGCATATCAGATAGATTCACAGCAGTAGCAAAATTACAGTTATGAAGTAGCAATGAAAATAATTTTACGGTTGGGGGTCACCACAACATGAGGAACTGTATTAAAGGGTCACGGCATTAGGAAGGTTGAGAACTACTGTTCTAGTCCGACTCCTTAATTTTACAGTCAAGAAAACTAAGGCCCATAGAAGTCAAATGATAGGACCAAAGTGACATCAGCAGAAGAAATTCTGTTGAAGGAAAATGACCTATAATCTCAAGTAAGACTAAAGGAAGTATAGCACTTCGAGATCTCAACTATATAAGTTAATTTCATTTAAATTAGTGCTGATTAAAAAGTAGCAGACTAGATCATCAAGACTCCCAAAGCAATTGAATACTATAGCCTAGTGTACAATAAATTCAAGAACATTACCCACAGAGGGATATATTCTTTTTTTTTTTAAGAATTGGTCAGTTAGGCAGGAATAAGGCTCAAACCATCATCTTATGCCATACACTGCAATAAGTTTCAAATGGATACATGACCTAAACATAAGAGGTAACCTCATCAGAAACTTAGAGCTAGTAAAAAGCAAAGCCAGATTTCAAACTCAGTTCCTCTGACTGCTAATTCATTGGTATTTCTGCTAAACTGAGATGCCTTGGCCATCACTTCCCTTTTGTAAGCACTCACCAATCATCTGTCTGATCTCTTCTAAAATATGGCCCAGAATCTTTGCCAAGCTCCCAAGTTTTCAGTTGTGTTAATGTAGGTGTAGAACTTGAGCATGAGTCATTTGATTTAAGACTAAAGGAAATCTTAGAACTCATCTAGTCCCACCTCCTTATTTTTTACTGAGGATACAGAGCCCCAGATAGGAAATATATACATCAACTGACGACCAGAGGGGAGATATGATTTGCTCAAAGTCACATAGATGATAAATGGGATTAGCCAGAATCCATACCCTGTTCTTCTGACTCAAAATCCATGAAAATTTTCACTACACAATGTTGCTTTTCAATCAACAAGGATATGTACAACCAGAACAGGAAGTGGGCCAGTCATATACCAAATGTGAGAGATAAGAACAGATGGGCAACCTGAGGGATGTCCTGTAAGCCAAGAAATACTAAAAGAATCAAAAGGACTCAGTAAGCTCAGTGTCTTTCCTGTGGCTTTTTACCAAAAGAATTGGATGATGATAGTGCAAGATGAAAGAGATCTAATCGCATAAAGCAGAGGTGTCAAACTTGGGGCCCGCTGGCATGGTCAGAAAGAGGTTAATATGTAATAGGGAAATAAATAAAAATAAGATATGACATCAATAATGTGAATATTTTTTTTGGAAAATATGTAGCCTTTGGTGATCCATTTCTATTTGAATTTGATATTACTACTATAAAGCAAGTGACCATATGAATAAAACAACAAATTAATATATCTTAAGTCCTATCTTTTTAACACAGTCATAGGAAATATCTAAGATGTAAAAGCAAAATATCCCTGAGGAAAAAAAAATTGGGTCAATCTTATTTTTGTTTTTAATTTTATGGAATATTGTTATGAAATAATACTAAGACTGCAGTGATCCAAGCCCTCTATAGAAGCAACTTGGTCAAAAGGGATGCTGTCAAAGTCAGGAAGTCTGGGATTGATACCTGCCTTGGGCAAATATGGAGGAAATGACCCTGGACAAGCTGCTTAATGTCTTATTGCCCCTTCTGCACCCCCAACTCTGCAAGTTGTGTTTGTGGTGTGAGTTCCACAGGTCTGATCAAAGCATTAAGGAATTCTAGTAGAATAGTATATATACCCCTTGTGATTAGGGATTGTTTCACCCCCCTTTTTTTTAATGTGTACAGTGTCTAGAACCCAATAGTTCTTTAAAAGAAAAAAACCAAACACCTGTGGAATCGAATTGACACCCAATCAATAGGAAGTGGTTGGAAAAGACAGGAAATAGAAGGGTAGCATTGATACCCGTGGGTGGAGCAGATACAATAGAATTTGCGTGGGCCTAATGAAGAACCATTTGAAAAGCTGTTTTAAACATCCTCCCTACTCTTGTCAAAACATTATTTCCCAGCAGCTGAGCCATATCAGCCCTTAGCACTGAAATTTAGAAAGATTAAGATAAGCAAAAAAAAAAAAAAGAATTACTTCAGGTGTTTCAGAGAGAAGGTAAACCTGTCCTTTATCTATAGATAAACCAACCAATCTTTTAACATCATATTTTCTACATTGTTCATTGTAGCAAACGTTTCCCATTTGGGTTTTCTATTTTAGTTTTGGTGTTGCCAATCCACCCACAATTTATTCACAGGAGCCACCTGTTTCTTTCCCATGGAAACAAATCAGTTTGCCCAGCTACTGGGAGGAAGGAGCAGGAAAGAATGTGCTGGCTGACACCTAGGTAAGTGTATGTTGGGAAATGGGCCCCAAAGTAGATTGACTATTGTCTTACTTATTATTACCACGGAAAGTACCCTCTCCCCATCTTCTTGGGAATGAAGACAGAAACATTCTGAACAATTCACTTGCTTTGTTGTTGTTCAGATTGGAGTCAAAAGGTAGATGGTTATATTCCTTTATCTGGGTCTCATTTGAACCCTCACTTCCTTGTACTTCCTTATGGTACAATGGAAAACCCTGAGTAATGAGTCAGAGAACCTTGGTACCAATCCCATCTCTGTCATATGCTATCTGTGTGACTTCGGGCAAATCCCTTCTCTGACCTGTGTTTCCTCATCTATGAAAATGAAGGGATTGATCTAGGTCTGGTATGTGGTCTCTCTCAACTTTAAATCTGTGATCTCATGAGCCTTATTGTGTTTGAGAGGGATATTTGCCAAAGATGGTTGGAACATTGGGATATTCTTAGGGTTTCAACAACTTATATGACCCCCTAACTTTTTTTCTAACTAAATGCAAAGTCTGACTTTGGAAGGAAATTAAGGCAGACTCAGCTCTGAGGAGAATGCTAGAATTTAATCCCATTTGAACTTCTAGTAGTTGTTTGGGCTTGGCTAGCCCATGTGGAAATTGGGTGCAAATTTGCTGAAAATGTGTTTCTGAAATGAGCTAAGATGGGTGAACTGAAACTGCAAATCCTCTGTTGAGCCATGGTCTGCAAGGATGGAAAGAGAGCAGAGTTTAGTGGTTATGTAACAAAATGAGGCCATTATCTGGTGAACCAATGTTCCCTCCAACACTGGGCTTTATAACAGGAGAGTTGAGAAGAATCTGAGTTAGCCCAGAGTTTGAGGGTAAGTGTTCATTGGTCTGAGCTAATTGTTGTGTCCATTATTGAGAAAAAAAGCTTCTCCATGGAGAAAATATTGTAGGTCCTGTAGTGATGACAGCAAACAATTGATTAGCTGATGATAAAACATTTAGCAACTGTGTGAATTACCATATTAGATTACATGGAATTTTCCCGGATGATTTTTTTTTTGGCACAAATAACAGCAAGCTCTATTATTGGATGTTGTCAGGGAACGGAGGTGTCCTGGTTATTGAGAGTTGCTTGGTTATAGCAAGTCATCACAAATAAGTTAGCAATTTTCAAACAATTATCATGCAAGAAATTGCAACAACCAGGAAATAAGCTGAATGCAATTTAACCTTTGATGATTCATCCAAGTATATTTCTACCAATGTAGATTAGCACCTTCTCTGCAATTTATAGTCATAGAGAATTTCATAGAGACATTGACAGGTGAGGGAACTTGCCCACAATCACAGAGGCAGCCTTGAACCTGGGTCTCCCTAACTCCAAGACCAGCCTGGCTACTCTCCACAGACCAATAGAAATGCAAGCAAAAAGCTACAATTTCCATAGCACTTTCCTCACAAAAACCATGTTGTTAGAAGTAAAATAAAGTTCAGAAATTTGGATTGGCTTGTTCATAATTATTTACCTAGGAAATGTAAGAGCTGGTATCCCATGTTCTTTACTATTGTTGGCCTGTAAGTACAACGTAAGAATTAGGGTTAATGGAGTTTTGATTAATAGAATGATAGATAAGTGTTTACCATATCTACCTGGAACTCTATCCTGCCCCTACTGGCTCTACTGGTTATGAGGAAGGAAACGGAAGGAAACGGAAGGAAACAAGGTTCAAGGTTAGGCCCTAGTCTTAGACCAGACGTCTGTTAGGGAACCAGGTAGCCCCTCCCTTTAAGACATGGTATTCACACTCCCTGTCAGTGGCCAAGGTTTATAAGTTTAAGGAGTCCTGATAGAGAGCCAGAGGTCAGTCCTGACAAGGTGAATTCCTGTAAGATGCTTAAGAAAGTGGCAAGAATTATGGAGGCAGGAAGTGGGTAAAGCAAGAAGGTTTATTCAGAACCTTCTGACCAATTAGAAAGGCAGAGGAAGGCCATGGAATGGGCTATCCTCAGGTGGAGAATAGCACCAGAGATTTGGCATGAGGGTGGGATGAAAGAACAGTCAGAGCAGGCCTGTCTTTCTCCGACCTTTAGTCAAGGGAGTTGACTATGGCCAGTGCCTGACAACAGAGCAGCCCCACTGAGGCAGAACTGGATAAGGTACCACTGGTTAATGATAAGGGGCCTCAAATCTTCGACCCTGATAGCCTAATCAGGTAACTCTAAGATGGCAAGGAAGGATCCCAGTACTTAAGGGGCTAGACCTCTACAAGTTGATTGATGCCCCAGAGTAGATGGACCACAGGCCACTACAAATTTATGTTGACAGGGACCCCAATGACCAAAGTCCCTTAGTGGGCAGTCTGGAATAAATTCATAGGCTCAAGCATTCTGAGTCAAGTTGGTAAAAATTTATTATTACGCTATATAGTGGGCAAGAGATCTTAGGGAACCTGCAACCTTAAAGGGGTAGAATTAAAGTTTTTATAGGAAAGTTTTTAGTATAACCTATGCCAATTATGCTAACTAGGTAAGGGTGGGATTAGGGAGGAGTTAAGGAGTAGTCAATTCTTAAAGGAACATGCACTTTTAACATCTACTGCACAGTTGTATTGCCCATAATTCACTGGGAAATAGCCCAAGGGTAGGTGTGGTTTTAGGCTTGAAATGTCACCAAGTCAACTAGTGGTCAGGGCTGACTGAGAAGTGCCCAGTCTGCTACGGATCACTGTCCTATTTGACAAGATGGATGTTGGGAATATACATACATCCCAAGCTAACGAGGGATCCAGGATGTGCATAATGGGACTTACAGATATCCAGTGAAGGATTCATGGATGCAGCTGGTTATTATACTAAGGGGAGATAAACATTTCAGGAATGGTTGCTAGGCAGAGTACTATCAGGGGGAAGGGGCAGAGATAATGGTCTGAGGCTGGGGAGATTTCAGGCTAGGAAGAAAAGTGATTTTACAAACTGATGTGATTTTACAAGCACAGGCACCCAAGTACTGAATCAGTATGATGAAGCATTAAACACTGGTGGAATAAAAAAAGAATCTTAATGTAATTTCTTTTCATTAACTATTTTTTAAAAAAATCCTGGTTCAGGTCTCACCCTGATCAATTAAAGGCAAATTCAGGATATAAGACTCCCACCCCCCAAAAAAAGAATTTATTGGTACCCCCAGGCATCAGACAGTTGAAGTAGGGTGGGCTGCTAAATCCAAGCTTCAGCCTGCTTTACAGACAGTAGTAGAACAATTTACATAACAAGGTAAGGCAATCGGATTGGCTGACATTTTCATGAGGAGGTGGCATAAGTGTCATCTCCATTCCTCTCCATTACAGCATCTTTGGGAGAGATTAGTTCTCTACTGATAGGAATAGTCTAAAGGGGACTTTATCCTCTCCTATATTCTGGCTGAACACAATACCCAAAGGCTGAACAAGGTTAAGATATGGGGATCTCTCAGACTATATTTTGCCCAGTGGCCTGAATTTGCATATAACTACTTCTGATTTCCTTGGCTTTATCAAGGAATTATATAATAGGTAGAGAAGGTGGGCTACTCACATGGCAAGAAAGAGGAATGGCAAGAGACAACCAGATAGCTCTTCTTGAATCTTTCTGAGGTCAGGAATGAGTGAGGAAGACATCCAGAATTTACAGGAGAATTGGATAGGTAGACATTGATGGTTGGAAGAAAGTTCCAAATCTACGGGATCATAGACCTATTTGAATACTTGGGATTTCCTCACTATCAACTTGAGAACACTCCTGGTGTGGGAATTCCCTCCACTCATCCTAGTGGGGAGCACTCGAGCATAAAGTTATCTTTTATCCAAGGTCACACAGCTGGCTTTAAACCCAGGTTTTTCTGACTTCAAACTCAGTTCTCTATTGACTCTGCCATGTTGCCTCCCTGGACATTTCCTATCCAAAGTTAATGTGCCACTTCAGAACCCAGAGACCAGCTTTGCAGCTCTGACATTAGCATTTGGGAATTTATCCCTAGACACCAACTTAAAGCTGGCCTAGGCTTCCTGGGCTGCATTTCATTACTTGAACTCTCTCCCCGCCTTTCCTGAGATGCCACTGTTTGTTTGTTTGTTTGTCAGTGACCTTTTTATCTGATTTAAGCTGAGCTGCTTTGGTGGAACAATCTTTGCCCTGGGGAATTGTGTAGTGCTTTGGAAGGCTTACTGTTTGTTTTCTAGACAATTTAAAAGTCACGTATTTAAAAGTCACTTAAAGTAAATCCTGAAAATAACATTTGCCAGAGAGAACCAAAGCAGCTAGGAGGTCCCTACAGTGTGGTCAATGGATTGTAATGACATATGGCTTCTAGATTCCACCTGGACACTTGAGGCTTTATAATAATATTAAATATATAACATAGTGCTTTGAAATTTGCAATGTGTTTTATTTTCTCCCATGATAATATTCCATTTCATTAATCCCTTACATAGTTCCCTAGGGCAGCTAGGTGACACAATGGATACTTCTGGACCTGGAGTCAAGAAGACTCATCTTCAAGAGTTCAAATCCAGCCTCAGACACTTAGCTAGCTGTGTGATCCTGGGCAAGTCACTTAACCTTGTTTGCCTCAGTTTCTTCTTTTGTAAAATGATCTGAAGAAGGAAATAGCAAACCACTCCAGTCTCTCTGCCAAGAAAACCCCAAATGGGGTCACAAAGAGTTAGGCACGACTGAAACGACTCAACAGCAACAACCTATGACTCCAGTGCTTCTGCTGTATCAGGGCGCCTCCCTCCCTGAGGTCCTAAAAATTTGTTGAGGGTCGTTTCACTGTGAGCACAATCACTCTCCTCCATCTTACCTGTATCTCGCCCCGGGGCACCAAACCTGTGGTTAAATCTGCTTTACCCCAGGAGAGCACTTCCCCAACTAGGACACTCTCTGAAGCCATTTGGTTCCTTCCTAGAGGGCCTGTTTGGAACAGGATTTGGAAGCCTTGCTTTCACTTCAATTGATCATGAGCAAGGCAGAGAACTATGCTCTTCCCTTTGTGGATATAGGTAGCAGATATTTGAAAGTGAGTACTCTGCCTTTTCCAGGTCAATAGACCCACCCTCTGTGCATTTCTTTAAGTAAAAAATGAATCACTTAAAAAATAATGGTTTGGGGAAGCTAGGTGGCACAGTGAATAGAGCACCAGCCCTGGAGTCAGGAGGACCTCAGTTCAAATTCAGCCTCAGACACTTAACACAAAACTAGCCATGTGACCTTGGGCAAGTTACTTACCCCCAATTACCCTACCTTCCCCCTTCCAAAAAAAAAATAATAATGGTTAAGATTTATATAGCATTTCAAGATTTTTGAAGTATTTTTTATGTAATATCTCATCTCATCCTAAGAAAAACCAAGTGAAGGAGTGACCCCATTTTACAGACTGGGAAACAGAAACTGAGGAAACTTAAAGGCCTTACCCAAGACCACACAGCTAGCTGTTTGTTTGTCTTTTTAAAGCACATGTAAGAAATGTTAATTATTACAAATTTCTCTTGGTGACTCCCATCCCAGCCCTATACTTTCTTTATTCTTTCTGCAAGATTGTCTCCCTTTGCATTTGGAAAAGAATGCTCCGAAAAGGACATAAAGTGGTGCGTTGGGGAAAGGACCTCATGAGCAAAGCATAACAACCTGCAACATCTTCATAATGAGTATGCAACCACAATGTTGAACACACCTTTCCTTAAATCATCTCTTGTACTTCAAAAAACCAAAAAGCTATTAAGACTAATAATGAAGAAAATAGAGTTTTTCAATAGCATAGCAAAAATTAACTCTTGGTTTTAAATAGTAACCACTGTTGGTGGTGATTCTTTGTAATAATGGCATACAATAGTGACATTACATGACTAGTCTTTGAGTCTTTCTAACAGTCATGTAATTTTAGGCAAAAGGTAGCCATTCTCATGCCTACTACACAGAGATAGGGAAACACAATTGGTACAGTAATAAAGATAGAATTTTAACTCAGGCTCTTCTGGATTCTAGTCCTACTTGACCAACATGTCTCCCACAAAGCCTATCCAAACAATTCAGGCAATTTATCTGCCTGCCCTAAATAGATGTCAGCCTCACCACCGTCCATTTCCAAGGAGATGCAGAATTGTTTTGCAAAGGTTTGGGGGGCTTGCATAGAAGAAATAGGTAAATCAATAGTTTGTCCTAAGGGTCTTTTCTTGTACCAGTCATCTAGAACTGGGAAGAGGGGGGGAAGGGAACAGGGAGTACATGACCTGAATCCCAAAAGTTTCACTCCTCATGACATTGTCCAATAAATAGGGAATGGCAGGGGCAGCTGGGCCCTAAGTAATAGGTTCCTAGCACACTTTAAAATTCCTGCACTATTCACAAAGCTGGGGATAGTGTCATAAAATAAACCATGCATGGGCTATTGTACAGCTATAATCATATTTCTTCCAGCTCCAAATACAAAGACATTTGTTTCCCAAAGTTCCCTCTCCATTCATTTGGTAGGCTTTATGTTAAATTAGGGTATCTAATTCCATTTATGCATTGGTAGAATGGTGACTTTTTTAGCAATGACATTTCCTGCAATCTTTCAGTTGCTATCAAAGCTGGCTTCAAGTCCCAAAAGAAAAGGAAAGAATTTTGGAGAATAAAACGGAGTTACTGGAAACCAAAGGAGGAATATCAGGAGGAAACCCTCATCCAAGCAGCTGATGCAGTTCTTACCTGAAGGTAGCCCAGCAGAGCCGTCAAACTGGTGCCCAGATGAGGGTCCTCTGCCAAAAAGAGGGAATCCCTCAGGAGACAGAGGAAGAAGTCACTCAAAAAGAATCCCATCATCTTGACCTTGGTGAAATAGAGCTGGTTCAGACAGAGCTGTGCCATGAAGGGAGCACGAGCCCAGAAAATCCTCATGACTCAGAGGGGTCAAATGGAACAGACTCACAAATCTATGACAAAGAAGATCTGAAAGCTAAGGAGGCAAGAACTAGGCAAAGGACAATCAAGAGGACTCCTTGGGTGGCTAGAGGAAGAATTTGGGAAGGTGATAAGACTGTGGCGACAGTGGGAAGTGAATGAGGTGGTTAAAGTCAAGCAAGAACAGCATTGCTCTCAAGTAGAAGAGATGCAGAAAATAATACGTCAACAGTGGACAGAGAAAGAAGACCTTATTCAGCATGGCTCCTGAAAGGATCTATGATTCCTGGTGCCACTACAGAGGAGACAGGACCATGAGCATTCTTCAGGGATTTGGGATCAGTGCCAGAAGAAGGAAGGAGTTATCTCCCTGCTGCCCCAACAAGATGGAAAATTGTGTGAAGTGTTATCCACAGAAGCCCAGTTAGGTAGAGAAGATAAAAAAACTGTGTAGCCACAAAATACAGACAAAAGATGGCCAATACAAGAAGATGAGGCTTCAGTATTATCCCAGAAGGAAGGCCAAAAGGATGATAAGCTCAAAGTATTGCACCTAGAACAACAAAAGGAAAAGATTACCAGCTTGACAGGGATACCCCAAGTTCTGCAAGTGATAAAACGGCAGCATCAGTGCCAAAAGGAGGCCATTTTGAAAGTGATGCACCAGCAGCAGACCTATCAAGAAGAGGCAATTTGGAAGGCCATTGATCAGCAACATCAAGTAGAGGTGGTTCTTGAGGCCATGCGTCAAGGATGGCAACGCCAAATGGAAGCCATTCTGAAGACTGTGAAGGTGTAGCAGCAATCCCAAGAAAAGGCAATTTTGAAAGTGATAAGGCAGCTGGAGCATCAAGGGCCATGTGAGGAGAAGAATGATAACACAGTAGCAGAATAGAACCAAGAGGAAGAAAAGAAATCAAAGAAGCACAAAAGAGAGATTCCTAATTATTTTGTAGCAATTCCAATAACAAATGATTGGGTACTGCATTTTGTAGATTTAATGATTTTCTTTGGGAACTTTAGGATAATATTAAGCATTTCAAAGATATGGTTCTAAATTTGTACTGTTTGTGATATAATATATAACAATATATAATGAAATTTAATATAATCTTAGTTCAATTTTAAGTTTACTAAGCATATACTTATATGCATAAATGTATATATGTGTATACATGTATTTATACTTATATATGTATGCATATATACACACATATTTGTGTATATGTGTGTCACACACACACACACACAACACATTTCACCCTGTGTGAAAGACAAAGGACAGCTTTCTCCTATCTATCCCATACAAACTTATTCCTTCTTCCTTCTAGACACCATGCCTTCCCTATACAACTATTGGGTTTTTTCATATATAAATGTTTTTCCTAGGAGTTTTGTTTTGTTTTTGCCATATATTCATAAGTGTACACACCTACACTTAATAAATGGTAGAAATTTGGGGAATGGGTGTGTAAACAAATGGTGTGCTTTAAATTCTTTACATTTTAAAACATTTCATTCACGGTGACCCACAGTGCTAGGGCATGTGCCCATGTCCAATTCCTCCCTGTTCCTCTATCATAGATCTGCACAACTTGTAAACTTCTTCTGCCTGCATATAGGTTAGACTAGAGACAGACTGAGGATGGTTGGTTGCCTTTTTCACAAGTGGAAGAAATCCTTTGGCAGGCCATATGTTGTGCAGGCATGACGGATACACAATGTTTCTTCCTCAGGTCACTGAAGAGGGGGAAGGGGTGTGGGATTTCTAATGAAATCCTTTCTAGGTTCGTTGTCGGAAAAAGAATTTACTGGACTCAGCTGTCCTTTGGTAGAGTCATAAAAGTTTATTGTTTCACTGAGGCAAAGGCTGCAATCTGAAAGGGATTTAAGGCAGAGTTACGCTTTTCAGCAAAGCGGACAGGGTGGGAAGATAGAAAAAGACCTGCAAGGTGCTGGGGGATAGAGGTGTCATTTTAAAGGCATAAAGCTGTCAGTCAGAGGCTCATTATACTAACTAGGTGGGAAAAGGTGGGATTAGGGAGGAGCCTGGGAGTGGTTAAGTGCTTAAAGGGCCATACGTTTCTGATACCAACAGCACAGGTGAATTGCCCATAATGCATTGAGAAATTCCATCGGGTTGGGGAGTAGGGGGTGTGGTTTTTGCCTTGACTCGTCACTAGGTAACTTTTGGTCAAGGATGAATGACATAGGTCCAATATGGCGGTTGGGAGTATAGGCTTGATTGTTTCAGGAGGTGCCAAGTTTGGGTGTTAGAGACCATCTGATTAGAGACCATCTCAGGAGGGAGTTATCTCCTTGATAAAGTTGCTCAAGGTTGCTAAAGTGCAGCTGGCTGCTAAGAACAAAGGCGTTATGTATTTCTCTAAGAATACTGCAGTGATTGATTCATGGGAAACTATCTAGCAGACTTTGGGAAAAGACTTTGAGGCTGGGGGCAGGGGAAGAAGCAGAGTGAATGCCTTTATGGCTGAAGGAAAGTGTGACTTTTAC
>CM053580.1:408802288-408878041 GCA_028627135.1 Pseudochirops cupreus
TATTTTTAAGACCTTTCCTGGTGACTAAATCCGGGTCAAGAAGAGTGGGAAAGATCTCTAGCTCTTAAACTAATGCTGATCTTTTACAATGTTTAGAGTTTAAACATCTTTCCCTCTGAGCTTGTTCTATCCCCACTAAAGGCTGAAAGCACAATCACTTAAGGGAGCCCAAAAGAAAGTAAACAGGAACTGAAAGAAAATAAATTATTCCCTACAAAAGAGATCATCCCTTCTAGATATTGAAGAGTAAAATGGAAATAGTTGTCAAATTACAAATGAGGATTCTGTCTAAAAGTTCATTTATGGTTTAGTTGTTAAGAACATGGAACACATTTCGACATAGAAAATGTTATACATAGTGGTTACAGGAACAACTTCCAAAGATCTTTTTAGCTTGCATCATACATGAAGCATAATACCAACACTACAGGACCTACTATCCATGAGTAGCACTATTTCTATAAGAAAATGCAGTCTTATTTACAACTTAGGATATAGGGAATATTCCTAGATGGACAGATAGATAGATACATAGATAGATAGAAATACATCTGCTTCAGTCAAAACAATAGCACCTGGGACTCTCACTCCATATCTGTTGAAGTAAATGCTCTTCTAATCCTAAACTACTAGTAATGGCTATCACTGCCTGAGGTTGGAGGAGGGATAAGGACAATGCTTTAGCAGAGACAACTCTGAGGTGAGGGCTGAGCCTGAGGACAGTTAGGATAGGGATGGCAGAGGTGTAGAATAGAAGGCAAGGAAAGGGATAGGAAAAAATGGGGGTAGGTAAAGAAAAGAAATTGGAATGAAGTTTTGTTTTTCTAGAAAAGGGATACTTCATGGTTGTGCTTAGACAGGAATTTCCTCCTTATTGGCAGTGTCTTTTCTTTCTCTTTAACTGAGACCAGACTCACTGCTGCTATTGCAAAAGTTGGGATTTGAGACAATGAGAAACTGGGATAAGGAAATGAAAGATGCCTTCAGGATTCTTGGACACTGATGAGAGAGAGATTTTCGTGGAAGTTTCTAGTGCCATTAGAGAGAGAAAAACTGGCTAACAGTTTTCTTGACTTTCATTCTCTCTCTTTGCCAATTCACCTCCACATGGCTGTCATAATAATCTTCCTAATGCATCGATCAGAACTTGTCACTTTCTTGCTCAAAAATCTTCGATGGATCCCTATTTGACTAGAGGATAAAGTAACTCCTTAGGTTGGCTTTTATGGTCCCCACATACCTTTCTAGCATTATGCCACATTACTGTGCTGTATGTAGTCTTTCCCAGACAAACTAAACTCTTTCTCAACTTAGTCTATTTTCTATTTCCACGCATTTTCACAAGCTTGGAAGACACTTCTTCCTCATTTCTACTTTTCAGAATTCTCATCTTCTTTCAAGGGGTCACTTCCTATAAGAGGCTTTTGCTCATCAGTCCAGTTGTTAATCTGCATATCTGTTTCACCCCAGTAGAATGCAAACTCTATGGAAGTTGGAACTGCCCTGGCTTAATCTTTCTATTCCTAGCACCAAACATGGCACCTTATACTTAGTAGGTGTATAATAAGTGCATAAATGCCATTACCATGTCAAAGTATCCCAGCTATCTATAAATAAAGATAGACCTGTCCAGAGTCAAGTGCTAGTCAATGTATCTGTGTTGTATGTTGAAACATGCAAAACCCATAATGCTTTTTGGGATTTTTGGAAAATGGGCTTTAAAAAGGCCCTAAGTTGGGTCTACAGCAGTTTTTAAGTGAGTCAGATTTTTACTTCTGTGCATATAATTTAAGTTGCAAATAGCCCTAATGATAAATTCTCCATCATTGCTTTAGCTGGAGAGAACAATAATTTGACTCTACATCAGTCAATGATTACATCATTTTGGAGCATCCATTGACTGCTTACATATCACAGACGATTCTTCATGTTCCGTTTAGTTTAATGTTATGCTTAAGGCAGCAGGAATAGCAAATGATGCAAAGAGCAAGTCATGAAAATTCTCATTCTCCCTCTTTATAGTGAATCTTGCCTTTGAAGCATAGTCCTGACTCTGAGAAGTAGTCCTTCAGAAAGTTTTCATTCCCAGGGACGCAGTCGCTTCTTTGACTTTTAGCGCTCACACTTCTGGAAGAAAGTTTTCATTCCCAGGGACGCAGTCGCTTCTTTGACTTTTAGCGCTCACACTTCTGGAAGAAAGTTTTCATTCCCAGGGACGCAGTCGCTTCTTTGACTTTTAGCGCTCACACTTCTGGAATGGGACGGGGCTTTTTTGCCTTACAGGGTTTGTTGTTGTTGAGTCATTTTCAGTTGTGTCCAGCTCTTCTTGACCCTATTCTGAAACTGGATTTGAACTCAGGTTTTCCTGACTCCAGGCCTGGCACGCTGTCCACCATACGACCCAGTTGCCAAAATTTATGTAGGTGTGTCTATGTTGTTCAGTTCTGTCTGACTCTTCACGACCCCATTTGGGGTTTTCTTGGCAGAGATACTAGAGTGGTTTGCCATTTCCTTCTCCAGCTCATTTTACAGATGAGGAACTGAGGCAAATAGGGTCAAGTGGCTTGTCCAGGGTCACACAACTAGTAAGTGTCTGAGGCCAGATTTGAACTCAAGAAGATGAGTCTTCCTGATTTCAGGCCTGGCACCCAAAGACTCTGCCTTAGAGGATTAATGATGGACAGTTTCAATAAAGAAAAATCTTCCTCTGTGCCCCCTTTACCATTAGTGACTTAACATCTGGTAGGATGTGTGACCCAGGGCCATAACTAAGGAAGTTAGGTTAGTGAGGTGAGATTGGGGTAGAAATTGCAAGGAAATGTCTTCTTTCTTCCTCTCCCCTAACCATGTTAGAGTTTGGAATTTGATCTGTGATTTTATTGATATAAGGAACTCTCAAGAGTAGAGATTCCCTCCACCAGTGCAAGTTGGCACTTTCTAGTCTTGGAGAGTGGTCTAGAGTATTGAACAGTTAAAAGACTTGCCTTAGCTTGTGTTATAAGAAGACCCACATGGTCCTGGCTTCAAGGTCATATCTCTATGTGGTACTCTATGCCCTAGCAAGGCTAATCAGGTGAAACGAGGTTAAAAATGAATGAGAGACAGAGTGTATGTGATTGAAAATGACTGGACACACCTCCTTTGCCTTGTTAATAAGGAAGAAGTCTGGGATTGATGATGTTTATGTGATCCTCTCATCACTTTAACTAGCTGACCCAGTCCTTCCCCAAGTGGCTGTCTCCCGATTATGGCACAGGACCTGCAAGATCTGCCGCAGTTCACTGTGTTCAAAAGCAACGGTTGCCATATTCCTTGGGTAACCAAAGAGATAGTATGTGTATATGTGCTCTTCTATATATGTTATTATTGTATCTCAAAATCTCACAAGATTCATGCTTAAGGAGAGATTTGGATGGAGGGTAGCTAATTTGTTGAACAAATAGAAAGTATTCTCTCAAGTACCATCAGAATATAGATCAAGAGTCATAAGGGACATCAGAATAGACTTGTATAACTTCCTCATTTTATAGATAAGGAAACTTGTTATTGAGAAATTTTTTTCAAAAAGGCCCTGGGGAATTCTGGTGGAAAAGAAAGTTGAAGAGGATCACCTAGTGTAAGCCAATTGCCTCTCTTGCAAGAAAACAAACAAACAAACAGACAGACAAAATCCTTAGAGATGTAAAGAAGAAGCAAGGATCACAGCTGTAGAAATTAGAGATGATTGGAAGTCACCTATTCCAGTTCTCCTATTTGCTGGGTAGATGGTACGGTGGACAGTGTGGAAGCAAGGAAGACCTGAGTACAAATTCTGTCTTAGTCTCTAGCTGTGTGACTCAGGGCAAGTCATTTAACCTATGTTTGAATAATTTTTTCAATGATACACAAAAACAATTTTTAATATTTTTTTTTAAATTTTGAGTTTCAAATTCTCTCCCTCCCTTCTCTCCTCACCTTCCTCCCTAAGACTGAAAGCAATTTGATATAGGTTATGAACCTGTAATCATACAAAACACATTTTCATATTGTTAACCTCTATTTATCTCAGTTTCCTCATCTATGAAATGAGGGTCATTGTGAGGATCAAATGAAATAACATAAGTCAAATACTTTCCAAGCTAAGGTTCTGGCTTTAAGAAACCCTATTGAATGCTAGCTGTCTAACCTAACTCTTTGTTTTTATAGCTGAGGAAGATGAGGCCCAAATGGGCTGAGAGACTTGGCCCAAGTCCATATAAGTAGTAAGGAGCAGAGTCAAGATTCAAACCTTCACTTCAAGTTCTGAATCATATTATCAACACAGAATCACAAATATTGAGCAGGAAGGGACCTCAGAGACCATTTAGTCCAGTCCCCCTCCCCCATTTTACAGATGAACAAACTGAGGCTCAGGGAAGTGAAATAATTTACCCAAGGTTAAGAGGTTGGTAAACAAAGTTAGTAGAATTTGCCTCTAGATCAGTGGTTCTCAACCTTCCTAATGCTTGACCCTTTAATACTCACATGTGGGTGTATCTGCACGTGGGTGGACTCACCTGGAGACAGGTAGAGGAGTGGTGTCTCAGTTCCTAAGACCATCCGAAATATGTGTTTTCTGATGATCTTAGGCGACCCCTATGAAAGGGTCTTTCAACCCCCAAAGGGGTTGCAACCCACAGATTGAGAACTGTTGCTCTAGAGCCAGGGTACTATACCATCAGATAACAGTGAGGAGACAAGTGGGCCTTCAAAGTAACCAAACTTCATTGTTATTTATTCTTGACAAAATCCATCCTGGAGCAGAGGTTGAAGAGAAATATTTTGTATAACCAAAGGAGCTCCCAAACTGCAAAGGAGAAACACCTTCTACACTGGCCCCTAAAGCCCTCTGGCAAGCACACAGAATGCTCTCCCTCTTTAGGTACTTAGCTAATGGAATCTTGTAGTCAGTGAGTCTTTCCCCTCTTGTGAGAATGTCTGCATGATGTACTATTGGTTGGAGAAATACCAGGCAATGCCACTGCAGGAGGTACAGTTGCCAGACGAGCAATTGCATCCTTTATTCTGTGACTCTGGGGAGTCCAATGGCTTCAGAGGAGGCCTTTCTAATTATGCTGCAGTTGTCAAGTCCCTCTAGGAGGGGGGGTTCTTTTGCAATTAACATGCCAATGTATGACCTAGATCAGGGGTGGGGAACCTATGGCCTCAAGGCCACATGGGACCCTTTAGGTCCTTGGGTGTGATCTTTTGACAGAGTCCAAGTTTTACAGAACAAATCCTTTTATTAAGAGGATTTGCTCTGTGAAGTTTGGATTCGGTCAAAGGACCACACTTGCAGACCTAGAGGGCTACATGTGGCCTCAAGGGCACAGATTCCCCATCCCTCAGCTAGATCCATAAAGACAATAGGGCTATAGTGAGTGGAGTTTCTTGATTCCCTCAGTGACAGAAAGGGCATCTTTGGGAATGCATTGGTAGTTCCATTCAGTATGACATTGACCTTGAGTTGAAAGCAATAGGTTCCTCTTTTTTTTTTTTTTGCTAAACCCCAATACTGTGAGATCACATTTCAGTGATAAGATAAAATGATGATTCATCATAACAGAAAAGTATAGACTCTGAAGGTCTTCATCTCCTCACCAGCAGCCTTTCTCCATTGGGAGATGGCTTTGTCCTCAGGCCCTTCCTCCTGATGGTTGAGTCCCTAACCTGGTCCACCTTTTCGTAAGTCACTCATGTCACATCATGCCCACTTCACTTCTGACACTTAGGACTTTCCCCCCTCACTCTCCTAACCCATTGCCCTGCTCTCCAGTTCTCTTTATATGATGTCTTTCACCACTCAAATATAAGTTCCTTGGGTATAGACACTGCTGTCTTTGTTCATATTTGTATTTCTACTATATAGCGCAGGACCTGGAATATACAGTAAGTGCTTAATAAATACATTATCTATCAAGTCAATGATTGCCAAGTATTCCAGAGAGACTGCATCCTGATGTTGGCAAGTCCAAAGTCATGAACTACTCTTTTCCAATAGCCAGTGATATGGCTTACCAAAGGTCATTGTTGGGGAGGGGGAAAAGGGGGGAGAACCTTTTAGAAACTGAGTATTTCCAAGATTTGAATGGCTTTTTCTTTTAGGGTAGTATAGGAAAACCCCACTGCCTCTGTGGTTTGTTTTTCATTGAATGGGCTGTATATTGGCAGAGAGATTACCAACAGCACCCATAGTGACACTAGATGCTTTGTTTTCACATTTCTTTTTTCATCTACTCAGATATCTGATGTATTCAAACAATGTTAGACTTTCTGGCATCATTCTCTTGGTGCATGTTCTATACATCCCGCAATCAGGATTTCTTTTAAATATTTACCACTCATGAGATCCTAGAACTCAGAGTCTCCAGGAATAAATGGAAAAGCATTTATTAAGTACTTGCTTTGTCCCAGGCACTGTGCTAAACACTGGAGATATAGAAACAAGCAAAACAGTTCCTGTCCTCAAGGAGATTATATTCTAATAGAGGAAAGCAACACAACAACCACAGAGATGGGAGAGATAGGAGTACATGTGTGGTGGTCAGATTTGGAAATAGCCTTGGAAGTACATGGCGACTTTACCTCATTAGGAAAAAAAGACAAAGATATTAAGCATTGGAAAGTTCTAGGTTTAGAGAGAATCTTGATGGACTACTAAGCTTGGCATTAGCTAAATGGAAAATGACTTGGAAAGTTTGTGCCACGTAGATTTTCTTTTATACCTTATCCTGGTATTTTGCTCCAGAATTTTCCCTTGTATAAAAAAAAAAGCATCACCCTTAGAATACATTCTTATGGTCCAGTGTGTAGTAGCAAGGAGCAGAAGAGGAAATTGGATCATATTCTAGAATTAGGTGTTCAGTTGTGATGGCAGAAGCAAGGGAGCTAAGCAGGCTATAAGACCAAGGGTCAGATGGCCTGGTGCCTTTAGTTGGGATCAGTGAAAGTTTAGAAAGTTGGGAAAGACAAAAAGCACTGGTCACTTGGATTGGTTTGGAGAAGGAGCAGGGATTCAACATAGGTGAGAATCATCACAGCTGAGATTTGAACCCAGGCCCTGACTCCAGGATCAATTTTTTCTCCACTACTACCTTCCTATCAATAAGCATACAATTCATCATATGTTGTAGGTGAAGCATGAATGGTAAGGGATCATGTCACGACATGGCAGTCCTTTTGCAAGATCTTCTCCGACCATTTCCGTGCTCTGCTTAAAAAAAGTCTTTCAGTGGTTCCCTACTGGATCCATAACAAAATACAAACTCTTTCCCCTGCCATGTAAAGCCCTCCATAATCTGTTTCCAGAGTAGTTCGTTCATCTCCACTTTTTCTAAGTCCCTAACAGCTCAGCTATTTTTTCCAACACTCGGCATGTAATCTCCCCTCTCCATGCATTTGTCCATGATGTCCTCCCTGCAGCTAGGGAGCATTGGGCCTGGACTCAGGAAGACATGAGTTCAAATCCTGCCTCAGATGCTTACTAGCAGTGTGATCCTAGACAAGTTTCCTTAACTGTAAAATGCAATTCCAAGTGGGACAAAGCAAGAATTCCCAAGAAATAAGAAACATGTTCCACAATAGCTTCCCCTGGCACAAGAATGTAATGAGGAATCACAGACAAGTACATAAAGTAAAAGTAAAAAGGAAGGACGTTTGAGCCATGGGGACAAAGGCGGGAAGCATTTCTATTACTAAAGAGATAAGAATGATAAGAAGGGGATGGGGAGGGATAACAGTAGCCCCTACCTCCCAGGGTTGTCGTGAGGATCCAATGAGACAATATTTGTAAAGTTTTAAGCAGAGTTCTTGGAGTGTCGCAGACACTTAATAAATGTCTGCTTCCTTATTTTCTTCCTTCCTTCCTGTGCTTAGAATGCATCTGCTCTTTCTTCTCTACTTTTCAGAATCCTCCTTCCTTCAAGATTCAGCTCAGGTGCCAACACCTCCATATGGTGTTCTTGATCCTTTTCTCCCTCCTCAGAGAGTCATCAAGCACTTTTTCCAGCTCTCTCCTTTTTCCCCTCTCCCTCTCTAATTTGTATTATATTCGTCTGTGTTCATGTGGCTTTCCCAAACTTCTGAGTTCAAATTCCTTGAAGTCAGAGACTTTGATTTTTACCTTTGAACCCCCAGCACTTCCCATGGTGCTTTGCACGTAGTAGTAGTGTTTGTTTGAAGTGAATATATTTGAGGTCTACAGTTTGCCAAGAATATAAGACACTACTATTAAGAATCTTTTATCCTATTTGCTTCAAGAGACATTTCAGTTTCTCTCAATGCTCTTGTTATGTGAATTCTAGTTAGCTGAGTAAATCACAAAATGCAATGCTGGAAAGGACCTCAGGAGTCATCTGTTAGTCCAATCTGTTACTGAAGAATTGTCCTTCAACTCTCTATTGTTTTTTTTTATCTGTAAAAATGGAAGCAGATGAGTCGGATGGTTTCTGACATTCCTTACAGTGCCACATCTATGATACTCTGATATTCTATGATCCCTCTGTAACATCCCAGATCGAGCAGACATTCAGCTTCCTCTTGCCGAGGAACTCTGCCTATCGTGATTGTCCATCCCCCTTTTTGGACAGCTCTGATAACCCAAAGAAGTCATTTCCAAACAAGGAGAAAGCTCACGCTTTATTCAGCTATTTGCCAGAATACTTGAGAGGGGCATTGCATGACTATACGGATCCAGCAAAATTCCATTCTGTTTGTCACACAGGATGTTGTGTTGGTTATTTGTAAACAGGCATGATTCCAGCAGGCCTTCAGAAAGACCGACTTGATTGCTGTGAACTACTCTGGACAAAAACCTTATTCAAAACAAAATGCTGGGGCATTCTGCAACAATTCCAAGTGGGAAAAAGCAAGAATTCATAAGGAATAAGGACCACATTCCACAACAGCTTTCCCTGGCACAAGACTGTAACAAGGAATAATCACAGGCAGGTGCATGGACTAAAAGTAAAAGGAAGGACTTTTGAGTAATGGTGACAAAAGTGGGAAGAACTTCCATTACTAAAAAGGTGGGAAGATGATGAAAAGAGAGGAAATATTTTAACTATCAAAGCTATAATTGATATTCTGAGCTATAACCAGGGTGAGACAATCGGAGCATTGTCCCAGGAAGTGAATAGCACTTGTAGTTCTTCAAAAGCATAGAAATAACTAGGTTTAGCTCTGAGAAAGAATGATTATTTAATATATGAAACTACCAGGGAAAGGGTGTATGCCATCCATTTTCTTCCTTTCTCCTTCCCTGTCCCCTGCTCTGCCAGATTTAGAAGCAGTAGCCTTCCCAGTGAAGTGCCACCACTGTCTCTGCCCGTAGAGTTTAACTCACCCTCTTCCCCACCATTGTTGAGAACGTGGCTATTTCAGCAAAAGATCATGTAATAACTGAAATTATAGGGCAAACATTGCAGATAAGCACTATGGTAATAATTAATGGAAATGGAAGATTGGAGCTCAATCTTCAATGATCAGAGTTCAATTACAGTCATATTTCTGGTTCAGAAACTTACTGCATGGTCTGGACAAATCACTTCTCTGTGCCTTAGTTTCCCCACCTCTAAAATGGAGAAAATAATACTTGATAATATTTGTACTACCTATGACACAAGGTTGAAAGACAAGTACTTTATAAAGTGTAAACTACTATACACATGTGGCTCATGGTTATTACAATGAAAGCCTCTTAAAGAGTTCAAAGATAGAGACAGCTTCCATACTCCCTGAGTGATAAATTTAGATTCAAAAGCTACCCCTCCCCATCCCCAGCCCTAAGCAAAAGTGTTGAAGGTTAACTCTACTTGCTTCCAATTCCAACTCCCTCAACATCCTAGTGCCTCTTTACCTGCAGTCATTCAGTGGGGAGGTTGGAGGGGAAGATTGTTTAGGAGCTGAGGCAGTAGACAGAATACTAGAGTCAGACCTGAGTTCAAATCCAACCCCAGACACTTAATAGCTAAATGACCCTGGGCAAGTTATGTAAGCTCTGCCTATCTCCGTTCCCTCAAAAATAAAATAAGGTTAATAATTGCACCTACCTTACAGGGTTGTTGTAAGGATCAAGTGTGATAATATATGTAAAATGCTTTGCGCAATGTCTGGCACATAGAAAGCTCTATATTAAATGCTTGCTTCACCACCCTTACCCATTCCATATGTGATTTAAGATAGATTCCTAGGCTGACCATTACTTGTTTAATTTAATGAAACCTTTTGAATTCTCTGAATGTTTGTCCATTTGGTAATAAGGGAGGCTGCCACATGCCATTTTAAGGTGTTTGAATTCTAGGGGGGACAGTAGTTGTAGAGTTATTTAATCTATAAGATCACAGTTATAAATTATATCCTGGCCTCCCCCTATTCTTCTGCATGGTTCTTCATTTTGAAAGGTTGGTGGGTTGTTTGTTTTTTCATATAGTAGGTGTTTGACACATATCATTGCAACCTAATCCTAAAAGTAAAGCTGTTTTTGACGCCTTCTGGAAGGGTGGGGTGGTTGGTGCAAAATTTAATCTAATGGATAAATGTATTGAATCTCAAGAGGTCAGTTCAATATTCTTTAAAGAGAACTGGCCTCTAGCCTAAGTGAAAATGCTTAGCCATCCTTGAGTGAGGAAGGCTTGTACTGGAAATGTTGTAATGTTATATGATTATTCCAGGATGTCCTATTTATTACTGCTCACTCATCTGCCATATCCATTGTAATGTTTTAAACAAATTTTGCATCTTGGGTAATGGAAAAGGCTATGTGTGGGGAATTTAAATTCAAGTTTCTTGATTGAATAGAGTAGTTCATGGCTTAATCCTGAGCCCTGTTCACTAAATTGAATGGCACAAGGCCATCCAAATTTATGGAAAAGACCTCTGGGTTTGGAAGAACACTGAGTTTTTGACCTGAAGGAGGAATTGAAGACTTCAGTTTTATAGGTGACTTGAATGATAATTGTTGGAGATTTAGCCAAAGTTTCATCAGTTTGCTATAGTGGCTAGATGCTAGAAGGTTAGACTTGAAGTTGAGAATAACATGGTTCAAATCCTGCCTCTGAGACTTGCTAATTGTGTGAACCTGGGCAAGTTATTTAATTTCTATAATTTTCAGGCAATGTCCTTAGATATCTACAAAGTCATAGGTGGGCTGTAATCTGCCTTGGTGGGAGTTCCTCTCATGGACAAAATCCCAGATCCTTCCTTCACATATTCAACGGAGAATGTTAGAATGTGGAGGTCAAGGGATTTATAAACCTTTGAAAGCAGGCAAACAAGTCTCCTCACTTCTGGTGTCCCAGTCTCTTATTCTTTGCTACTTTGAAAAAAAAAGGTAGAATCATGGATCTCTAAGCTACCTTTCAGCTTTTAGAATTCTAATGCTTTCATTTTAAAAATTGAAAAACCGAGGATCAAACATCAAGTAATTTGCCCAAGGACACAAGGAATTAGTGTCACAGCTAGGGACTAAAATTGCCACTCTGGTTCTTTCTACCTCTACTGTATCACACGGATGGAGTTTGGATCTCATGAGAATTTTCATTTTTAGCCCTGAGTTTGAACAGTCTTAAGTAATACTCTCCTTGCTCATTCCAATCAGCCAACTGGTACTGTCCAAACATCGCAAGGAAACGGTATGAAAAATCCTAGTCACAAGGGACTTCTGCTTAAGATGGCAGCCTGAAGAAGAAGAAAAAAATATGCTGCCCAGTTTTCACATATCTACTTTAACAAAAACCTAAAAATAGCACCAGACTGAATAATGGTCAAGAAATTCAGTGTAATAAGTGATTTCATCTAGCCCAGAACTATGCAAACAGTCAGAAGCCCATAGGTGATAAGAAAAGGGATCCCACAGAAAAGCTAGCACCAGTACAGGCAAGCAAGAAGAAATCCTCTCAATATGGGTCATCTACATTATGTCACACTCAATGTGAATAAGAAGAGAGAAAGCAGAATAAAATCTTGTGGTGATCAGAACCCACAGTACTAAGAACTTGGAAACATATCAGAGTGTCAGCAATGATTTTACAAAAGCAGAGCTCAGACTGGGACATGCCAGGCCCAGGGGCACCAGAAGTCTATGGCAACATAACTTGGGATGCCACAGAAGATCCTGAAGATCCAGCATTTTGAACCTCAAAGATAAAAGGTGTCCCACAACCTACCAGTCCTCTGAGTATAGATACACCCCAGGCTTGAGAGGTCAATGCAGGAATCTAGATGACTCAGAGTGACCAATCATGCCAAATCACCCAACCCAAAAGTACAGACAGGAGCCTGTCTCTGGTATAAAATCCTAATTCAGAAATGAAGTCTGGAGATGTGAGAAAACAGAAGAAACTGGCCACTGCAAATATCCAGTCCAAAAGAAGCAACTTCACAACACCTGCAGACACTAGAGAGAGGAAAGTTGATTGGATATAAGGACTACAAGAATGCCTGAAAGAAACAAAGCAAGAGATTAAAAAATTAAATAAGAGTTCTTGAGGAAAAGAATTGGAAGGAGACTAAACAGCTTAGAAAAGAAAATGGTCAATGGTACCCAAGTAACTTCCCCAAAATTAGAAAAGAACAAACAAATCAATGAATCAATGAGACAACAAGAAATAGTAGAACAAATTCCTGGATGTTGTATTTCAAGAAATTTTAGTGAAAATTTCCCAGACTTATGAGATCTAGAGGACAAAGTAAAAAATAGAATGAATCCACATTATGAAAGAAATCCCAACAGGAAAAATCCCAGGAATCTATTAGCTAACATCTAGAGTTTCTAGGCAAGAGAAAAAAATTCTGAAAATAGCCAGAAATAATTCAGATACCAAGAAATGACAGAATTACATAATTAGTAGCTTCAGTTACAAAAGAGGAAATCTTAGAATACAATATTCCACGAGGTAAAGGCTTACAACTAAGGATAATTTAGCCTGCAAAGCTGAGTATAATCTTTCAAGGGATGAAAGAATCTTTAATAGAATAGAGAACCTTTTAACTAAGCAAATAAAGACCAAAGCCAAACAGAAACTTTGAAATTCAAACACAGGGCAAGAAACCTAGTAAGTGAGCCATTAGAAGGGGCTCAAATGATGTTGATAAAGTGCTAACATTCCAATATAGGGAAGAAAATAAGGGTTTTCTTAGACCTTTAATATCTCAAAGGTCATAAAGTGAATTAAATAAGACCAGCACACAAAGGACTTGGGATTTGTTCAGATGGATTTGAGAGAGTAAAAAAAGGGAAAGTAGGAGGAATATACTAGGGTAGAAAAGAGGCCAAATTTACTATTTCTCAAAATTGGAACATATAAGCATATACAAACAGAAAGGAAGATGTTTATAGAGAAGGCACTGGATGAACTTCATTCTTATCTGAACCAGACAAAAGAGTTGAATAGAGAAGGAGAGTTTGCGGCAAAAATACACCAAAATGAACAGGGAAACAAGAAATAGAGAGAGAGGGTTAGGAAGGACAATAACATGGGAAAAGGAATAGTCATAATCCTGAAGGAGGAAAAAGAATGAATAAGAACTAAGGATCAGAATCTGGATGAGAGAAAAAAAAGTAGAGGCAGTGAAGCTAAAAAAAATAGCTACAATTATGAGCTAGTAGCATTGAGTATATTTTGCATTTACCACTAGCTTCTTCCTTAAGGAGTGGAGGACAGGGAGAAAAAAGAGAAAAAGTGTAAGAATAAATGATAAATTAAAAGGCTCAATTGACAATCAATGGAAAATGTGAAGTTTGAACTTGCCTTTAAAACAAAAAGGGCTAGCAGACTAGATTAGCAAAATCCAACAGTTTGTTGTTTATAAGAAATACTCTTGAAGCACAAATATTCACATAGTTGGAAATAAAACAAAATTTATTATGCTTCAAGTGAATTCAAAAAAGCATGGCTAGAAATCCTGATTCTAGCTAGGCAACAGAAAAAATAAACATAGCTAAGGGAGCTATATTATGCTGAAAGACATCCTAGGCAATGAAATAACATATGAGTACTTAATATACATGTACCAAATGAACTAACACCTATATTTTTTTTTTAAATTAAATTACCATGGGAAATAACATTATAGTAGATGGGAGACCTCCAACAGGCACTTTTTGGTCCCAGATAAATATAACAAAAAATAAATTAAAGAACTGAATAAAATTTTAGACAAAAAAGACATTCTAGCTCTTTTGCAATTACTGAATGGAAATAGAAAGGAATATATGTGCCTTTAAGATGTGGGTTGTACTTTTACAAAAATCAAGCAACATAAATTGAAAGCTTCTGCACAAGTAATATCATTGAAATTAAAACTAAAACGGGAAAAGGGATGCGGACTAAGTCTGTAATTTCATTGGTATAAAGAGGAAGAGAAGAAGCATTAAAATAGCACCTACTAAGTGCCAGGTAAACATGCTAAACACCTTATAAACATCTAATTTGTTCTTCACAACCATGAGGGACAATTGCTGTTATCCACACTTTGCTGTTGAAAAAACTGAGGCAAAGAGAGGTTAAGTGACTTGCCCATGGTCACATAGCAAATAAGTAGCTGAGGTTGTATTTGAACTCAGATCTTCCTGACTCCATGGCTAGCACTCTATCCACTATGACTTCTAGCTCCCAAGTGAGGGGACTCCTACTAATACAGATGAATATTTTCTGTGTAGCTTACATTCTTAGTTGCCTAGAGAACTGAGAGGTTCTACCTCATATCCAACATATTGACAAAGATGACAGAAGAAAATGATAGTTACTGGAGATGTTGGAGGATAAGGGACAGACATACCATTGGTAGGGCTGTGAATTGGTAAAGCAATTTGGAGCTTTACCTAAAAATTCATTAAACCACATATACACTTTGATTCCACGATATCACTGTCAGACTCATACCCCAAAGAGATTTTAAAAAGAAAAAAAAGACCTATATGTACAAATCCTTTTTATAGCAATGCTTGTTGAAGTAAAGACCTAGAAATGAAAGGGAAGCCCCAAAATTCAGGTATAAGAATGTAGTGGTATATTATTGCATTATAAGAAATTATAAAAGGAACAATTTCAGAGAAACATCCGAAGATGTATACAAACTGACAGAGTAAAGTAAGCAGAAACTGGAGAACAGGTCATACAATAACAACAGTGTTGTCAAGGAAAACATTCGTCTCCATATCTCTAAATTTGCAAGCAGGGCAAATCCTAAGCAACATTCTGAAGTAGCTGGAATTGTTTTTCTTTCCCCAGTCTCTACACTTGCTTCTTTTAAAAGTGATCTCTTCCTATAATGTCTTCACGTTGCCTCCACACAGCTCTCCATAGCACCCCATTGAGGTTGCCCCACACAGAATCTGGCATCAACCTAGCTTTAGACTCCAATTCTAGACTCCAAATTCATACTTTCCCCACATTTAATTTATCCTGGTTCCAGGACCTTGGAGCCTTGTTGTTTTAGTTTTCCAAGGTGAAAATTAACAAAGCTGATAAACTAATGCATAAATGTGTTACTAGGTGCTAGATATAGACTAGAGGGCTAGTCCTTGACTTTTTCTCCTGCCCAAGATATTATGACTACATTTTAGCAGTGTCCTTCTGAAGACAAATATTCTGGTTTTGTAGTCCAGCGCTCACAGTAGAGATTGCAGGTCAGGCCACGGGAAGCAGTGGCTTCAGACTGGTCAACAATATAAACTTTTAGGGTAGGTAAGACCTTACAGCACATCCTATAGGTGAACACATTTTCGGTCTCTCCAATGTTATGGATACTTGGGCCTGCCAAAGAGGACTCTCTGATTAGAATCACCATGGATTGCCTGGGGAGATCAAAACAGATGCCCTCAGCCTGTCAGTAGCAATAACAATAATTGGCAACAGAACAGGCAGCCTGGAGTTAGAAGTTCTTTGTTAATCAGAGGTTGGAAGATCACTTGTTGGGTATGCATCAGTGGGAATTCTTTTAGTATATGGGTAGGACCAGATGGATGCTGAGGTCCCTTGCAAATCTCAAATACTGTAATTTTCTGAGCAGCAAAAAGAACAGCAGAGTTAGAGTTAAAGGACATAGGTTCAAGTCCTAGTTCTGACATTTACGTCTGTATTACCTTAGACAAGTCATTTGCCTTTGCTGGTCCTCAGTTTCCTCATCTGTAAAATGAGGAAATTGTATTAAATTGTTATGATGCTATTTTTGAGTTGGCTGCTGTTCATAATACTGCCCTCCCCCACATCTCTACTCTTTGGACAACTAGCTGACTTTTCCGTGCTCTCTCTCTCTCTTGAATGGTTTCCTCCCTCGTAAGAGTTTTGTGCCTATTTTCCCTCCTTCTGTGTAAGTCACTATCTCTATGTTCTGCCCAGCACTGAGGAATTAGGCCATTGGCTTAAGGAATGGTTGCCCTGTCAGTGGTAACTGCGGGTGGACAGATGGCTCAGGGTTTCTTCCCAGGGCCATGATAGTCCTTTTGTAATAGAAAGACAGGTAGGTCAAATTTATAGGAGAATTATTTAATTGCAGACAAATTTCCATGACTATGCCAATCTTTCATGTTATGCCAAAGACAGCAGATCTTAACTAACTCTTGATATTTGGACTGAGGGTAAGAAGGAGCCTTCAGTAATTCACATTCACTTTGCTCTGACAGGATTGTTAGTTCACATTTATGTAGCACTTTCTTCAAAACAACCTTGAAAGGTAGGTATTGCAAATATTATTCTCATTTTTTTACAGGAACTGAAGCACAGAGATCACATAATTTGTCCAGAATCATTCAGTTTTATGTGTCCAAGTCAGAATTCAGACTCAGCATCTTGGCATTGGAATCCATATATAAACAAAAAGCCACTCTACAGCCTAACAAGTAGTCCCCCAACCTCTGCTTGGAGTTCTCTGGAGAGGAGTCCACTAACTCCTAAAGAGGCTCATTCTGCTCTTGAGATAGCTTTAGTTACTAGGAAGTTGCATTCCTTACATTTATACTATGGATGTCTCTCTTGAAACTTCCACCCATTACTCCTTGTTCTGACTTCTACATTTAGACTAAAAAAAAGACTAATTTTTTCTTCCCTTTCAAATGCTTGAAGAGTGTTATCATATCCCTTCTGCCAAGTCTTCTCTAGAACAAACACCTTCCGTTTCTTTGACTAGTCCTTATATGGCATGATCTCAAGGCCCTTCACTATCCTGACTGCCATCCTCTGGATGCTCTATAGCTTATCAATATCATTCCTAAAATGTGGAATCCAGAACTAAACAGAACACATTCCAGTTGTTATCTGACCAGGGCAGAGCTACAAAATCATCATCCTCTGTTTTCTGACAATTTGTCTCTCAGTGCATCATAGGATCACATCAGCTTTTTAGATTTCCTCATCCATTTGCACTGTGTATGTCTTTTGTTGTTCAGTTGTTTGCAGTCATCTCTGACTCTCTGTGACCCCATTTGGAGTTTTCTGGGCAGATACTGGAGTAGTTTTGCCATTTCCTTCTCCAGCTCAGTTTACAGATGAGGAAACTGAGGCAAGCAAAGTGAGTCACTTGTCCTCAGTCACACAGCTAGTAAGTGTCTGAGGCAGATTTGAACTTGGGAAGAGGAGTCTTTCTCTCCACTGTACCACCTTATGTGCAGTTTTCTACGTGTCCTCCATTATAGTGAGATCCTTGAAGACAGGGACAGTGGTTTTGCCTTTCTCGTTATCCCCAGTACTTAGTAAAGGGAATGGTATACAGTAAGTGATTAATAAATGCTTGGTAACTGGGACAGGCATTTCTGATTAACCTCTGCTATAAGTTATTGACTCCCTGAGCTTACAATGCACCAAACCAGCTCCTCCCATACTCCCCAACCCTTCCCCAGCTGTAAGATGATTTCAGGTCTTGTGATTCCAAGGACAGTGCTCTTCCTACCACACCAAACTTCTCTCTAAGGCAGCATACGGGGCTGTCAGAACGACTTCAACCAAATTTGATTATAATTGTCATTGGCTCTTCCACTTCAGGAATCGTCTTGAGTTCTAACTGAAACAGTTCGGTGCATCTGATCCCATAGGTCATTTTTCTTTACCAAGCAACTTTGCCTTCCTCAGATTATCAAACTGATTCATTATAACATTTCTTGATTTCTTGCCCCCTATTTTTCATGTACCAGGAGTTTCAGAGAGTGAGCAATACAACTGGCTAAACATACTGAATTGTCTGAGAAAATGATTTCATCCACTGCTTACAATTGCTTTTGAAGACCTATCAGTTTCACTATATCAAATTTGTAATTGGAAAATGGCATGAGATTAATTATGGAAATGCTGTTCAATTTTTGTAGTCAATTAGCAGGCAGCTGCACAAAGACCCCATTAATAATTTTATTGTACTGTAAACATTGCTCTGAGCCTTGATTTAGCATATTTAGACTTTTAAAGAGAATTTGATTAACATTGTCTTTCAAATGAATTTGACATTCAAGGAAGAGGATAGATTTACTTTGGATTTTACATTAATGCTTATTAAATTATTATTGATTTTCTATCCAGGACCAATATCTAGGCAAGATGGTATCCCTTCAAAGATCCTTCCCAGGTACTTGTCATTAAGTTCATGTTTTATGATATCAGGATTAGTAGCGACTCTTTCACAATCTATGATCCCTCTTATAAAGACCTTTTCTAACAAGCCATGGAAGCTATCTTTAAATCCCAAAGATTTGTTTTATGTTCCCCTCTGGGGGCTTTGCCACTTTTTTAAAATTCATCTATCTAACACTAGAAAAGGGGCTCTTATAGTTGGATGCAGGTAGGGTTAGACTTTTTGGCAAAACTGCTGGCATGTCCTTTTCTGCCTTTCTGATGGCCCTTCCTCCCGACCTTGAGACATTGTGTCCTCTTGCTGTCCCTTCCGCTAGCTTCCACCTGACTTTGCAGGAAAGGCTGGGCAGCAATGCTCCCGGGACATAAAGGGAACAACTACAGTCAAAGAATCCCTAAGAACTATACCATTTGCTCTTCTACAGTAAATCTGCTTGAATCTAGCCCATGAAATATAGGAGAAACTGGCATGCTGCCAGCATTAGCAAAGTCAAACTGAATTATACAGTGATGCTATTTCAGAGAGAGCATTAATAAGAAAGCATCAAGAGCAGGGGCCAAGTGGAAGCACTCCACTTGTAGGATAGAATTGTGGTTTGATGCTCCCACACATGTAGCCATTTTGTCTTTGTCTGAACTACTAGTCACCGGTCCTTTGGGAGGGGCAGTCAAGAGCACTGGTGATATCTGTGTCCCTGGCATTTTCTATATGGGTCTTTATCTGTTTATCCATGCTTTAAATATGCTTATTCATCACTTGTTCAATGCTTAGATGTAAAATACATGGTAAATAGTTTAGGTGAAACTTGTTGGTATTCCCAGCCCCATTTTAGAGGATTGAGAAGATGGAATGTCCTTTTCTACCTTTCTAAGGGTACTCCCCACCCTACTTCTAGGCATCAAGTGTTTTTCTTTCTGATTCTTCCTTGGACCATCTGACTTTATCTTTGGAATGGGAATGGGAATTTGAAGAACTTCCCTGCCCCTTAATAGGCCTAAGGAAATTTGAAGATCTTCTCTGCTTTGAAGATTTTACCTGCCCTTTAATAGGCCAAATGTAATCACATTCAGTCAGTGGTGGGAGGAGTTTGCTAAAGGGTGGAGCAGAGCTGAGAGGAAGCTTGGAGTCAGACCAATTAGAAAGGAAGAAAGAGAGCAGGCAGGCAAGAAGACACTAGGTATGATGTTGCTCCCTGAAGTGATAAGGTGTATTAACTTCTTTGTTACTATGATGGATTCAGTTTTCTGGTGTTGGGATTCGGTTTGCTAGTGTTGGGATTTGGCTTTCTGGTGTCTGAATAAATGTTTTACTTCTGTCTTCTATATGGAAAGTCTGTTATATTTTGTGATTCAGAACTATTCCAGTATTTTCATAGATGCTGTCAGTTCTGTGAATATCATGTTGATGCTACAATCTTTTCTTCATAGTGCCTCATATTAAAAACTTTCTTCTTTTCCTTTCTCTATCAAAAATGACCATCAAAATGTTCTTCTCCCCTCACGGCTTGTTTTTTCAGGATGAAAACTGGTTAATCTAGTTTGTTGCTTTTAACCAGAAAACTTTTGGAGATAGCATGTAGCAACCCAAGGGTAACAGTCCAATTGGGAATTTCAAACTAGTGAGGGAGAGATTTAATAGGCAGGAAAAATTGTCTTTGGGCTACCGCTAAATCATTCCATCTATAGTTGCTTACTCTGCCCGTGTGTATGAGCTCATTTTAGAGTATAAACTCCTTGAGTATAGACTCCTGTCTAATTCATTATTGTATCTACCCTAACATAGCCAGTGATTAATGTTTGTGGAAAGAATTAATCACAGAATACATGTGGATCATGGATCTAGAGCATAAAGAGATTTTAGGGGTCAACTAGTTTAATCTACTCAACACCGCTACTAAACTAATCTTCCTAAAATTTTGTAGGCACATGAGCAGAGCAGAACAGCCACCCTGATTACCTCCTACCTCTACCATTACAATGGTCTTCTGCCCGATCTCTCTGTTTCTGTTCTGTCCTATCTGCCCCCTAGATCATCCTACACACTACTGCCAAAATGATCTTCTTAAAACAGCTCATTTTACTAATTCCTCTTAAATCTATGGTCATTAGAGAGCCTGAAGGTATTTATCTTCAAAGTCCTTAACCTGGCATTCAGTGCCCTCCATGGTCTAGCCTCATTATAATTTTCCAATTTTATTTCCCAGTGCTCCTCTTCACAAATCCCATGATGCACCCAAACTATAGTATCCATTATTCCTGGAATAGCATCTGTATATCTTTGCCTCTGTGACTTTTTACTTAAAACATCCCTTTACTTAAAGGGCTTTCTTGCCATTTCTAACCCTATCAGTTCTTAAAGGATGAGCTCAAATACCATGTCTTCCATAAGAACTTCCCTATGGCTTCCATCTGCAATTAATCTCTCCTCTGAAACAAGAACTTCATACCTCTTTTATTGCACATCCATATTCTACTTCTTATTGTAGTTGTCTGCGTTCACATCTTTTTTCCCCCTTCTAGAACGTAACCTCCACGGGGGCAGATACATCTTAATCACCCTGGTATGCCCAACAGTGTCTTGCACATAGAAACCCCTCGATAAATAGTTGTAGAACAGACTTGAATTGACAACATATAATTTGATACGTGAATGAAACAAAACACATCCTTCTTTTCACATGTGACATTATAGATTCTGGATAAAATTGAAGATGTGCAGGAGTTCATTTATGGTAAGGAAGCTGAACTGCTAAAAACCCTGATCCCTGTCCAGACCATGCATATCACCATCATTACAGCTCATCTCAGAACTGACCAAGACACGCAAAAGTAAGAACCCCATTAGCTTGTCTACAAGATTGATTTTATTCATATGGTGTTTATTTTTTCCAAATCTCACTTCATTTAAATAAGATATTTAAAGAAATGTTTTACATATAGCATAAATATCCTTTTCTGCTCTTAAAAATGTGATTTAGTATTTGTAATTCATTAGATTTTTAGCATTGGAATATGTATAAGGGACTTATGTAGGGTGCTGGACACTGTACTTAATTGAGCTGATGGAAAAGGTCTTTAAATAAAGGGCAATAAGGATTTATTATTATAAAGCACCTACTATGTTCCAGGTACTGTGCTAAGCTCTTTACAAATATGTGATCCTCACAACAACCCTGGGAGATAAGTGCTATTATTATCCCCATTTTTATAGCTGAGAAGACTGAGGCAGATAGAGGTTTTGCCCAGGGTCAACTAACTAGTCAGTGTCTGGGGACAGATTTGAACTTGACTTTTCCTGCCTTCAGGTTCAGCATTCTCTGTGTCATCCAAATTGCCTCTTTAAATATACATAGCTTCCAGCCTCAGACACTTAACATTTACTAGCCGTGTGACCTTGGGCAAGTCACTTAACCCCAACTGCCCTGCCCTCTCCTCTCCAAAAAGCAAAAAAATAAATAAAAATTTTTAAACATATATGTACACACACACACACACACACACATAGCTGAATTAAAGTGACTCTGCCATCCAGGTTACTACGTAGTACAAAACAGTATTAATGAGAAAGTGATTTACGAAATTTCTGTATAGAAACTACAAAATCAAATATTTTGACCAAAGTAATCTCCTTAATAAGCCCATCCACACATAAGTTTTGAAAGGTAAATGTGAGTAGTTATTACACCAGGATAAAAAATGGTTAATTTGGTGAACCAAGTTCCTTGAGGTGAGGAAGCTGGGGGAATAAGAAGGAACAGGACATTTAATCTTGGGTATTTAGGACAAACACTATGTTTCCATGATCATCAGTTTGGTTTATAAAGAACTGCCCTAGTGGGATTTGCATGCTGTCTTGCTCATTCACTGCTGCTAGCCAATCAGGTTCAAAGCACAGAAAGCCTAGGGGGCAGGAGATAAAGACAGAAAGCAAACCAGCTTGGCAGTCTTAACATGATGGAATCTTCTATTTTTAGTTTGGGGGTTGGAGGGAAGGAATTAAAGGTACTTAGTAAATTGGGTGATGACTGAAATTGAATGCTTTGGGTATTAGTGACCACAGAGGTGTCCATTTCATTGTTTACTTTAAAATCCTTTGGGGGTCATTATGTGGGAATATTCATAGATGCACCTTACATAAAGATCTGGGGAATTAAATTAGTTTCCTCCTAAGTGCCCAGAGCTTAATGTTGCCTTAGATCTATATAGCACTTCATTTCCTTTATAACAACCATGTGAAGTGGGAAATGGAAGCATTTTTATCCCCACTTCATAGATGAGGACACTGTGAGTTAGAAACAAAAAACTAATTTCCTAGAGTCTACAATTAATAAGTGAGGGAGCAAGACTGACCAAGGCCATTGGCCAAGCCTAGTTTCAGCTACAGAAGAAAGAATGGAAAGAGGATTTCAAGCTAAAGGCCCCAGCTTTCCAGAAAGAGGCAACAGAATAAGGGCTAAACTTGAAACGAGAGGATCTGAGTTTGAATCCTAGCTCTCCCTAGATATGGGTAAATCACTTACCATATTTGGGTCACAGTTTTTTCTTCTGTAAAATAGGGTTCCAAGATCCTTCCACTTCCAATACACAGATTCCACTTTATAAGGACTAAAAGAGACATTGTTGTTATTCAGTGGTGTTGAACTCTTCATGACCCCCATTTGGGATTTTCTCAGCAAAGATGCTGGAGTCATTTACCATTCTTTCACTAGTTCATTTTACAGATGAGAAGACTGAGGCAAACAGGGTTAAATGATTTGCACAGGGTCACACTACAACTAAGTATCTGGGTCTAGATTTGAACTCAGGTCTCCCTGACTCCAGGCCCAATTCTCTATACAGTGCACCACCCGACTGCCCTCTAGAGAAGACAACACTGCATTAACTGTGACTAGCCCCTTAAGAGTAAATTCAGAAAACCCTTCCTTATCTTGCCCCACCCTCAGCCTATACCAGTGGTACTGGTGGACCAAGTCTAAGTCTTGGAGTACTCAGATATAAAACAGATATCAGGAGCTGAAGTGAGAGTTCTCAAGAAGGGACCTGAATTAAGATATTACCAATTTCGAACCAGGATCCTTTGCCAAAATTTAGTCCATAAAGACAGAGAAGACAATACATGTGTGAGATATCAAGAGAAACCTAGTGTTGCCAGTTTGTGGTTGAGTAACCACAAGGAATGCAATGAATTGAGAAGGGAATAATAGAAAGTGGGAGCATCGTAAAAGATCCTTATTTGGCCAAGGATCCCTTGTCCTATATACTTACTTTTCAAGTACACCTCTTTAGTGTCTCAGCCATTACTCAAAGAACCCAAGTCTTACTCTTAAGGCAACATTCTTTCTACTACCCTGTTTCTCAGGAGCAGGATAGGAAAGACTTCTTCAAGGCTGCAACCAACTGTATGGCTGTCCTGCCTACCAACTTACGCTGTAACATTTCAGCAACTTAAAATATGCTCACTGATGAGAAATCCATCACCTCTGTACCCAAACCAGGGTGGATAAGAAGTAGGGAATGAAATTCTCCCAACTTTGGGGGTGACTAGGTGGTATAGTGAATAGAGCACCGGCCCTGGAGTCAGGAGGACCTGAGTTTAAATCTGGCCTCAGACACTTAACACTTACTAGCCATGTGACCTTGGGCAAGTCACTTAACCCCAATTGCCCTGCCTTCCCCCCTCCAAAAAAAAAAAAAGATATTCTTCCAACTTGACCAGGACAGTCTTTGGGTAACAGAAGCACAATCAGTCATAAAACTCTTTTTCCAGAAGACTTTACAGACAAAACATCTGGCAAGCCAAATTTACAGGGCAGCTAGGTGGCACAGTGGATAGAGTGCCAGGCCTGGAGTCAGAAAGACCTATCTTCCTAAGTTCCAATCTGGCCTCAGACACTTACTAGTAGTGTGACTCTGGTCAAGTCACTTAGCCCCATTTTCCTCAGTTTCCTCACCTAGAAAATGAACTGGAAAAGGAAATAACAAACCGTTCTACTATCTGCCAATAAATAAAAAGAGTTGGACATGACTGAAAATTAATTAGTAACAAAAAAACAGAATCACCTCCATTCTGTGATAAAGCATTAGAGAAGGACTTTAATGGAGGAATGGAGAAATTTGAGAGCTGAATTGTTTTAAATTTATATACCATAATCTCTTATTTAGTCTTATTTCCCTTTTCATGTCTTTATTATTAAGCAGGGAAAATACAGTTCGACTGGTTACCTTACAGGTAGAATAACAATATGGCAATAATAACCAGCTCTACCAGAAATAATTAATATTAGCATCTAATGCAAGTTGATTAATTTTATCAAGTCACTATTATCCCATTTTCACAATCACTTAGAGATAATTAGGTGACACAAAATAAAATAGTGAACCTGGAGTCAAAAAAACCTGAGATCAAATCCTGCCTCAGATACTCCTTAGGTGATGCTTCTTAAGTCACATAAACCTCTGTCTGCTTTGATTTCCTCATCATAATCATAATAACAGGCACCTCCCAGGGTCATTGTAAGGATCAAATGAGGTCATATTTTTAAAGTGTTTAAGCACAGTTCTAGCACTTAATAAATGCCTGTACCTTCCCCCTTCCTAAATAAACTGTGGGATGATATGGATTGGATTACTTAAAGAGTTAAACTTTTCAGGCTAGGCAAGCAGTGATGACCTAGGTTTTTTTAGTTCTGAGATGTTCGGATCTTTGCGGGACCTATTATAGAAGATAAATGGGAAGTACTTTCCATTTATCTGTCCTTGGTTTCCAGGGAGTAAACTTTAAATCAAATTTTTAGCTTTGTGTCATGGCAGTGGGGAGTGTGAGTGCCTTTCAGGTGGAATGAGAAGTTATGATTAAAGCCTGTGAAGGGTTGAGAACAGATATGTGGCAAAGTGTTTTTTTCAAGAATAGTCTTTGGAATGTAGAGTGGGCACCATGAGTCAAGCAAGGACAGAAACAATAAACAGGACAAGTTTAAGCAATGAATAGATACCTATTGGGTGAAGAGCTAACCACTAGCAGGTGTGTAGAGGCCAGATCCTTCCTGCCTTTCAAGTAGCAGAAGAGGGCAGCCACTGTAAGTGGACTTCAGAATTCTTTTAATCTCTCCAATAGAAAATAACATCACACCGGGAACCTCTATGCGTAATGCTGCTCCCTGCACCTGTGTTCCCACCCTCTGCCTTCTTTACTATGATTAGTATTTGGATCACTTGTAACTGTTCATTGATCCTGTGGATCAAAACTTGGGAGCTCCCGTTATGTAGCTCCAGGGTGGTGGAAAAGAGAGCCCCATACAGGCCCTAAATCAGAAAGACTCAGATATTTACCAAACCTATGACCCTGAGAAAGTCACTTCAACATTCTGTGCCCCAATTTCCTCACTGGCAAAGTTGCAGAGTCAGATTTGATGTTTCTTAAGGCTCCTTTCAACTCTGAAATCTATGGTCCCATAACCTAGTGTGCAGGAGGTTCCGTTAATGCAAGCCTGAATTAATGCAAAAAACATGTCAGCAGCAGAAAAATACTGGGTGAACTAGGCCTTGCCTGAAAAGACTCAGATGCTCAACTGAGAAAACTCTGTAGTGTTTGTGTCAAATTGCCTTCCTGCATTCTCCAAACCCAGAATGGGTGGCCCTTCTAGCCCAAGTATGTACTCCTGAATTTTACTGAAAACCCAGGCAGAAGGGAAAAGGAGATCTTTGGACTAACATTCCTTCATCAATCTCCTGACATAATCATGAAAAAGTGAATGCTTCCTGGGACCTCATTATGTTAATGCCCAAACACTTTAATTAGAAACACCCCCAAGTCCATTCTTGTCTCATCGATTGCCTTTGGGCATGTATGTCTAAAGAGATGTGATTTGTGAAAGTGTAATGAACTGAGTAAAATTTAATATGCTTCTACCCTGTTGATGCCTTTCCCAAGGGTTTTCATTCCTTCCATGTGTACCAGGTATCGTAATTTGGAATGTTTTAAATTCATATAGCAAAATGCAGTGTCACACTCACTTTATATGGAAAGTCGCCTAGAGAATGGAGAAAACCCGGCTATTAAAAGAGAAATAGATGTGGAGGGAAAAGAGCGAATGTTAAGAAAAGCTTATCATCCAGATTGCCAATATCAATCACTCCACCAGGTCACTTTGCCTGCATAGGCCTGTCCTTTGTGACCAAAGCCCAGCCTCCTGGCAGGATTATAATTCACTTGACATTTATTTCTTCCACACTGAGGGTGTGAACCAGCCTAGAGCATTTAGGGGCCTTTGCTATTTGGAGGCATTGAAACTTCAAGTGAAAATTTCTACCTATGCTGAAGTTAATTGTTATTATAATCTATTATTTCACTATTTCTATTACCTCTTACCACAGAGGTAACAGACCCTGTTCACAGACTATGTTGTCCTGGGGCAGTGAGACCTCATTCCCTGCCCCTAGGTTATATGAAAAACCCTTCCAGGAATATCCCATAGAGCCACCACCAATTGTTGCTATATTTTTTAAAAGAGACCATCCATAGACTCCTAGATCTCAGCTTAAACATGCTGGGAGAAAAATAAGATGGAGACAAGGCAGTACCAGGGGAGAAAGAAAAACTGCCTTTATAGCCACAAAGCAAGTCAAGGACTTATGTTAGCTATAGATTCAATTCTAAGAATCATAGGACCATGGAATGTTCAATCAGGAAGGTTCCTTGGAGAACATCTAATCCAGTCCCCTCATTTTATCAATGAAGAAACTAAGCTTCTGCCCAAGTAGCACAGCCAAAATATCAGATTCTTGAATTTAAACTCAGGTCTCCTGTCTCCTCAATTCTATGTTTTTTCATTAGGAAATTGTCATACAGCTTCATTTGATCCAAGACCACAGAAACCTGTCATGCAATTTCTCTGAAATGTTATTAAAATAAACAACTATAGGTCAGCGCCATAAATGCATATTCCAGAGAGACCTCTTTTTGCCACTTGTCAATTGAAAATAAGCCTTTCTCTTGAAGCGGAATTGTTTTCTTTTGTTAGCCCTCTGGCTGCCTAAGGGAGTTATATTTCCCTTTAGGGAAAGACCAGGCAATTTAGTGAAAAGTCAGAATCTCTTTCCAGAGCCGCTTCAATCTTCCTTTTGCTGCTCACTGTCTTGCTGTCTTCCTTGGCCTAGCTGGCCAGTGACTCCACTTCTGAACCTTTAAATTGCCAGCAAGATTGAACTGTTAGGTATCTTATTCCTTCAGGGCCCTGCTGGGTGACTGACTAGGTAATCTGACAGGTTAATCCAGTGATTTGGCAATGCCTGGCCAGAGTAGATGCTTAATAAAAGTTTGTAGACTGATTGACTGCCGGCATCCTTGGACTAAGAATGGTAACAGGCACTCAATCCCAGGGAGTGAGTATGGACTGGATTTGAGGTACCATGGCAGACTAGAGGGAGAGATTTTTCTTTTTGTCTTTTTGGAGGGGGGAAGGCAGGGCAATTGGGGCTAAGTGACTTGCCCAAGGTCACACAACTAGTAAGTGTTAAGTGTCTGAGGCCGAATTTGAACTCAGGTCCTCCTGCCTCCAGGGCTGGTCCTCTATTCACTGTGCCACCTAGCTACTCCCCAGAGGGAGAGATTTTGCAAGACTGACTGAAACTTCCAGAGACTCAAATATTGGCAGATGGGCAGCTGCCTATTCTGACTAATCATGGTGCCAGTCTTGCTGATGCTATTTGTCAAATGAAGTTATAAAAAGTTCATCCAAAATCGGGGGAAAAAAGGTTCTGATTTCAAATCCCATATTCCATACCTTCATTAGCATAGTTTTTGATTCCTCAAAAGAATTAGTAAGAGAGCCTTTGATGTATCAAATATTAAGTCTTTGATGTCTCACATACTATGTGCCTAGAGGGATTAGTTCTGATTAGAAAAGTGTAGTGCATGGTCTATCTGGGTGCCATTGACTACTTGTGCATTCTTTTATTAATATGCTAATGGACACTGGCATCCTAGTAGTGGAAACACCATGTATATGCTGTGGCACTACAACATTCCCTAACCATCTCGGACCTATTAGCCAGAATTTTGCTAAAGGAGGATGGGAGGGAGAGGACTGGGAGGGGAAGCCTTTGAAATATAGGAATTTTTAAAATGACTTTTTTCCCCCCTCAACTCACTCTACTTTAATCATCTGCCATATTCCATTATTTTCCCAGAAAGAAGACAGTAATATGAGACTCCTTCAGTGCCCAATGATCCTCCCTCTCTTGTGTGTTCTTTGGACAGGGCCGTTTCAGCTCTGGAACAGAGCAAAGTTCGTGTGGTAGAGTTTTTGGAGGGCAAACATCTTACTATGACATTTCACGGGACTGGCCAGTTTAGCAATCAAGTGATATACGTGAAGATCTGGAGAGCAGGAGCAACGGCTGCTGAGCAGAATTGCAGGTTGAGTACCTAAACGTGTGTATTAGCAAAATCAGTCACAGTTGTTGGTCTGAAATGTTAGGTCTATTTAAATAGTTTTTGACATTTTTATGCCCTACCAGACATTTTCTTCTGAAGATGAAAAAAAATATGTATTCTTAAAAGGAAAAAAAATATTCAGTTTTTTCCCCATCAAGCGTATTAGCAAATATTATTTGGAGACACTTGTTCTTATGAATTCCTATGTTTTATTATCCCCTTGGTGCTAGCTTCCTTCGATCTCTTAACCTCTAGGTTTCTTTTTCACCATTTAGGATGTCTCTTGACGGGGAAGAAGCACTTTGCGCAGGGCCTGGTACCTAGTAGGTATTAAATGAAGGCTTGTTGACTTGATTCAAATGGAGAAAAACAAAAAAATCTAAGAGAGGGGGAAGATCTGGGATGAGTTTAAGTCAGCAGAAGCCTTCTGATCAACAAGACTGCCTATGGCCTCACAGTTAGATGGGAGGATCATCATAATTATCCCCCAGCGATTTAGCTTTTACCCCACCAGGGCCACAGGCTATTTTGAGAATGAGTAATTAAAAAAGGATTTGGGGGATAGGTCTTTTGCATGATCGTTGACTTCAGCAATTTAAGCCCATCATCACCATTATTCAGACCTCTCACCAAGCACCAACTCTTTTTACAAGCACTACTCTACTAAGAAAAGATGATTTGGTAGCTACAAAGAAATGGCAGCATTGATTTAGGCCTTCAGGAGGAGAGTCAAGAAGACCCCACCTCCTCTTTCCCTGACAGGTCAAGCATTTCACAGGACTAAAGAAGAAAGACCCTACAAATGATCCCCACCCCCACTCCCAGGACGTGTCTCCTGTTGGTCTTTGTTTAGCTGCTTGTCGTCATAGCATGAGTCAGGCCCCACATTTGTTTCTGCAAAATGTGTTTTCGTAGCTTCTTTACAGAAGGAATTTCCCCCTATCCATTTTCAGCTTTTTGACTCTGAGGATTATAGCTCTTTTGAAAAGCAGCTCTGTCATGCAGTTTTAATTTTCTTTTCTTTCCTCATTATGCAAAAGTAGTTTTCTCAGAGTAGGGAAATATGTGCAGCCTCTAATAGGCCTGGAGTATGGTCCCTCAGTATCCATTTTCACAAAGTGACTAAGACTGCCTGCCCCCTTCCAGTTCTGTGCCTTTCCTCAGCCTTTGCAAAATGCTCAGTAAAACAGATCAGCAAGGCATTTACCAAAATATCCGAGTATTTCCCTGAAGTTGGTCCATTTGGATTTTGTGGTCAAAATTTACTGCTTTAAAATTATGGGGGTTTTTTACCATCTGTGGAGCTTTATAATGAAGTTGTCTCCTATCATGGTAGTCTTCTTGTCTAGCTGTCCCTCAGGACTGAGAGCTCCGTTACTTAGAATAGAACAAAAGTAACAATTTTAAAGTATATGAGACCCTTGAGAGGATGCTCAGAGACAACACAAGAAATGACTTTTCTTCCTAATCTGAATTAGGGTAGAAACAGTTACTGGAGAGGAAGACATAATGCCCCCATATGTTACTAAGCTAGCAAGGCAGAATAAAATAGAGAATGTTGACAACAGGCTATACCAAGGAGTACAAATAGGCAGTGGCTGTGTTTTATCAGAGGGAAAAGGAGCAGCTGTAACGACCTTGGATGCCCCGCAAGGAATTTGCCCCAGTTCACTTGATGAAGGTTGTCCAACAGCTCAAGATCTTTGACTCCCAGTTATGGCTTTAACACTGACTACCTGCATGACTTCAGAGGGATTTCACCGCTCAGCCAGGTCTTGATATCTCTTGTTGACCTGTTTCAAAGGTTTGGTTAAAGGAAACAAACAATTAGTAATATAAAATTACAACATTTATTCATTATTCCCTTAAAGCTAGCTTTACTGCTTGAACTTGGAGTGCAGGACTAGAGTCCTGACTGACCAACAAAAGAATGAGAGAGCTTAAGTGCATTTTAGGACCATCCCAATTAGGGGTGGCTGAGTTACATGAATTTATGATCCCCATAATGGTTTAATCATTGTATGAAAAAAGGAATTTCTTAATTGGATAAATGATAAATTCAGAAAAACAAGGGAGCTGACAAAGCGTCAATTGAAATTACGATTCAGAACATCTGTGTTTCCTTTACCATTAACATTTCATAATAAGGTATATGTTCAGACAATCTTAAGATAAGACTCAAGTTAATGCCTTGAGTTGAGGGTCTCATCCCTAAGGGCCATAAAGTGGGCCTCTTCTGGTTTGTTGACATAAGAAGAGGTATTCTCCAATTTCACTCAGAGAAGCAAGACAAAGCTGGGTCTGAATTGGAAATTTATGGTCTCTGGATGCCTGTGTTAAATCCTACTCCCAGCCTTATCTGGTCTCTGGAGTGGCTGAGATAGAAAGAGAGCTTTTTTGTAAAATGAGGCAGAATAGCCTCTTTGATTAATTCAAACTTTAGCCAAAACATGATATTAAATGATTATCTCTCTGACTCCACATAATGGAAGAATAGGTATGCAATCTTTCCTATTAAAATATTTTATAAGAGTAAGTATGATATAGGAAGTACTTTGAAATGCTTTGGGAGAAAAATATTGAAGGCATTTTATTTTTCATCATTTTTTTGTTATAAAATGCTTTAATATAAAATAGGTTGCTTTTCAAACTTGTATTGTTGGAGCTAATTTATCACTTCATACTGACAAATTGCAGAATTAAAAAGTAACAAGTCAAGTTAATAACCATTTGTTAAGCTCCTACTATGTGTTAACGTTTTCCCTGCACACAGCTTCATTTTTTCAGAAACTTAAAAAAGGTTAGTATCATACACTAGCTAAGTCATTTCCTAGTGGTGAATTAGGCATCTTTTGAAAAAGGATCAGGTTTTTGGGCCACAAAGGTACTCTGGTATTCCAAAGACTAATGCTTCAGTGTTTGAACCAATGCACTGAGACCTCGAAAGGGTTCATGTCACTGGGAAATGGGCTTTCATTTACAACCAGGAAGTACCTGAGTCATAATCGCACTCTGCTCACTTTCATCATCCTAAAATTCAGAAGATTCACCATAATTTATCTCCCAAGGGGCAGCTTATTTAAAAAAAAACAAAAAGTCAGGCTCTGGGCCAGTGTAAGCAGAAATTACCAGGTAGTGCTAGGTCTCCACACAAGTAAAGCAAAGCAGGTGATTGCTCCATTTGTTAACTGTGTTTTCCTAACCATAACATTGCATTTGAACAGAGAATAAGACAAAACAAAATTGTCAGATCTGGATCTTGGACAAAATATTGAGCCATAGTCAGCTATCCCTTTTATAGACAGGGCATCAGAAAATGAATTCCTGGAATATCTACCTTGAACTTGAACACACCACCAGTAAGATGTCTATCTCACTGACAGTAGGCATGGGCTTGGTTTAAAGGGTTTAGTTTAATATCTTGTGGGAAGGGGGCTGGCCTTGATTGCATTTAATGGGTCTTGCATAAACAAAGAGTTCATTATTTGCCTGTATTACTTCAAAACTGTTTTCTTGAGAGACAATGCCACGTTTGGACCAGTGTATTCTGTCTTCCATTATCTCATTTCTCCCAGCATATAGGGTTTTCACATAGTAGTTTTTTTCCCTGTAATGTTTGCATTTCCTTTAATGTCGGGAATCTCAAGAGGTCCAGCACTGTAAGCAGTGTCCCTAAGACAAAAGCTTTTCCTTCCACAGCTCAAATACTCTAAGGAGGAAAAAAAAATAAAATACTCTCTTTATCACAAGGTTGTTTGGAAACTGATCTGCATATGTACTGTCTTTTTTACACGCATATGTATATGTACCTATTCACATCACTTATCTGTGTAGGTAAATACAGATGGTACCATTTTTCTCAAGACTGGTCATCATAATAATAGCTCAAGAGATGTAGTCTGGGGAAGTGGGTTTCTAACTGCCTCAGACAAGGTGACGTAGGTTCAAGTCCTAACTCTAACACATACTGGTTATGTGACATTGGACAAGTCACTAAACCTCTTTGTGATCAAGGCAACTTGTTAAGACTAAAAGTTATAGAATAATATAGTGATCCAAATTTTAAAGGAATTTCCTCACTAGAAAATCTCTAAACCAATGAAATCACAGGTGGAAATCCTTTCCTCAACCTCAGCCCCTGCCCCCCTGCTACCCTCCCCCGAAAGGCTCCCATTTAGACACTGCTTAAAAGTTTGTAAACAATTTCACATATAGTATCATCTTTAGTCCTCAAAATAATCCTGTTACATTTTCCATGTTATTAAACTGAAGCCCAAAGAGGTTAAGTGGATTATCTATGGTCACACAGCTAGTAAATGTTTAAAACAAGATTCTAACTCAATTCTTTTTGACTAATAAGTGTAGCATTTCACATTTCAGAATTATAAGGGAAGAATGCCACTTCCAGACCTCAAACTATATTATGAAACAGTAGTCATCAAAACCATTTGGAATTGGATAAAAGAAACAGAGAAGTAGATTAATGGAGCAGACTAGACAAGGGAGAATCAGAAATAATGAAAGTCAATATACAACATTCTATAAAATAAAGAAAAGAAAAAATATTGTCACGTGAACAGCAGAATGTAAGAGAGAATTCAAAATATACAGCAATAAATTTCTATTTCAGGAAAGATTCTACATATTGTGTTGAGAGCAGTCCATCTTTTCTTTGCTTCCTTATAAATTTTCTTTTGTTCTCTGCTGTGTACTTTTTACTTTGTTCTTTTTTCCCTCTTCCACACATCCCCCCAAAGGCTACAATTAAACATGGATATCTGTATGTGTGTATGTATATGTACACACATATATATACATACAAACACACATATACATATAGATATACACTATATATATACATACATACATACTTCACATATGTATACTTAGACATCTATAATCATACTCATATATAGACATATATATTCATGCAAGTCTTATTAAGAAATTTCTTCTCATATTAATATCAAAATATTTCTTCTTATAACTTCTACCCATTGTTTCAGTGTCTCTATCGATTCAAGCAGAGTACACCTACTCCTTCTCACCTGTTCATCATTTCTTATATCACATTAATATTCCATTGCAATCATGTATCACAGCTTGTTTAGCCATTCCCCAGTTGAGGGGTATCCCTTCAATTTTCCTAACTGAATGACAGTCCATTAAATATTTGTAAACAATCTTATCCTCCTTGTCCCTCCTCCATAAGCCTTCTCTTCTCTTAATTCAAACAATCCTTGTTTCCTCAATCAAGTCTTATATGACATAGCTCTGAGCCCCCTCACCATCCTGATGGTCTTCTACTAGCTATGCTCCTTTTGAGCAATTTTGCTCCTACAAAAATGAGATTCAGAACTAATCTCAATGTTTTACCTCCTATATGAACATGATAGAGTGCCATAGGCCTATCTGGAATACTGTTCAATTGTTCAGTTGTTTTTCAGTCATGCCCAACTCTTCATGACCCCATTTGGAGTTTCCTTGGCAAAGATACTGTAGTATCTATGAGTAGTATCAAACTACTTTGAGTAGTTTGCCATTTCCTTCTCCAGTTCATTTTACAGATGAGGAAACTGAGGCAAGCAAGGTTAAGTGACTTGCCTAATCAGGCAGCTAGTATCAGAGGTTGGATTTGAACTCAGGAAGATGAGTCTTCCTGATTCTAGGCCCTGTATTCCATCCGCTATGCTACCTATCTGCCTTATCCAGAATATCTAACAATAATAATTATAATAACTATTAACTAGTATTTATACAGCAATTATTATGTGTCAGTTACAATGTTAAGTGTTTTGGAAATATCTTATTTGATCCTCATAACAATCCTAGGAGGTAGGTGCTATTCCCCCCACTTTACAGATGAGGAAACTGAGGCAAACAGAAGTTAAGTGACTTGTCCAAGGTCACACAGTTAGGACGTGTCTGAAGCCAGATTTGAACTCAGATTTTCCTAACTCCAGGCCACTATGCTCTATCCACTATGCAACCTAGATGTCTAATACCTCCCATATTCTACATGTCATATTTCTATTTATACATCTTTAGACTGAAATAGCTTTTTGGTAGTTGAGTCACACTGTTGAGCTTACAGTCAACAAAAGCTGGGGATCTTTTTCATATAATTTGCTATCTCTATCCCCCTCTATCCTCAACATGCACAAATGCATTTTCTTTTTTAAAAAATATTTTTATTTAAAGTTATGTGTTCCAAATTCTATCCCTCCTTCCTTCCTTACTTCCCCTCCCCTATCCCTAAGACAGTAAGCAATTAGATATAGGTTATACATGTACAACTATGTAAAATATTTCCATATTAATCATTTTGTACAAGAAGACTCAAAAGAAAAAATGAAGGGAAGTGAAAAATAACATGCTTCAGTCTATATTCAATCAATATCATTTCTTTCTCTGAAAGCAGGTAGTATACTTCATCATTAGTCCTTTGGGATTGTCTTAGATCATTGTATTGCTCAGAATAGCTAAGTCATTCACAAATCTTCATTGAACGATAATTGCTGTTACTGTGTACAACATTTTCCTGGTTCTGTTCACTTCACTATGCATTTGTTCATGTAAGTCTTTACAGGTTTTTCTGAAACTCACCTGTTCATCATTTCTTATATCACATTAATATTCCATTGCAATCATGTATCACAGCTTGTTTAGCCATTCCCCAGTTGAGGGGTATCCTTTCAATTTCCAATTCTTAACCACAACAAAAAGAGCTGCTATAAATATTTTTGCACAAATAGGTCCTTTTCCCTTTTTTGGGGATGTCTTTGGGATATAGGCCTAGCAGTGATACTGCTGGTTCAAAGGGTATGCACAATTTCATGGACCTTTGAGCATAGCTCCAAATTGTTCTCCAGAATGGTTGGATCAGTTTACAACTCCACTAACAGTCAATTGCATTTTCAAACCTAAATACAACACTTTGTATTCCTTCTCATTAAATTTCATATTGTTAGATTTTGACCCATTGTTTCAGTCTGAAATATTTTTGAATCCCAGTTCTGCCATCCAGTGTGTTAGCAATCCTAGCCATGGCACTGATTATATATGAAAAAGACAGATAAATTAAAGGTGATTCTACCCTCTAATGCAGGGCAACACTCCTGACTCAAAGCTACCCACATCCAACAGCCTTAAGTTTCAAGATATACTCACCAACAAGCCAACATGGTAAAACATGTGTTGTCCTCCTTAGTAACCTGCGCCTTCCTAGAAAAGTGGGAATATTTTTTGATGCTCATTGCAGCTTTCAGAACTCATAATACAGTTCAGTTTCTGTTTCTTCCCAATTAAATATCATAGAAAAATAAATAACGTAGGATCTTAAGATCATAGATCTTAGAGGTCAGTTAGTCCAAATACCTAATTTTACAGATAAACTAAGACCCAGGGAGTTGGGCAACCTCAGTAGGTTGCCCAAGGCCACAAATGAAGTAAGTAACAGAGCTTGAATTTGAACTCAGGTCCTATGACACTGAATCAAGTACTACATCTACCATGTCACAATGCTTCTCACAGTGAGCTTCAGAAGAACTTAAGCTTTGTATTGTAAGGTAGGTCCACTACCCTTGCTAATTTGTATTGGTCTTGTTTTGGCCAAACACCAAGCGTAGGTGGAAATGATGACTCTATTATATCACATAGAGTGTACTGATCTGTAGAGTAAGTGTGCATTTTGTGGTCTGTGGGATCTCCTTCTATGCAGGTGTCAAAACAGGGGGGCTAGGTGGTGCAGTGGATAGAGTGCTGGGCCTGGAGTCAGGAAGACTAATCTTGATGAGTTCCAATCTGGCCTTAGATACTTACAAGCTGTGTGACCCTGGGCAAGTCACTTAATCCTATTTGCCTCAGTTCCTCATCTGTAAAATGAGCTGGAGAAGGAAATGGCGAACCACTCCAGCATCTTTGCCAAGAAAACCCCAAATGGGGTCACGAAGAATACCAAACAACAACCAGTGTCAGAACACAGCAAAGCTTGAGGGAAGGGGAAGAAAAGACTCCATTCCTCTTTGTAGCAAGAGGACCTACGATTGTCTAAGGGATCAGTCAATAAACATTAAGTGCCTCCTGTGTACAGGCATGTTCTAAACCCTGGAGATACAAAGACAAAAGAGAGAGTCTGCTCTCAGAGAGTTATCTGAAAAAAATCCAGTTCTAGAATGGTTATTAGGTCCATAGTTTAGAATAGGAAAAGACTGTAAATGTCATCTAGCCCACAATTTTGTAGACAGAGACACTGAGGACCAGAGACATGAAGTGATTTGTCCAAAGTCACCCAGGCAGTATGGAGACAATAAGCTGATAACTAACTCTTTTCGTAGTCAATTATTCTAGGGGAAAAAATGTCATTAAACATACAGGCAACTATCTTCTCCCAAATCCATCTTTAGACAAGTCCTGCTGGGTTGGCAAGTCTTTCTTCAGTCATCCAAAACTCCATTAAAAGTCTTACATCCATATAACAGTGTAACCCTTAATACTTTCCAATCACTCTCACTAACTCATTTTTGTAGGCTAAGGCCAAGAGAAAGCAGATCTTTGCTTCAGGCATTTTCCCTCAGTCCTTCATACTGCTCTGACTAGTATGTGTTCTACCAGCTGCCCTGCTGGAACCCTTTATACCCATTGGAGGGAAAAGTGTAAGAAATAAAGGAATGTTGAATGGCAAGGTTGACTGTTAGCAAGATTGTGCAACAGGTGGTCACCCACTGAAGCTTTTATCTCCATTCTCTGCTACAACCCCTATGACCCTCCCTATAGGCCTAAGGTCCATTCCCTATAATCCTCTCTTCTGTGTCTAGGCATTTCTTAACTCTCCTCAAAACTTGTCCCTTTCTGTCTCACATGTTTTCAGGGATATAATCCTCATAGACTGAGATAAGCTAGTATTTTATTTTATAGATGAGGAAGTTGAGTCCCATTGCCCAAGGGTACAACACAACAGTGACTGGTAAAGACTTGAATTAGATAAGCTCATCTGTGCTAACGAGTTACCTTTCCCAAATGTCATGATGCTTTGATACAAAGAATATTCCAAATGCTATTTTAAATCCCATATGTAGAGATGATATTGCTGCAGATTTTAGATAAATTAGAGGGGGAAGTATTGTTGGTCAACGAAGAACATCAGGTAGGTCACCTATGTCACTCAAATATATGCCATTAATATATGATTCCTTAGCTGCCAAATCTAATGGCCTTTTCACAATTCTCATGCTCTTTGACCTCTCTGCAGTTGTTGACACTGTTGATCACCCTCTCCTCCTTCATTCTGTCTTCTCTCTAGGTTTTCAAGACACCACTCTCTCTCCTGGTTCTTCTACCTATCCAACCACTCCTTCTGTGTCTTCTTTGATGAATCCTCCAGATCACACCCTCAAACCCATAGGTGTCCTTCAGGGCTCTGTCCTGGGCCCTCTTCTCTTCTTCCTCTATACTCTTTCACTTGCTGATCTCATTAACTCCCATGGTTTTAATTACCATGCTGACATTGGTATTGTAATTGGCATTACTATGGTGACAGTTCTCAAATCTACCTATCCTGTCCCAACCTCTCTGCTGACCTCCAGTTTCCCATCTCCTACTACCTTTTGGGCATCTCAAACTGGATTTCCAGTAAACAGTACAGTAGACATCTTAAACTCAATATGTTCAAAATTGAACTCATTATCTTTCCTCCTAAACCTCGTCTCTCTCCTACTTTTCCTGTTACTGTTGAGGGCAACACCATCCTCCTAGTCCCTCAGATTCCCAATCTAAGACTCATCTGAGACTCTTCACTCTCTCTCATGCCCCCAAATCCAATCTGTTGCCAAGGCCTGACTATCTTGCCTTTGCAATATCTCTTGAATATGCCCCCTTCTCTCCTCTGACAGTACCACCACTCAAGTGCAGATTCTCATCACGTCACACCTCAATTATTGCAATAGCTTGCTGGTGGGTCTGCCTGCCTCTAGTCTTTCCCCACTCCAGTCTTTACGTCATTCAGCCCCTAAAGTGATTTTCCTAAAAAGCAGATCCAATTGATGAGGTACAGACTCTGAGAGCCCTCTTGAGCTCTCCTTGAATCTTTGAGGTATAGGCTCTGGGAAACCCCTTGTACTCTGACTGAATCTTCCCACTTGATGAGGTATTTGCAGAGGCCATAAGCTTTTCATTGTGTCTCTGCCCAGACCTCTGTTACAAGCCTAGCCCACCATTGTCTATCTACTTCCCACCCTTGAGCCTATTAAAATATCAATCCACCCTTGGGCTGGCTTGGCCCACCACTGTCTGTTGGCTCCAAGTAGGCTCCAGCAACTTCCCACCCTTAATCACTCATTGACCTCATTGACTCCTCCTGAAGACCCTCCCCAAACTCCTCCTCCAAACCACCCCTAGATTCTTCCTACAATCTTTCTGTATATAAGACCCCTTCTTGCCCCCATGTGTGTGAGAGTGCCATAGAATGACCTAGCACTGACTTACTCTGTTAACAGACTTACTCAGGCCTGCTTGCCCAATGCAAGCCTTACAGATACCTAGGCTCCTCAAGATTCTACCCAATATGGGGAAATTTTAATAAACTTTACTTTTCTTTGGCTGAAAAGACTTGAGTCGAATTCATTTGGCAGGACCTCGTGTGTTGGTATTTTGGGGTCTCCAGAGCAACCCTAACCCTAACCACATCAGACAGAGAATTGAGGTGGGCAGGCCTAGATCACTTAGCCAGTATGTTAGAGGCAGGCTTTGACCCCAGGTTTTTCTGAATCAAGCATAGTGCTTTATCCATTATTCCTTTCTGCTTCTTGAATTGTTGTTGTTGTTCAGTCATTTTTCAGTTGTGTCTGACTCTTTGTGACCCCATTTGGGGTTTTCTTGGCAAAGACACTGGAATGGTTTGCTATTTCCTTCTCCAGGTCATTTTACAAATGAGGAAACTGAGGCAAACAGGGTCAGGTGACTTGCCTAGAGATACACAGATACTAAGTGTCTGGGACCACATTGGAACTCAGATCTTCCTGACTCCAGTCCTGGCAGAGCTGTGCAAAGTCATCAGCCTCGCTGTCTCCTTCAGAGTCATTGGAGTCCAGTGGTAAGACATAGGTCTGGATGACTGGAGATGGCCCCAGATGCAGTGGGAGACCTTGGCCTTTTGAAGCTAAGCTGTTTCCCAGAGGCCACACCCATTCAGTAATTAAAGGCTAGGTAAGAAATGAAGCAAAAGATGACCTAGCCTGCCTTCACAAAATAATCAGTCTGGGAGGGGGAGACCCTCAGGGTTTCTGGACAGAACCAAAACAATTGTTATTCACACTCACTCTGAGCCGTCAAAACCCAAACAATGAGCAGGGTTTGAAGGCATAGTCAAATAAGCTCTATTTGAATCACAATGGGTTTTATTTCAAGCCTGGCTTTCCAGGCTGTAGTAGTAGGTAGGAACAGATAGAAGAAGATCATGGACTTCAAAGTTTAGTGGATCATAGGGGAGCCTGATCTTGCCAATATTTGAATAGAGAATGGCCCAAATCTCAGCAGCACCCAACAGTAACAGCACTAAGAACTCCAGAATATAGTAAAAATCTCACAAAAGTCAAATGAAATGAAGCCAGATTCATTATATTTTTTGTGAGCCTGTTGTTAGATTGTCAGCTTGTACGTGGTGAGCTAGTATAAGCTGTCGTTCTGAGTGGAAACTTAGCCAAGCTGCTGAAGTACTTGAAAATTAGAATCTCTTTGCTTGGGGATCTTTAAAAGTGGCAGAGACACCCGTCAGGCAGAAATTGTTTAGGATAAACCAGCCTCAATGCAGGAGAATGGGCTAAATGGCCTCTCAATATCCTTTTGGGGTCTCTGATTTTATGGTCACTGGACTGAATATTTTTCCCTCAGAAATGTGCTTGACTAATATGCCTGGTAGATGTAAGTGCTCTCAAGCTGTCCGAATAAGTACCACTAGGAGAGGAACAGCAGTTACCCTCTCCCTATTCTCCCAATATGCCTGAACTTTTATTTGCTCATCCTCTGAATCAGAATTGCACTATGGATGAGTCATTGGCCTCTGAGGGACTGACTGCCAGCTGCAACAGGGGTGGTTTGACTATGCAGTAAGCATAAAATGAACTGGCTTTATCAGACAGTGTGCTAGAGTGAACGGCTTCTTCCTTTTCAATCCAGGTAGAATCTTCTACCCCATTTTCATAACCCCCAAATGCACTGGGAATCTCTACTTCTCATTCATTTGGTTCCTTCCCCTGGTCCTTAACATGCCTTCACTTTCTAAAACAAGTGTTTTTTCACTCAAGTACTATTTTTTTCACCATTTAGGTTTTAAATACCTTCAGAGATTATGGAACGGAAAAAAAAAACATTCTGAACCCTCTTTGTGGGCAGCAAGGTGGTACAATGCATAGAGCACTGGGCCTGGAATCAGGAAGACCTGAGTTCAAATCCCATCTCAAACAGTAGCTATGTGACCCTGGGCAAATCACTTAACCCTGTTTGCCTCTTGTTTCCTCACCTATAAAATGAACAGGAGAAAGAAATGGCAGGTACTTCAGTATTTTTGCCAAGAAAATCCCAGATGGGGTCACAAAGAGTTGACCATGACTGGACAAGAACAACCTCTGTGCTTCCAGACCACATCCTACCCCTCAAGAAACCGAGTCCCAGGAAGGTGATGTAGACTTGCCTGTTACAATGACAGTTAGTGGTGAAGGAGGGACCAGAAGTGTGGTCTTCTAACTCCCAGGCCACTGTTCTTTCTATCACCCACCATACTTCCTCCTTGGGGAGCGTAGTAAACTTGATGTCTAACTATTCTGGGGATTTTTTCAAGCAGTTTGAAATAAAGAATAATAAAAAATGTAATTGCAAAAGGTGATAAATTACTAAGTAAGATCCAGCATCATCTTTGTACATGAGGCTGAAATGTCTCACATTTCTGTATCAGGTCACCGCTTTTCTTCTGAATCAGAGGCACCTGTTAGACCCTTCTGACTCAGTCAATCACCAAGTATTTTCTGCTCACAAACTATGAGCCTAAAACTATGCTAGACCTGTAGCTGTAAGGTATAATCTTTTCATTCAATGAGCTTAAAGACAATGCCAACATTGCTCTGAAGTGGGCCCACAACACTCCCAAGTGTGTAGAACCAGATTAAAATGTAATTGGGAAATGTTTGCCAAATAAATAAAAATCCAGTAGGATATAAATAATGTTAATATGTTTTCTAAGTCAGTATGCACATGCAGGTAGCCTGATACCACTACTCTAATGAATCTTTCAATGGGTTTCCAAGATCCCTTTGTCCAACCAAAAGAACTTAGCCATTGGATGACAGTCTTGGCCATCTAAGTTTTTAGCACATTTATCTCTTAATGTTAGCATGTTCCTTTGTTCCATACATAAAAACAAAAAAATTGTTCCTCTAATTTATATCATCACTAAATTTTCCATCTGTAGTTGCAAACCACCATGTAAGTGAACCTGCTGCATTGAATCCAACTGAGGGAGAGACATAGTGGTAGGAACCAAGGAAGGACTTATGGACCAAACCTTCAACTCTATCCATATGCCAATTATATCATGGCACAATTCGTGGATTCCATGTCATTTCCATCATCAGAACTCATCAACTTGCCAGCACTTAAATTTTTTTTATGAAAACAAATGTGCTTTTCACATTTTGAATTTTTATTTTGAATATGTGACAGCTGTGAAAACGTAAACTTTGGCTGCTCAATGAGTCATAATCATATGCGGCAACTAACAAGACGTTTTGATAAAGGCATTGATACAACCCATGCTCCTCCCTGACTGTCCCTCCAAAATAACTACAAATTGCTTTTTTATCAGAGGCTGTGGAGAGATCTTTTCAGGAAATGAACATAGACATCACAGGTAGCAAAGACTTCCAACCACATCTGACTTTCCTGAAGCTATCCAAAGCACCTGCCCTGAGGAGAAAGGTAATTAAATTGATTCAAGTCTTTCTGCTAAGTATTCTTCTTTCACTTTTCATTTCATTTCATTATTTTGGGGGGTATAAAAAAAGATTTTTCAAGTTATGTTATCCTTGGTTGGTGTGTATGTGTGTTTATATACACACATATACAGCCCCCCAATATATGTCTGTATGTGTGTGAATATATAAGTATACATGTGTGTATATCTACATTTTTATATACAGCCCCCCAATATATGTCTGTATGTGTGTGAATATATAAGTATACATGTGTGTATATCTACATTTTTTTAAGATTGGGTCTCTCTCTCTCAGTCTGGCTAGATGTGCAGTGGCTACTCAAAAGCTTGAACTCATCCACTTCTGATCTGTGACTTGCTCCTGTTTGCAACCTGAGCTGATTCACACCCCCTTCAGCAGCCCAGTGCCCACCTCCTTCTACCCTCCTCCAAGGGATTATCATATTAATGCAAGATTTAGTGTAGACACTAAACCTGTTCTAGGCCTACTCAGGACTCCCCAATTCAAGGGATCCATCAACCTCAGTCTTCCCAGTAGCAAGGACTACAGGTGTGTATTATAACATCTGACTTGTCCTTGATATATTGAAGACGATGCCACCATCAATAGAACAGGTTTTGAGTTGGTGTTCTAATAGTGGTAATGGATTGCACTGACTAGTCTACCATCTTAAGTCCTGTCCACACCATGACCTTATAATTATAGAAACAGATGCTCAGGTTCTGGGGTGGTTTGTGGTCATCAGAGAGTTGGTCTCAGTTGGAAGTTAGTTGTTCCCTCTGGGAAATAAACCTGTGGCGCTGGCCTCATCAACATCCTACCAAAACTAGCAGCACCAACAGGGTCCTCCACAGTAACTGGCAATATAGTTAATCTCCTAACTTTGTGATGGATGGCATCTCCTCGCAGGGAGAAGGTGAAAAGGTTTTGCTTATGGGATCTTCAGATACAAAAGGCACAAAGCATGTCTGTAAAGTGTGTGGCTACAGCCAGTTTGGGACCTAATGTGTTTCTAAATTTGCTTTTGTGGTCAAGATTTCCTGTTATATCAGGATTGTGAGATCATTTACTCCCATTATGAGACAGGGGCTGGAGAAAGCATTTAGCTTAAGTGAGAGGGAAGGGGAGAAAGAAAGAGGAGGGGGAGGTTAATGTCATGTTGGAATCCAGACTGCAGAATTTCTTTCACAATTATAAATATTATATGAAGTGCTGATGTAACCTTTACTGCAGCATGACATGGGATTTGGCTGTTTTTATGACTTACACTTAAAGGAAGAAACAAGTCTCTGATTAGATTAGTCTTCTCCTCAGTAGACTGTTGTCCTTCACATTTGCAAGAACACTATTTATTGAACCAATTTAATACGAACCCAACCACCAAAATAACATCCCTCCAAACCAGAAAACGTACAAGAAGGAAATCCCTTTATATTCTTGAACCATAAATGTCTTTAAGCTTGGATATCGGCTTGGCTAAGCAACATACAAAATGTAAAGTGTGGAGCCTCACATACTCGGTGCTATTGTCTTTACATGAAGAATTCGGTTTAAGTTTTGCTCAGGTTGCATAGAAAGGAGCAAGTAATGGGATTTTAATGACTTAAATAGTTTGTTGGGATTTCAGATTGCTAAATGCAGTAAACTAAGAGGCAAATTTAACTCTATGGAACAAAATTAGATTTTTTTTCTTTCTGTTTTCTCTTCGGTAACATAATTATTTGTGAAACTTCTCAATTCAATGATGTCCAGGGAATTGATCTAAGTTGGGGGGAGGGGGGAGTTGGGGGCATCACTGTCACCCTTTTTTTCTATCCTGTTCTGTTGCTGAACAGCTTTACAGACTGCAGTCAATCATAATGAATTAACTCTATTGGGGTGCTTACACCTAACTTTTAAAAATTAATATCTTTAGTATTCATTTAGAAAATTAAAGAACGTCAATTTGCCTTTTAATGACTTTTATAACAGAATCACTTAATAGCAGGATTGTGAGTTTTAACCTTTTTTTAAAAAAAAAGTTAGTAATATCTGTCAGGTGAAAATTAAAAAGGAAAGCATAAGTAGGGCTGAAAATTAAAATGGCCCGTTTCTGAGAATCAAGGGGAGAGTTCATACACCCCAGAAGATGTGATGTCAAGCAAATAAGGCACCAAAATATTGTTCTAGCTATTATGATGCCATCTACTGGCTGTAATTACATTTTTATACACTGAACTGCCATTTCAATCCACTCTTCGGGAGGACACGGAAGTCGCCCACAGGCAGGTCCCAAGAGCTGGACCGCGGGGCTCTGCAGGAGGACACAGCCGCGCCCTCAACTTCAGCCTGTGTTTTTTAAAAAAAACCTCCCACGAAGAGAACAGCTTTTCTTTCCGTTTCATTTGCATTTACAAGCCTGAAGCTGTTGCTCACCAAAGACGGTGTGGTGGGCGGATGAGCCGGTTATTGCTTCAACAAGCCCAATGCTTTCCAGATGTGTCACAGTGTACTGACATCTGTATATGGTTCCTCTGTGATTGTACCTTAATACATTTTGCAAAAGCAGTCAGATTCCAGCTACTCACTACATAGGATATGGGCAGGATGCCAAATGGCATGCTTCATGTGCTATTGAGTAACATACAGACAGTCTCCATCTGCATTTCTGTGCTTAAGAATCATCGACACTGGCGTCCAGCATGAATAGAGCCCTGAGGGTTGAAATAGGATTTGATTCTTCACATCCCACACCTGTAAATTCCAGCAGAAGGACCCTTTGAAGTGAAACTGTCTTAGTTGCCTGCATAAGAATTGGGGAAGGACATTATGGATGAAAATAGTGCTGCCTTTGAATTTTATAATTGGGGGGAAATTAATGTCTAAGGACAGTTACCCTAAAGTCTCAGAGCTACAAATCTATCATAGAGGTTTACTTTCAGTTCAAAGATCAGGGTAGCAGACAATGTGATTCTCCTAACTTTGGCTTAAGAAGTATGCCAAGGCATCCTGCTTGTCATTTAAAAATAGAATCCACCAAAGGAGTGGAAAATCAAAGTAGCCCCTGTCTCCAGGTTACTGGGATGGCACTCTGGTTAACTGATTCACACCAGATTTCCTGCTCCAGGACTGTTAATGTGAAGTCCAAGGGTAGCCTTCTAGAATGCAAGGAAATGAGGAGTCTTTTCTTATAAGGAAAATTCTTCCCAGTTAGTCTAGCAAAGAGGGCATCTTGTGTTGAAAGGCAAAGGAAAGGATGCCTTTCAGTGGTGAGGGATCAGGTGGTAGTGATGTGAGAGTTTGCCATTTGGGAAAAACACTGATGAAATAGCATGTAGAACCCATGTCATGTCCATTTAATTGATTATTTGCCATAACTGTTTTGTTTGTCCTCATGCACTATCTTCACAAGTAATATATAAAAATATAATAATCAATCTGCTTCAAATGAAGAAGGAATAAGGGAAAGAGAAAACATACCTTCCTCCAAAAAAAAATCTTAGACTATCAAATGCAAGCTGTAACAATGAATGCATGGTTCTTAACTAAAATGAACCAACTGGAAAAACAACTAATACATATTTTGGAAGCAGCCTTTGCATTCTGTGCTATAATGGGGATATCTCAAACTCTGGAAAGTAGCTATTCAGGGTGCAAGCAAGGTCAATTTTAGAAGTACTCTATTTATTGACATATAGACCAAGCTTCAACTCAGACTTACTGCTAATAATAAACTATTTTGGTAATAATAACAAAACCTTGGGTTTTATAATTGTCTTACAAAGCCCTTTCATAAGATCAATAAGATTATACATATGTATATGTGTCTGTATATATACACACCCACAATATGCTTATATGTATGTGTGTTACATGTATGTGTATACACAATATATATAAATATATTATATCTGTGGGTATACACACATACCCACATATATACATATAACTATACATATGCATGTGGAGTGTACATAAATACATATACACATATATGTGTGTAAACGTATATATATATATATACATATATATATATATATATATATATATATATATAAAAAACATATACTTAATCTCATTCTGTGAAATTGCTTTGTAAGAAAGTTATAAGGTTTTGTTATTACCACCAAAGTACTGTGTTATTAGCTGCCATTAAGAGACTGAGTTGAAGCTTGGTCTCTATGTCAATAAATACAGTCCTTTAAAAATTACACCCATACACACACCCCACCTCTCTAGGCTAAGGAAGGAGAGTGCTGTTAGGGATAGAAGAATTCTATCATAGGGGATTAGGGACTTTGATTTTCCTCATCCATTGAGTATAAGTTGATTGGCTTGGTGTGTAGTGGACCAGTCAGGAGGTGAATTGGTTGCCTTGGACCACGCTTTTGTGCTGGCCTATAGAAAGGACAGTCAGTTGCAGAGTTCCCATGTTTTTCTATGAGTTGAAACTGTATTATTCCCCCAGTTCTACTGGTTCCAATTTGAATTCCAACCAAAGAGCTATAGATGATATATATAAAAAAAAAGATACTGCTCTACCTCATGGATTTAGACTTAGAAGAAACTTTAAAGGTGATCTTGTCCAACTGATTCATTTTATAGATGCAGAAACTGAGACACTTACACGAGGCCCCGCAGGTGGTAAGTGACAGTAGATTTTGAACCCATGGTTTCTGATCTCAAATCCATTGTACTTCTCACTACAGCACAGTTTAAAAGAGAATAGGACTTCCTAATCAAAAGGAAAAATTCATGATTCCTTCTAATCCTTTGAACTTAGAGTCACTTTCAATTTCACCAATGTCATTTCTCATCAGCCTTGGCCTACCTTTGCAAAATAAGCTATAAATTCTTCCAAGAAGTCAAAGCACTGAACTGTTTCCAAGATTAAAAAAGCACCAGGTTCCTTTCTCCCCCTTCTGGAAAAGTACAAGAAAAGCAGACCATGCCATACTGGGAGGCAGATGCTCTGACACTGGGCAGGCAGAACTTGCTGCAAAACCATAAGCTTTCCTTCACTGATTGGGACAGAGCAGAAGAACATAGATTTCTGATAAGTTTTACAAGAAAAGAAGTAACATGCAATGGTCAACAATAAAAATGACCCAGATGTTTGTGATTTTTCCCCTCTTCTGGGTCAACTAGCAATTTTTACATTTTCATTTTGGATGAGCTTTTCCAAGTTCTCAAGATATTCCCAAAGCAGATTTCTAACTGCCTAGTATCCTGCCTGTGACAAGAATCTATTTTCTCATTGAAAGTCTCTCTATCATGTTTATTTCCTTTCATATAGTTTGATTGCAATATAATTTAGTTTCAGAATCACCAAGTACTAAATAATGCCTTTAGATGTTATAACTGACATTTCTTCTTTTTCCCCCCTTTCTCCTTCTCAGTTGAATTCAGTAAACAGTTCTTAAGTCCCTACTATATTGTACATTGTGCTTAGGTACTTGGGTTACAAAGACAAAACTGACAGACAGTCCCTGCCCTTGTATTCTACTGGGGGGTGGGGAGCAGCCCAGTGGTGAGGAAGGAAGGGGAGTACAACATGGGCACAGATAAATCAGTAAAAAGTAAATGGGAAGCAAATTGAAAAGGGGGAGAGAGTATATGTGTTCTCTTCACAATTCACCTGGTTTGAATCTAATTTCCAGAGGGTTGATTGTGTTACTGCTCAGAATATGCCAAGTTATAAGAACTTCATAATGAGTTTTATTCTGTAATTGGCCATTATGTTTCATGGGGAGGAATTGTGAGAGTCTGCAGAAACAAAAAGACTCACACTACTGGACAGTGAATATATGATGGGGTTTATTATACAGGTGATAAATTAATGGGAGGACACAAAAATACAATAATGGACAGTGACTTTTATCAGTTAATAAAGGTAGAGGTTTCTAATATATAGTAGTATGCACCCTGGCTTCTACTAGCCCAAAATTATTAAAGCAGACAGTATGTTTTTAAGGGGAGATGAAATTTTCTTATTTTGAATGAATGGCCATACATATATCCATATGTGTATATATATATGTATACACTCAGATTATATACATATGTGTATATATATATATATATTACATATATATATATATGGGGGTATATACACACACACATACATATATATATACATACATACATACATACACGTATGCGTGTGTATGTGTATACACCAGTGGTTCTCAACCTTCCTAATGCTGCAACCCTTTAATACTTATATATGGGCATATCTGCATGTGGGTGGACCCACCTGGAAATGGCTAGAGGAGCAGTGTCTTGGTTCCTAAGACCATCAGAAATATGTGTTTTCCAATGGTCTTAGGCAGCCCCCAAAGGAGTCGCGACCCACAGGTTGAGAACCACTGGTATACACACATACACATATGTATGTATGTATATCTTGGGTTGGGGAACAGGACCAATCCCCATATTTAAAAAACAGTCGTATTTTTTCCTTTACTGGATCTGTGATTTCACCATCATAGGAATTTTCTGGAAGAGAATTCCTTCTGTCAAGTCAGACTGGCACCTTTAATGCAGATTCTATTCAGAGCAGGGGTCCTAAACGTTTTTTGTGTCCTCGACCCCTTTGGTAGTATGGTGACGTCTTTGAACTTCTTTTTGTGGTTTTTGAGAGAATTTACATTCTATACAGAACATATGATAGATAAATAGATAGATAATATATAACATTTATAATATATATTATATATATAGAGAGAGAGAGAGACTGAAAGCGACTCTAAGTTATAATGATTAGAAGGACTCATGAATTTTTCTTTTTGATTAGGAAGTTCTATTCTCTTTTAGACTGTGCTGTAGTGGGAAGAACAATAGATTTGGGATCAGAAACCATGGCTTCCAACTCTATTCTGTCACTTACCACCTGTATTTTTACAGATATATGTGTGTGTGTTTGTATGTATGTGTGCATGTGTGTATGTGTGCATGTGTGAGTGTGTGTGTGCATGTATGTGTATATGCACGTGTGTGTGTGTGTGTGTGTGTGTGTGTGTGTGTGTGTGTGTAGTCTAAATCCAGGTGTTAGTAGACCTTATTTTAGTAGGATTCTATAGTCTATAGTCTATGTTAATTTGTCCCTAAATTTAAAAAAAAAATGAATGCCAAATTAAAGAGGTTATATAATATTTGGGGCTATTCTGGCTCTGACTCAAGATTCACAATTACTCCAGAGACTCAAGTTATCCTGAGATGTAGCTTGAAAAACCATGGTAAACATGAGAGTGCCTAAACCCAGACAATGTTTGATAATGAGGTCTTAAAGGACAAGATGATAAGAAGCTTAGGAGCTCTTTGGGCAGGGTTGAGGAGCAACTAACATTCAAACAACCCTATTCAGAACTACTATTTTCCTGATCATGTACTGCTAGCACCCTAGAACATATTGCTAATGAAGTTTAAGTCCATGTTAATTTCCATGTAGGCTAGATATCATTATTTTGTTTCCTAGTCACAGACCACCTGCCTGAATCTAACCAGCACTGTTGTGAAATCAGCACAACACATCTCCACTATAAAAGGAACTTCCTTCTCTGCTGACCTTGTTCAGTGGATGGATCTTGCTATGTGAATAATAGCACTGTGTGTGTGAATGTACATGTTTCCGTTTGCATATATTAATATATCTCTAAGCTCTAGAGTCTCTAAGGAAAGGGTTTAGTTCTTCTCCTGTGGAATGTTGCATAGTATCTATTAATAATGTTCGGCACTATTAGAAGTTTGGTAAATTCCATTAATTCACTAATTGATTTTATTAGCTCCTCTAGCATACTCAGGATGGCTGCTAGCACAGGTTCTTTGATCTGCTTTTCTAAAAGAAAGCAACTCAAAAAGGGGTTAACAACCTTACTTTAATCAATCAAAAATATATCATTTACCTAGTTCAGGGGAGAAAGTCAGCACCCTGAACTTCAGAGAATACTGACAGAAGTTACAAGCAGACAAAAATACAGACAGAGAAAATAACACAATTCAGCAGACAGGGCTTCTAGCTGTCTGACTATTACATCTGTAGTTAGTCACCAGAGAGAGAAGCACGAACATCTGGGTTTTCTAAGCCAGGGGGCTCAGCAGCTGCCCATAGTCTTATCTGATCAAATCATGTAACTCTTCCCAAAGTGAGCCCTGAAACAAAACCTTGCCTCAGAGGTATATATAGCCTTCTCCAAGGTCACAGAATATCACAAGCCTCCTGACCCACTTGACTACAAAGTAACAAAAGTTGTGCCTTCCTGAAAAACAAGCCTCCCTCAAAGCCAGCTTCTCCTATGGACTCTGCAAACAGCAAACTCTTCCCACCACAGGCTTCATGTGACCACATTCAGCCTATTAGGGGGCAGAGTATATTTTCAAATCAGGGAAGGTCCTCAAGTTCAACTTAGGCTTATTAAGGGGCAGGGAAGATCTTTAAATTCCCAGTGCCATTATAATGGGGTCTGGTATGCTTTTGTCTGTAACCTCAGTTTGTGAAATCATATTTTTGTGTTTGGGTTTCTCTGTAACATCAGTTTGTAATGAGCCAAGTTGTAAAAGCACACTTGCCCCAGACATAAATGCCAGCTGCACCCAAAAAACCTTGAACAACACTATCAGAAGAGATAACTCCTTCCCAATACAGTACCTCCTGAATCCCTAATCAGTCTAGCTTCAAAACTTGAAACAATCAAGCCTATCCTCATAACAGCCATATTGTCAAAGATGAGTCCATCCTTGACCAAAAGTAACCTAGTGACGTGTCAAGGCAAAAAACACACCCCTTCACTCTCCCCTCTAGAGGGATGTCCCAGTGAATTATGGGCAATATGCCTGCGCAACTGCTACAAAAACTGCATGTTCCTTTAAGCAATGATCACTCCTAAACTCCTCCCTAACTCCACCCTTACACATCTAGTTAGCATAATTAGCCTCTGAATGACAGCTTTCTCACTATAAAAGCTGTATCTCTAACCCCTGCACTTTGCAGGTCCCCTTAACTTTCTCCTGCCTGCTGCAAAGTCAGCGTAACAATGAACTTTTATAACTCTGCCAAAAGATAGCTTGAGTCTGATCATTCATTTCAGACTAAGAACCTTCGAAGGATTTCCTAGAAATCCAACCCCACCCCCCTTCTATACCTCTTCAATTACAGCTTCTCAAAATCTCAGAATCAGGACAAGCCTCAGAAGCCAATTCCTAGGCAAGAATTCCCATTAGAAGATATCTGACAAGCAGTCTAGCCTTTGCTTGAAGACTTCCAGGGAAAGGGAAACTACTAGTTTCAGGGACAGCCAGCTCTTTCTACTTTGGGATGACTCCAATCATTAGGAAGTCATTTCTTACACCAAACCTAAACTTGGCCCATTGCAACTTTCACCCAAATCACTGCTCCTGGCTCAGCCCTTCATAGCCAAGGAGAGCAAGTATAATCCTTCTTCCACCTGATAGTGCTTAAAATACTTGAAGTCAGTTTTCATGCCTTCCATAAGTCTTCTCTCCTCTGAGCTAAACATCTGCGGTTCCTTATGATTTCAAAGTCCAACCTAATTGCCCTCAGTCAGTGACTGAGTAAATCAACAAACATAAAGTACTTCCTAAGTTCTGGAAACCCAAAAGAAAAGGCAGCTCTCATTCTAATGGGGGAAACAATATTCCAACAACTACATTCACATAAATATATGAATATAGAATAATGAGACCTAATATCAGAGGGGAAAGAGCTAGCTATGGGAAGAACTGGTAAAGATATCCTACAAAAGGTGAGATTTAAAGAAAACAGGGAACCAGGAGGCAAAGCTGAGTAGGAAGAGTGTTCCCTGCATGAAACAAGAGATGGAATATTGTGTGCAAAGAATGCAAGTTGGCCAGGGTACCTGGATCATACGGTGCATGGAGAGGAATTAATGGAAAGATAGGAAGAAGAGAATGGAAAGATAGGAAGCACCCAGGTTGTAAAGGGCTTTAAAAGCCGAATAGAGGCTTTTATATTTGCTCCTGGAAGTAATGGGGAGACACTGGAGCTGAGTCAGGATAAGGTGGTGATATATTCAGACTATGTACTATACTGAGATTCTGTGGAGCTAATAAAATCAATTAGTAAATTAATGGAATTTACCAAACTCCTCTCTGTGCTGAGAATATTAATAGGTACTATATAACATTCCAAAGGACAGAAGATAAGTCCTTTCATTGGGGACTCCAGAGTTTAGAGGAAGAGATGTACTAATATATACCAACAGAAATATGTACATAGTTCCATTGGAAGTTTTAGCAAATGAGTGTAGGACTAGTGAGAAAAGTGAAAAAGAAGGACCAGTAGAAGGTTAATGTAACAGCACAACCATGAGGGCCTATACCAATATGGTGGCTGTACAGTAGATGCTGTTGTAAAGATATAAATGACAACATGGGATTATTGAGTGAGTGTGAGCAAGGAATCAAGGATGAAACAAAGGTTGTGAGCCTGAGTGAATGAGATGATCTTGGTGCCCCTACCAGTAATAGGAAAGTTGGGAAGAGGGGAGGGTTTGAGAGAAAGAAAGTGAGTACCATTTTGGACATGTTGAGTTTGAAGTGCTTACATCTCATTTGAAATGCACAAAAGGCTGCTGGTGATGCAGAATTGGAGTTCAGGAGAGGAATTGGGACTGGACGATAAATCTGAGAGTCGTTGAGAATGATGGTAGTTGAACCCATGTTAGGCAATGATATCTCCAAGTCATACATACAGAGGGAGAAGATCCAGGACATCGAAGATTAGTGGGCATGTCAGCCAGGAAAATGAGGAATGCTTACTGGTAGAGGAGAACTAGGGGAGAACAGTGTACCAAAACCTAGAAAGAAGATATCCAGGAAAAGATGGTGATCAGCAGTGATCCAAGGCTGTAGGTCAAAAAGAATGAGACCAAGAAGAGACCATTGGTAAGGACCTGAGTTCAAATCCAACCTCAGACACTTAACACTAGCCATGTGACCTTGGGCAATTCACTTAACTCCAACTGTCCTGCCTTCCCCCCTCCAAAAAAGTGAGGGGGGGGGGAGAAGAGAGAGAGAGAGAGAGAGAGAGAGAGAGAGACCAACCGTTGGAGTTCGTAAATAAGAAATGATTGGTAATTTTGGAAAGAGCAGTTTAAGCTAAAGAAGGACACTCAAAGCCAGATTTCAGAGGGTTTAGGAGACGAATGGAAGTGAAGGCAAGCTTTGTGGTTTATGTAGATATTTGTTAAACTGTTATTTTTACTGTTTGAGGAGCTTTTGTCCAACAAGAGTTGGAGTAGGCTGAAAACCATATTTGCCCATTTTCAGAAGCCCTCTTATCCACTGCGGTCTCCAAGTGGGTTGTGCTGCAAGCAGGGGCAGGGGCAGCTGAGGGGCTGAAAGGGTCTGAGGCAGAGCAGCCTGAGCAGTTCTCAGCTATTCCAGACACAGCCTCTCCCTGTAGGCGTCTCTGAAGGGTAATTATCTTGTGCATTGAACATCTGTTCAGTGTCAGTTTAAAAATGTAGCACTCAAAATTGAAAACAAGATTGCTGATGTGGTCTGACCATAGCAGGGTATAGCAGTATACTGACCCCCTTTATCCTGGATACTATGCCTCTTTTAATTCAACCTAAGATCTTATGACAACTTTTTTGACTGCTATGCATATCACACCACTGACTTATATTGAGCTATCAGGCCCCTAAAAACTGAGGTTTTTATTAGATAAGTGATTATCTAACCAAACTTACTTTATTTTCTACTGGTAAAGTGAAGTCTTGGCATGTAAATATAGGACTTCACATTTGATCTCTATTAAATTTACACTTTTTTATATTCAGCCCATTATTTTAGATTATCAAGGTCTTTGGGGACCCTCGTTGTGTCATCTTCAAATGTGATAAACATGACATGTATGCTTTAATATAAAAATCATCAACAAAAATGTTGACCAGCACAAAATCAAGGATAGATCTTTGGTCCACTTCAGTGAAGACTTCCTTCCGAAGTTTATACTGAAAATAATAACTTTGTCATGGGTCCAGCAATTCATTCAATTCTAGTTCTACTTATCAATCCTTTAGGCCACATCTCTCCTTTCCTACAAGAATAATTACAACTACTGCATTACTGCTAATATAGTAACCCTGTCCGAAAAAGAAAGTCTTTGGCTGAACACAACCTGTTTTTACTAAAGCTATGTTGGCTTTTTGTGACCACCACTTCCTTTTCTAAATGTTCACTAGCCAATCCGTGAATAATACATTCTAGAATTCTGCCGTGAACTCAAGTCAAACTCAGTGGTCTCTAGTTTACAGACTCTATTCTCTTCTCTTTTTTATTTTGAATTGGGACATTTGTCCTTCTACAATCCTGTAGTAAGTACCTCTTCCCTTTACTACATTCTTTTTGAAATTATGGGTAATGGCTCTGCTAACACTTCTGCCAGTTTTGCAATACCTTAGCATGTATCTGATCTGGGTCTATTCATTTGAACTTATCAAGAGCAACTACATGTTCTCTTACTATCGCCCCCCCTTTCCTTAGATATCAACTCCCTATTAGCCATTGTGAATCCAAGCTTTCCAGCCCAAAGACTCTCATTTTTTTTTGGCAGAGAAAACTGAGTGAAGCAGCTCTGTTTTCTTTGTTATCAGTTATCACTGTCCAATCCACCTGGGCAGTGATTTTATCCCTTCTTTGATCTTCCTCTTTTCCCCAACATAACTTAGAAGATTTTTGTTGTTCTCTTAGCTTGCTTTGCCAAGCTCAGCACATTCTGAGCTGCAGCACTTCTGACATTCCAAGTGGACCATAACACTTGCAAATTCATCTTCTGTTATCTGCTATTGCTTTTATCTTCTCTGCATGCCTTTTAAACTTTGACAAGTTGGTTTATAAGTTCACTTTTTACTCACATGAGTTTCTTTAGCTTTTCTTTCTCATTGGAATTGTTTCTCTTTAGGGCTTGAATATTTCATCTTTAGAACTTCCCATACTTCCTGGATTGAACTCCACTGCAAAACTGTATAGAATGTCCCAAGTCATTTACCCTCCTTCATAGGGATACCATGTGCGAAACAACTAACCTGACCAGACCTGGGCATCCTCCCAGTCCAGTGCTTCTTTTGAACAATAGTGTTTTACTTTCTGTACCTTTATGCATGATACTGACTGCTTTTTTGGGAGAGGGGCCTGAAAGGGGACAATTAATTAATTTAAAATTAAAATTTTAAATTAAATTTAAAAATTAAAAATTAAATGTGATCTTTCTAATGTTATTTAAGTATTTCTAAATAGCAATGGGGCAGAGTGTCAAAGTGATATGCACTCAATTTACTTTCTAGAAATATAATACTAATTGTTTTTCTGCTTTTAGGGCTTTAGAAAGATCTATTCCAAATTATATAAAGAATATGAAGACTGCCCATTTGGAACCAAAGTCTTTAGTCAAATTCATCTTTGCTCCATCCATAAAAAGAAGCAAGAATCTGGATACCATCACTGTGAATGTACCATTTCTGTTGCTCCTAGGAGCATAAATGTGACCCAGAAGCTACCTGTAGAAATACAGTATTTGGAAGAATCACGTGCTCACTTCTTTCCTGACCCTTGCCCAGAAGCCAGAACCACTGAATACTGACATTGTATCTCTTGTGTAGCTGAAGATGACGAAAAACCCACTGAATATATAATCGCAACTGGGGCTGGATGTGAGACAGCAGACCGTTAAGACAGGTATGTTAGTTTCTGATGAGATCCCTACTATAGATGAGAAGGTCTTGCTTTAAGCCAGTTCCTGAGATGTTGCCAGCACAACCAGATGCAATGAAGAACATGATGAGGGATCGGAAAAAAAAAATGAAGCTGACAGATGGTAATTTGTAAAGAGTTGAATCAACAGAAATTGTATCTGATCTGCCTGCTTGCCCAGGATAAAGTAAAACTTGTTCCAATGCTCAGCTAACTACAAGGATAGCCACGGTGCCAAGAGGTTCTACAAACTAACCTGTCGGGTGCCCCCTGGACTGAGATGACAACACAGAAACTGAGATGTGCCACATCTTCTGAATGCCATCTGGAGAGCAAAGTACTTTGTAAGCCACATCAGAAATCATCTGTTTGTAAATGAGGTAACAAAAACAAAAGTGAAACCCATCCAGGAATGTGGAAGGTCTCAACCAAAAACCAAGGAAACCCAGATGAGAGTTCTGCTTTTGGCAACTTAAGAAGACAAAGCTGTCTGACTATCATCATCTACTAACTTGCCTGTATGTTTTTGTGGGATGATTTCATGTCACTTTTTTTTCAATCCAGGGCTTATTTTTCTGGTTTTGGAAAAGCTGAATTTAAATCTTTTGGAATTGTGTTTTATTCCAATAATTGAAATATCTTATTTCAGGAAGCCTTGGGTTGAGCTCCCCAAATCTTCTGACCATTTAAGAGGACATAATGCTGCTCTTAATGCCTCAACTGGGCCATAAACTGAAATGAAAAAATATCCTCCTTTAAATATTTGACTTCAGTTATTGAGAGGAATTATAATCTTTCTTGGGTGAGGAACAGGCTAAACATTCCACATGTAATAAAAATGCATTCACAAAATTAGTTGTGAAAACTTTTTGTCATATTTAATGGTACTTTTTGATATTTTGTCTCTTTCGCAGCAAAGAAAATTAAAGAATATTGAAACCAGTAGATGGTGCTAGTGAATCCCAACTGTCCCTGAGATTTAGCCAGTAATGGAAATTATGGAATGCTAGAGTTTCAGGCTAAAGATGATGGGGGGGGGGGGGGGGGGGGGAAATCTATTACAATTAAGAAGCAGGGAAATGGATTTTGGAAGGAAGTAAAATCGGATCTCCAAAGTATCCTCTTTTCTCACTCTTTTGAGTATTGAGGCGTTGAGTTATACTGGTCTTTATGAACCTGGAAGATTAGTATTTTATTATCAGTAAGTGCATTGGAGACCAAGTTTCCATTACGCATTTTTTTTCAGAGTTACACCCATAAAACTTGCCTATCCATATTGGAAGGCAGCAGGTGGTGGGATATTCATCAGGCAACAGCAGAGCACGGGTAGGCTGGCAGCTTTGCGCTTCATGCAAATCTTTATTAAACTTCTGTGTTTTCACTGTTTGACGAGCTTTTGCCTGGCAGGCGCTGGAGCAGGCTGAAAACCATGTTTGCACGTTTCAGGAAGCCGTCTCGTCCGCTGCAGTCACCACAGCCGTTATGCTGTGAGCAGAGGCGGGGGCAGCTTGGTTTGGGGGTGGGGGATAGCGTGGGGGGTAAGGTGGAGGGATGGTCTGAGGCAGAGCAGCTTGAGCAGTCCTCCGTCATTCTAGACAGAACCTCTCCCCGTAGCTGTCTCTGAAGGATAATTATCTTGTGCACCCAGAATGGGAACAAAACAGGAAAATTTTGCCTTTGTGTAAAAGTGCAAGAGATTGTCTTTGCTGTTGGTGAATCTTGAACTTATTGCTTGAGCTCTATCTAGCTTTGCTTACCCTGTGGAGTCTCTCAGCCATTTTCTTTCCCCTCCAAATGAGCTCTGTATTAAATACAAGTGACTGAGGAACAATGACGGAGTGTTTAATAATTCATATCTGAAAAGGGTAAAAAATAGACAGGCACATCTTATTGTGATGAATATATCAAATGGATGATGTATCCTAGCACCCAGTACACACCATAAAATTATGCTTGTGCTGAGAAGGGAAAAGAAAATGTCCCCATATTGGTGGCTTTGGGGAGAGCAAACTTGGGCTGTTGGGAGCCCTTTCTGTTCTGGAGGGGGTTCTTAACTTTAAATTTAAGCTTTGAACTTGAATGGGGGAGGGGCAAGGGAGAGGGAAGGAAGTTAGGTCTGAGGAAGGCTCTCTTTCCTTTTTTATCTGAAACCAAGGGGGCACTCATTGGAACTTAGGCTAATGGAACAGAGAGGTTTTCCCTTGGGAAAGTGAGCTTTAGAGTGTAGCATCAGCTGTGAACCAGAAGAGTGGCATCTCAATGTGAAATGGTGGTTTTCATAACAAGTTTGCATAATTCAGGCCCCCTGTTCCCTTGATGAAAATGTGCTGAGTCTGAAACTTGGCCCTTTAAGTTCCTTCAAGAGAGGGAATGTCTCTTCAGTCTCTGGGTTACTAGAAAGAGCACTGGCCTAGGAGTCAGAAGATCTGGGTTACTGGGGCAACTAGGTGGTCCAGTGGATAGAGCATTGGCCCTGGAGTAGCTGGACCTGAATTCAAATTTGACCTCAGACACTTGACCCTTACTAGCTGTGTGACCCTAGGCAAGTCACTTACATCCAATTGCCTAGCCAAGGGACAATAAAAAGACTGGTTTCTAGTCTCAGTCCTGCTGCTCTGTAGTGACTATAGGCAAGTCACCTGACCCATCCTAAGCCTTAGTTTCTCCATCTACAAAATAAGCAGAATGATACATTTAATACCTAACGACAGGGTGGTTATAAATCATAAAACACTGTATAAATGTGACCGTCATTACTACAATCTCTATTCGTTATCTGCAACTGAGCCATTTTATATATAGAGATGGAGAGATGTACGTATAGAGGTGGGTACATGTATGTGTATGTATGTGTGTGGGTATGTGTATATGCGTGTGGGTACGTGTGTGTATGTATGTGTGTGTATGTATGCATGTGGGTATGTGTGTGTATGTGGGTACGTGTGTGTATGTGTGTGGGTACATGTGTGTGCATGTGGGTACGTGTGTGTATGCATGTATGTGGGTATGTGTGTGTATGTGTGTGGATACATGTGTGTATGTGGTAAAAATCAGTTAGGATTCTGAAATTGTGACAACCCCAGGGCATTGATGCTCTTTCCTACGTAGGGGAAATGTCACAGGACTTGATCATCTATAAGGAGACAGTAGCTAAGATTGCTGTGGCAACTTTGAGATTTACAAAGTGCTTTACACACACACACACACACACACACACACACCATTAGAGTGTTATCCCTATTTTGTATATGAGGAAGCAAAGTCAAAAAAGTTCAATGAATTGACCACAGACACCCCACTAAACAGTGATGGAGTGGGGACTCTAGCCTAGATCTTCAGACTCAGAAGAATCCACTGCTGCTGCTTCTTTTAGATTTCGAGTCAGATGGGACCTCAGTGAAGATCTTGTCCAAACCCCTTCATTCTTCCTCACCGACTTACCTAATCAGTGTCTTGTTAATTCCATTTTTAAAAATAAAAAGTTTTTATTATTATTATTAATGTTATTTACCAGGCCAGGCAGGGCAGAGAGATGGTACAGTGGATAGAGTGCTGAGCCTGGAGTCAGGAAGACTCATCTTCCTGAGTTCAAATCTGACTTAAGACATTTCCTAGCTGTGTTACTCCAGGCAAGTCACTTAATCTTGCTTGCCTCGGTATCCCTGTCTGTAAAATGAGTTGGAAAAGGAAATGGCAAACCGCTCCAATAGCTTTGCCAAGAGAATTCTAAATGGGGTCATGAAAAGTCAAACACAACTGAAAAATAACTGAACAACATTTGCCAGACACTGTCCTAGACTCTCAGGATATTTCTCTCTGATTATCCCCTTCTTTCCACTTACACAGCCACCAGTCTAGTTCAGGCCCTTATCGCCTCTCTACCTAAATAAACTCTTGCTATAGCCTCCTAATTAGTCTCTCCACCTCCAGGCTCCCACCTCCCCAGTCCTACACCACACAAGATATCGGAAGTCATATTCCTAATGCATAGGTCAGACAAAGTCATCCTCCTGCTCAAGAAGGTCAGAGAGCTCTATAGGATCCAATACAAATTCCTCTGTTCGGTAGGTAAAGCTCTTTAAAACTTGGCTTCGATCTGCATTTCCAACTTTTTTATTCATTATGACCTTTTACTCTTTAGTCCAGCCAAAGTAACTTTCTGACTATTTCTCAGACTATTTCTCTTCCATCTCCTGACTCTGCAAATGCATTGGCTGTTTCCCATGCCTGGAATGCCCTCCCTCCCTCCCTCCCTCACCTCTGCTTCTTAGAATCCCTAGTTAACTTCAAAGCTCAGCTTCTACCTAAGACCTTTCCCCATTTCTACCAGCTGCTAGTGCCTCCGTAAAATTAGTCTGTATTTACTTTGTATAAATGTTGCACATACTTACATTTGTACATGCTATCTGGCTTGATATGATACACTGTACGCTCCATGAGCACAAAATCTATTTCAATGTTTCCTCTGCATCCCTAGCACTGTATCTGGAACATAGGGGCTCACTATAGGCTTCTTGAAGGACTGCTTGACCTCATCTGAATATTCTATCTCCCCCAGCACCCAGTGGGCACCAAAGACATATTTAAATTTGGTCACACTGAAATTTCAGACTTCTTAAGGGCATCATAGGGAATGGAACTTACTATTCCCCCTCTCCTGGTATAGCTGCAGGAGTAGAATGTTAATCTTTGCTTCATTTTTCTGAGGGCCACATCTACAGTAAGCAAGAAAATAGGAGAAATGCCCTTTTAAAAATAAAAATGAGCATTTTGCATCTACCTATATATGTTAAAGGGATTATTTTTATCCTGAGGGTAGTTATTTCTTGATTTTTTTTTATTATTCTTTCCTACTTTCTATATTTGATTCAGACCCCTCTATTAGAGAAGATGATATGCTGGAAATGAGAGAGATACATAAGTGAGGAGATGAGAGGTGAGTGAGAGTTTGACCCTCTGAGACTTTTTTCAAAGCTAAATTTCTTTGATGCTGTGTTATTGTGATAGTAAGGCCTAGGAAGAGCTTGAGTGCTGGTGACAAGGCAGTGTGGTACAATGGGCAGAGCACTGGGCTTAAGGGAAGATCAGGGTTAGAATAGTGCCTCTGATAGTTCCGATCTGTGTGACCCTGTTGCTTAACCTCTCTTGGTCTTGGTTACCTTACCTATAAAACATAAATAATAACAACATCTCAGAACTTGGGTTTTTGTAAGCATCAAATAAAGGGCAGCTAGGTGGCACAGTGGCGTGGGCGCTGGGCCTGGAGTCAGGAAGACTCATCTTCCTGAGTTCAAATACTGCCTGAGATACTTACTAGCTATGTGAGCCTGGGTAAGCCACTTAACCCTGCTTGCCTCAGTTTCCTCATCTGTAAAATGAGTTTGAGAAGGAAATGGTGAAACACTGCAGTACCTTTGCCAAGAATGCCCCAAGTGGGGCCATGAAGAGTGGGAAGCAACTGAAAATAGCTGAAAGCATCAAATGAGATAACCTATGTAATGCACTTTGCAAACCTTAAAGTGTTATAAAAATGTTGACTATTACTATCAACAGAAATTTCTACTAAGTCATCTCTTGTGGGGCTTTAGCAAAGAAGCAAAGCCTGCTTCTCACCTCTGCTGATAGAATATAGATTTTCCAGCCCACTTATTCTCCAGACTGCACTGACTCCTCAGCAGCCTTTTCTCCATGTGAGTACCTTAATATTCCTGCTTTCTAGTTCCCTGTCCTATGTTGTCTTCCATCATTAAAATGTAAACTCCTGGAGAGTAGGGGCTCTTTTTTCTTGAACTTATATCCCTGTAATGGTTATGGGATTTGAAGATCAAGATCCTCTTGAACTTGATGACATAGCAGGAAGGGGTGGGGCAAGAGGAAGCTGGAGCTGAGCTGGCGCCAATGCTGTGACTGGAAGCAGCAGTGTTAGAGGTGGCACAAACTCCTTTTTTTTTTGAGCCAGCAAGAATTTCTGCTAAGGACTCCCGCTGAGGACTGCCAGGACAGGAACTTCAGGAGGCTGTAGCTGCTGGGAGGAAGCTGCATGGATACTGAACAGTTGCGGTGAGGGAGGAGGGGAGCATCTTTGCCTGAGGTAGCCTGTTTTGAAGGCTTGAGAATGTGGGTGTTTACTGCATTAACTGTGTGTACCAACTCCATCACTACTGTGATGGCTTTGGCTTTCTGGTTTGGGGAGTCAGTTTTCTGGTATTTGAATAAATGTTCCAGCTATGTCCCCCATGTAGAGAGTCTGTTGCATTTTGTGATTAATAACCATATCAGTATATTTATAGTTACTGTAGGCATTGTGAATACTGCATTGTTGATACAATCCCTAGGTTTAGCATAGTTCCTGGCATGTAGTAAGTGCTTAATAAGTTATCTATGTATCTCTATCTCTATCTCTATCTATCTATCTATCTGTCTATCTATCTATTTATCTGTCTGTCTGTCTATCTATCTATCTATCTGATTTGGAGCTGGAAGAGACGGTAGAGATAATTCGGTTCCACCTCCTCTCTATCTATGAAGAAAATTGGACCCAGAGAGGGAAGTGATACACCTTCAACCTAGGAATACAAGATAAAGAGATTAAAATAAAGAACTTCTTCCCTTTGCAGAAGGTTTTTACCATATCACTACTCTAGAAAATGAATTCCCACCCTCTGTAAAGGAAGAGCTTCCTTAGAAATCCATTGATGGGGCCATATAGGTACAAAAGTATAATCTAACCATACTCTTATCTATTATGGCCTGATAGATAGAGATGGCCTCAGAGTCTGGAATACTCATGTTTGAGTCCCACCCTGGACACGTACTGCCTACCAGGGTCACACAGTGACCTTTCCGTGTCTTGGACAACTCTCTGGAAGACTGGTACCTGCAGAGTAGGTGCTAATTTGCATTGATATAAGGACTTTCTCACTGGACATTCTTTACATTAATGAAAGTACAGGTCTGGTTAAAAAAAATTTTTAAATAATTTTTTCCATCACCTAAGTAACAAAAGGCAAAGCATGATGGCAGGGGAGGCTTTCTGCCCTTAGGGATTCTGTTAAGTGATTAAACAGAATTGCTTACTCTGCTTAGATTTTCTTATAGTTAGTCTCAACCTTCCCTAAATAGCAGCCTGCTGAGGAATTATGATTGATAGACCAATGAATAGGGAGTCTTAGTTTGTTCAGTCACAAGGAGCTCCCTGGCTTGCAATTGGTAGGTAGGACTGCTTGCTCCAGCAGCCTTGTTTCTCCCAACTTCTCACTGCTATTTGGGATGATGATAATCTTGGCTGAAAGGTGTTGCTGACACTATTACTTCTTCAAAGAGACTGAAGGACCAGAATCTCACCATATTCAGGAAGTGTCCCATTTTTTTGCTCCCTACTTTCATGTTGCCAGGAATCTGTGAACTGCTGAGGACTGAGAGGAAAGTCATGATCTACCAAAAATATGTCTCCTTTCAATAAGAGATGCCCTTGTTGTCAAGGTAGAATGTGCTGCTTGTAAATAGAAAGGTCGGCAGACAGTCAAGCTATATTCAAGTCTCTGCTGATACTAGCCCCTTCCCTGCTCACAGCAGAAACAGAGGCTTAAAATACTTGTTTCTTATCAGAGAAATAATTGCATTTTGCCAGCAAGGACCAGTTTGTCTGATCAGTCTATGCCAAATAACATATTTACAATATTTTCCTCACAGACTTGATTAGCGAATGCCAGATTTTCATTTGGATTAACACATGAAATGTGGGAAATGTCCCCTGATGGTGAATAATCATTTCAACACAAAGGGGAAATGGAGCAGTTAGAGAAGTAGTAGCGGTAAATATGTACACAGCCTTTTAAATTTGGTCTGTCTCCATTTCTCCCTTCGGTTTTCCCATTCCTCTTACATAAAGGCCTTTCTCCCCCTTGAGTCTTACCCTTAACTCTGCATGGAAAGAACACTGCACTAGGAGGATGCTGCATGACATTGGGTAGGTCAGTATATCTCTCTGTAAAATGGGAAGGGTGATGGAATGGATACAGAGCTAGACGATGAGTCAGGAAAACCTGGGTTCAGGTCCTGCCTCGGATTCTAATTGTGCACCCCTGGCAAGCCACTTGACCACTCTGAGGCTTTGTTTCCTCATTTTTAAAACTAGAGGATTGAATTCAATTCCCTTTAAGGCCCCTTCCAGCTCCAAATCTATGATCCCATGAGATAATAATAACTCAATCTACCTACTTCAAGGGGTTATTGTGAGGAAACCAATTTTTAAACTGAAGCACTATATAAAATATTATCATTGTCACTGGCATCGATAATATTACTTCAAGAAGCTATAACTCCAACTGTATGAGTACTCCTGCACTAATACAGATAGTGACCCTTCTGTAACTTAGGGATTAACTTTTCCAAGTCACTGTAACTGAAAAAATTCATCAGGAATTCACTTAATGAGCCTCTCCAAATCCAGCTAGTTGGCTCTTCAGATGAGAGGCATGCAGCCAGTCCATCACTGGGTCCCATATAAAGTTTTCCTAGCTTGGCTTCCCCAAGGAGTGGTGGGGCTCAGAGAAAACATGAGAGATTTTAAATAGAATAATTGTGTCATATGTTAGATTTTGTTGTTGTTCTTGTTGTTCAGTTGTGTATGACTCTTTGTGACCCTATTTGGGGTTTTCTTGGCAAACATACTGGAGTGGTTTGCCATTTCCTTCTCCAGCTCATTTTACAGCAAACTGAGGAAACAGGGTTAAGTGACTTGCCCAGGGTCACACAGCTAGCAAGCTTCTGAGGTCAAATTTGAACTCAGATCCTCCTGACTCCAAGACTGGTGCTCTGTTCACTGTGCCACCTAGCCGCCTCTATAGATTCTTAATTTAAGCACTGATTGATATATATAATATATTAATATTATATATAATATATATATAATGTAGTAATATTATATATTAATATAATAATAATACATATAAATAATAATAAACTCATCCAGAGAGGCTCATACTAATCTCTGAACACTTTTGGGTTTTGTGACTGTTATGTTATTTGCCCATAGGCTGGGGGTGGAGTGGGAGGATTTAGAGGGAAAGGGAATAAGCATTTATTAAGTGCCTAAGTGCCAGGCAGTATACTAATATCTTTTAAAATGTCATTTCATTTAATCCTCACAACAACCCTGCAAGCTGGGTACTGTAACTATCCCCATTTTGCAGTTGAGGAAACTGATTAAGTGACTTGCCCAAGGTCATACATCTAGGCAGTGTCTGAGACTAGACTTGATTGAATTCAGGTTTTCCTGACTCAGTGTCCAGCATGCTATCCATGGTACCACTTAGCTGGCTCTAATTAGGAAAGCAATTATAGCTCACACTTAATGCAGCTCTTTAAAGTTTACAGAGTGTGTGTGTGTGTGTGTGTGTGTGTGTGTGTGTGTGTGTGTGTGTATGTATTATTGAACTTGATCCTCATAACAAGATAAGTGCTATTATTATTATTCCCATTTTATAGATGAGGAAACTGAGGGTCAAGGGCTAAGTGACTTGCCTGGATTTGCATAGCTAATAAATATCTGAGGTAAGATTTAAGTGCAGGTCTTTATGATGCCAAATCTCACACCCCATATACTCTGTGTTTAGAGGCAGAATTGTCCCTAGAGTAGAATGGACCATTGTGTTTTTTAGGTGGATTTCCTGTAATATGTTTTATAGGTGATGACAAAAACAGCCTGAAATGTCTCCATGATAAATTACATACAGATCCCGAACCTGAACTAGTGGTGGGGTAAAGCAGGCAATTGCCCAAAGTGAAACCAATTTGAGATCTAGGGTAATGGTGGCAGGGTGACTGCCATTCAGTATGATTATTTATAAATCTATCTGTTGTGATGTAGAGATATTGATTTATGGTGAGTCAAATAAATTATGAAGTCCCCCTTGGATTTGGATTGGAGCCAGGAGGACTATTTGAAAACTCTGAGTGGGTCATAACTGCCTTGTCTTGACTCTAGTGTTCTAAATCTATTGCATCCATATGTTCGTTCCTGTAAGGTGAACAAGTACCCAAAATGCTATTTGAGTACGATCTATTTTGGTTGTTCTCCTTATGAGTCAGCACTGTCCTGCTAACCCAGTAGGGAGAGGGCAAAGTAAGTGCCAGGGCCTGATGTACTGTATGAATTTGCAGGTTGATTAATGCATTCATGTTGAAACTTTCTATCAGATCTGTATCCCTCAAGGTCAAAAAAACACTTTAGATATATTGGCTATAATCCACTATCCATAAGTGGTCAATGGCTCCCTGTCACCTCCAGGATCAAAGTCAAAATGTTCTGCTTGGCGTTCAAAGCCCTTTATATCCTAGCCCCCTCCTACCTTTCCAGGCTTTTTATTTACACCTTACATCTCAGTGAGTACTCTTTGATTCAGTGATATTGGCTTCCTGGCGTTGCATGAACAAAATGCTCTATCAATCCCCTCCAGGCATTTTCTCTGGTTCTCCCCCATGCCTGGAATATATGACTACTGACTTCTCTGGATTCCTTTAAGTCTCATCTAAAATCCCACGTTTTACAGGAAGACTTTCCCAACCTCTCTTAAATCCAGCACCTTCCCTCTGTTACTCATTTCCCATTCATCCTGTATATAGCTTGCTTTGTATGTATTTGTTTGCATGTTATCTCTCCGATTAGATTGTAAGCTCCCTGAGGGTTTAAATTGTCTTGTGCCTCTATCAATAGCACTTGACATGGTGCCTACACATAGTAGGCACTTAATTAATGTTCATTGCTTGAAAGAAGGAAGTAACTAGACAGAGTCCTATCCTGTTACAGTAATGCCAAGGGACTATGTAAATTCTTTTGTTGTACTGAAATTTTGTTATATCAAGTTTTATCTAAAATGAATCATTTTCTGAGACTTGAAAATATGTATTTTTTAATTTGTGGAGATTTTCACAGTACAACCAAAGCTTTGTTATCCAGTACAATGAGAGATAAGGGGGAGAGTGGCAATTGGTCTAATATTCTGATTAATTAGAAATTAAATCATATTGGTCTCCCCTTTCATTTATTTTCTTTCTTTCTTTCCCAAGACTAATCAAAGGATAATGAGAACTAGATACCCTGTGATTATTCATTCAACAAGGACTTATTGAAGATTTACTCTATTAATTATTTAATTGCTATAGTAAGATTTAATAGCTTAAAACTATGCTAAGACTTTTGGGATGTCCTATATGTCATCTTGCAGAGGGGGTTACAAAAGAAGTATAAAATATTATTGCCTTCCTCCAAGAGTTTCCCATCCAGTTGGCCAGACGATATATCCTCCCACAAAACAATTAAGTAGTAATGTAGATTCACATAAAATTAATTGCTCTTAGAGTACTATAGGTGACTGCTCTATACTCAAGCCAAATTGGACTGCTTTCCATCTCTTGACTATAAACTGGTGTTTTCTAGCCTTCAAGTCTTTGCTTATACTATCCTCTGTACTCTCTGTACCTTCCTTCTTTTTTGCCTGTTCAGTCCCACCCAATATCTCTCACATCCCTCTACTAGAATGTAAAATGCATAAAGCCAGGGCACCTGTGTTACTTTCTTTTAGCACATAGCCAGGTTCCTGCATATAACAGGTAGCTAACAGGTTTATTACATTGAACAAGAGATTATTGCCTGTTAATTTACCTCTTAGGATAAGGAGGAAGAGAGTTAGGCCCTGGACAAGTAGAGAGATCATTTTATGGAAGGAAAACAATGGGAGTGAGACCATGGAGGCAGGAAGGGGCAAGATATTGTCCATGCAAAGAGAGAAAACTGATCTAACAGTGTAGCGGTTCATAAGCCATGGCATGACTCGTAAAATTAGGGTTTTAGAGATGCCTAAGCAGTCTCGTGTGTGTGAGAAGTATCTAGTGGTGGGCAGACCAGCCTGGACGCTTGTTGAAATTTGGAGAAACTGAAATAGAGAGCAATGGACATACGTATTGGGAAATCACAGTTAAAAGGAGAAGTCCTTTCTCTACCTTGAAAAGATAATGAATAAGGAAAGTTTTCAAGGTTAGAATGTCGGACAGTACCACAGACTTAGAGCTGGAAGAGAATTTAGAGGTAATCCAAGCCCCTCATGTTGCCGGTGAGAATATTGTGATCTAGAGAGGAAATAGGAGCAGCTAGGTAGTTCAGTGCTTGGAGTGCCAGATCTGGACTCAGGAAAATCTATCTTCCTGAGTTCAAATCAAGCCTTAGACATTTACTAGCTGGGTAACGCTGGGCAAGTCACTTAATCCCAGTTGCCTCAGTTCCCTCATCTGTAAAATGAGCTAGAGAAGGAAATGACAAACTGTCCCATTATCTTTGCCAAGAAAATCCGAAATGGGGTTGTGAAGAGTCAGACCCAACTGTGAGAGAAATTATTTTCTATTATGTTAATAACTAATTATTAAATTGAGATCCAGGCTTTTTCTTCATTGAGACCCAACTCCTATGGAAGGTCAGCCTCTAAAGGACATAGCTGATTGAGATTAACCCAGACCTTCAAGGAATAGGGTCTTGGTTTGGACTCCACTCAACTAGGAGGCCTTACTTCTGTTTGGGATGTAAATAGAATTCAATCTAGGCAAGATCTTACCCTGAGGAGATGAACCCCTGTCCTGGTACTCCTCCATTAGAGTTTAAGGTTTCTCAGTTCATGAAGGAGAAAATCAACTAGAGTGGTCTAGATGGAGATGAATTCCCCTGTCCAGCTTTCTGGAGGTGTCTGAGACTCATGATCAAGCCATGTTCTCAGCAGGAGGAGCTGAAGACTTCTAGCACACCTCCTCATTAAATGTCTACCAATCAGGGTTGATTTTCACTTGTCAGGGGCAGTCCCTTTTGCAAAGGTATTTAAGGCATTCAGTGTCTGGGGAAGAGGGGGAGTTCCTTTGGTTGCCTAGGGAGGCCACTAGCCATCAATGTATTGATTGTTAGCTAGCCTTATTAAATTGATTATAAATTTACCCAGAAACTCTGTTTTTTATTTTTCACAATTGAAACTACTGTACAACAGCAGCAAGAAAAGGTAAGTGATTTGCCCAAGATGATGTCTTAGAAAAGCACTAGCATACATCAGAAGCTACCTGATATTTGAACTTGAATTGTCAAACCCTAACAATTCTAAGATATAGATGATAGACAGGGAAGTTTTATAGCAAAAAAAAATTAACTTTATGAGTATGAAAAGTGAAGCTCTGAGACTTGAGATGCTTTTCAAAATAAGACAAGGCACCAACTATGCTTATAACAGTATCAAGTTAGCTAGTAGGCTCCTTGAACAGAGTGAGATTTTCATCACCAAAAGCAGCATTTATAGGTGCTAAATAGCATGAATCCATCAACAGGCATTTATTCATCCCCTAAAGCACTGGGGCTTACAAAGGCACAATGAAATAGTTCCTGCATCAAGGTGTTCACATTTTATCCACCGGGAAATGATAAATGTGTGTGTTTATACAAAATGCATACAAGATACTACAAATATAAAATATAGACCAAAATACAAAGCAAATACAGAGTAACCTCGAGGGCACTAAGAGCTGAGGAATTCAGGAAAAGTCACAGAGTAGGCAGCCTTGAACTGAGCTTTGAAGGGAGGTAGAGAGTCTAAGGGGAGAAAGGAAAGGATTCCAGACATGAAGCACCATATGGGCAAACATACAGGGATCGGAGATGGAATGTTGGGAAAGAGTCAAGTAATGGTTTGGTTACAATATTGGTTGTGTAAAAGGAATAACTGTGGGAGAAACCTGAAAAAGTAAACAAGAAACTGGTTGTAAAGATTGTTGGTTGTTGTCCTTTATTCCTGAAGAGGACCAAAATGACATCACTATTCTAGAGTCAAGTTACAGCACATCCAACTGTAGCTGAGCAGACCAAGATGAGCTTGGAATGTTCTACCACAGGTTGAGTACAAATAGTCCATGTGAACATTTGAAGTGGATTCTCTTAATCTGCACATCTCACATTTCTTTTGAGCTACTTCAATTCTGCTTTACTCATAGAGCATAGCACCTTCTCTGATGAGGGCATGCCAGTCTGGGTGGTCCTGTAAAATCATTAAATGCCAAACAGGTCATTCTGACCTACCAGTAGTAAGAGTGAGCAAGGAAGCAATACCATCAGACCTGGGCTTTGGTGACATCATTCTGGCAGCTAGGTTTCCTCACAACACCTCTATGTAACTGATAATACAAATAGGGCTAGCTCCATTTTACTAAAAAGGAAACAGAGCCTCAGAAAGGTGAAGTGGCTTACTTAGTCATACATTCAGTAAGTGGCAGGGCTTGAAGGTGAGCCCAAGTTTTGTTGATCAAAATGAATTTAATCCATAATTATTGGATCTTGGAGATGATATTTTGGGGGCAGGTAAGATTTCCCTTTCTGTCACTCAAGTATTAATTATTATTAATTAAAATAATATAATATATAAAATAAAATAGTATCACTTTAAGGTTCACAAGGTACACATGTTATTCCATTTGAACCTCACTACAACTTTTTAAGTCCTACAGACATCATTATTCCCATTTTATGGATGGAGAAAGTGAGATATTAGGTGACTTACCCATGATTACGCAGCTTAAAAAGTGTTAGAGACCAGATTTGAAACCAGGTTTTCTCCTGACTCCAAGGTCAACGCTCTATCCAATTTAACACAATGTTTCCTGGTCTAAGTGTGAAGGCAATGTATATGAACACTTAATTTGGTGTCCAAAGACCATGGGATGGAAAATGAATTTAAAAGCATTTATTAAGCACTTACTGTACGGCAAATGCTCTGCTAAATGCTGGGGGTGCATATGGAAAACCTGAGATAGTCCCTGCTCTCAAGGAGTTTACAGTGTAATGGGGCGAGATATCATATAAAAGGAAATTCAGCTGGAGGGAAGATGATAAGACCTAGAAATCCCGAGGATCTACCCACAGACAAGGTCTACCTGCAAGGTCACCCTTTTCTCTTTCCAAAGTCTATAGAAGACCTCTTGGTGGCAAGAAGAGCATAATGTAGAGAGGTATCATTGCAGAATGGCTAGGCTAGCCATAACACAGTGAGAATTTTAGGACTGAAGCATTTCCATAGGTGTTCCTGGAAATCCAGGTACTCAAACTTGCAGCGTTTAACGTCAGATTAATGCAAACCACTCCCCTCAGAAAAAACCCATCATATTGAAAAGCTTCCCACTTAAGCTCATACAAGAAATTTTTGTGAGAAGTTGCTTGGTTAGAGATCAGCATTTTTACTGGCAGCCGGGATGATTGTTGATGAGAGTTTGTGCCATGGTTCACATTCTCACAGCAAAATGGGAGGCAAATGAAGACCCCAAAACATCAGTTCTGGAATGAATGTTCACTGCTTCCTTTGAGGGTCCTGTGGATGGAAGACACATCATACACACACACACACATACACACATGTATGTGTGTGTGTGTTGTATATGTATACATATGTATGTGTTGTGCATGTATATACAACATACATACACACATGTGTTTCTGTGTGTATGTGTATATGTGTCTATATAAAATGTTTGTGTTTGTGGCTACCTTAAATTCTGCCTAATAGGATAGGATCTTGGACATGAACGATGACAAATAATAATAATAGCTTAAGCATTTACATAGTGCTTTGAAATTTGAAAAAATTATTTATACATTGTACCATTTGAGCTACTCATAAAAAAATAAGGAACACACTGAGGGAAGTAATGTTGCTTGTGGATTAGAAAAAATGAAAAGGACAAATAATGACGCAAATGGCTTTAGGATTTGTCTTTGTTTTCCTTTCAGACGAAGGTCTCCGTTTCCACATTGAGAAAGCAGGTTACAGAATGGACGGAGCTGAGAGGAAGAATTTTCACCCAAAGGAGCACACATATCTGTTTGGCAGTAGGGGGAGCAAGATGTAGGCAAATCTCAAGGCTCAGGACAGAGAACACAGAAGGGTAAGAATGTATGTGAGTTACCTAGGCTCGAAGCCATGCAAACATGGCAAACTGAACCCATTATCTTTCTTCCCAAACCCTCCCTTGGTCTTAACTCCCCCTTCACTGCTGAGGCTGCCGCCATCTTCCAAATCACTCATACCCGCCACCCGCCACCATCCGCAGCTCCTCCTTCAAACTCACCTCACACATCCAATCTTTTGCCAAGTCCTATCGTTTCTACCCTCATTTCTTGTCTATGTCCCCAGATTTCTGACACCGCCACCACCCTGATGTGCCTGGAATATGGCAGTAGCCTTCTGGTCTGTCTCCCTGCCTCAGGTCTGTCTCTACTGTAGTCCTCTCAGCTGCCAAATATTTCTTCCTAAAGTGCAGTTCTGACCATACAACCTCACCTCTCCATTCAATAAACTCCAGTACATTCCTATTACCTTCAGGATCAAATATCCTCTGTCTTTTAAAGGCCATCGATAACCTGGCTCCTTCCTACCTTTCAATCATCTTACACTTTATTCCCCTCCACGTACTCTCTGATTCAATAGCTTCTTTGCTGTTCCTTGGACCACACACACACACACACACACACACACACACACACACACACACACACCCACACACACCCCTAGCTATTAGGGGAGGTCCAGAAGAGTAGTGACATAAATGATGATAAATAATTCTCTCTCTCTCTCTCTCTCTCTCTCTCTCTCTCTCTCTCTCTCTCTCTCCCTCCCTCTCTTCTCCTCCTCTCTTCTCTTCATCTCTGTCTTCTCCTCCCCTCTCCTCTCTTCTCTTCCTCTCCCCTCCCCCCTCCTCCCCCTCCTCTCCTGTCCTCCCTTCCCCTCTCCTCTTTTCTCTGTCTCTGCCTCTTCCCCTCACTCTGTCTTTCTCTGTCTCTCTGTCTCTTTCTGTCTCTCTGTCTCTCTCTATCTCTGTCTCTCTCTCTCTCTGTGTCTCTTTCTGTCTCTCTGTCTCTCTTTTTCCCTCTCTCTCTCTGTCTCTCTCTGCCTCTCTCTCCCTCTCTCTCCTCCTTTCTACCCCCCTCCTTTCTGCTCCTTTCCTTTCCATCTCTGCCTCTTCTCCCCCCATCTCTCTCTCTGTCTCTTTCTGTCTCTCTGCCTCTCTCTCTGTCTCTGTCTCTCTGTCTCTCTCTTCTATAATCCCTAGATTTCCTTGCCTCCTGATTTCTCTCCTTTCAAATCTCAGCCAAAGTCCCACCTTCTGCTTGAAGTTTTTCCCAGCCCTTTTTAATCTCAGTACCTTTTCTCTGAAATTGTCTCTAGTTTCTCTAAGATATATCTTGTTGGTAAATACCCCCAATTGGAACGTGTGTTCCTTGAGAGCAGATACTGGTTTTTGCCTTTTTTTTTGGTGTGCCGAGCTCTTAGCAAATAGTAAGCACTTAATAAATATTTGTCAACTTTTTGAAATGTTTTGTGGCGTCTGGTCTATTTAGCTTGAAATTAGGGATAAGAGGGAATGAATTAACATTGACTAGCATTTTTATAGAAGATCTTAGGTTTATATAGTACTTTTCTTCACAGTCTTGCCAGGACTACTCAGTCAGTGAGTGTTAGCAACACAATTGAAATCCAGGTTTTCTTAGTGTCCCATTTGAGAACTCGACTACACTAAACTATGGACCACCTGGACCATCTCTGAATCATGTAATTAGAGTAAAAAGTCCTAATCCTAGATGAAAAATCCTATATAAAAAAAATCCTGGTTATGTAAATTGGCTAATTTTCCAGCATCTTAAAGTCTTTTATTTCTTTATTCAGTCTTTGTAAATATAGACTGTAATCAACTGTTCTACCTAAATATATATATGTGAATTGATGTGAAGCATTATTTGGGGGCATCTAGGTGATTCAGTGGATGGAGTATCAGGCCTGAAGTCAGGAAGACTCATCTTCCTAAGTTCAAATGTGACCTCAGACACTTACTAGCTGTGTGACCCTGGGCAAGTTACTTACCTCATCTGTAAAATGAGCTGGAGAAGGAAATGGCAAACCATTCCAGTAAACCAAAAAAGTAAAGTCAAGAAAACCTCAAACGGGGTCATGAAGAGTCAGATACAATTGAAAATGACTGAACAACTACAAATCATTTTGAGACCAAATTCTCAATCAGTTACCAGCCATTTTGAATGGTTCTATTCACTTCCCTCTCAGAGAACTTTGCAAATCTCAGTAAGCCCTAGGCAAAGCTCAGTTATTTTACAAACAACCAATATTGCACTGATACTCAGTAAATACTCAATGGTAATCATCCTAGGCTCTTTCAGATGAGAGATCAGCTGAGCTGTGAGGACAGCCTGGGAAGTTTATCAGTGGGCCTTTCCCATCAGCTTTACAGCATAAGATCTGAGCTAGCTCCAGTCTATGTTCTGACAGTAAGTATTGAATGATATATAGAAATAATGTCTGACAAGTAGCATGGTGGAGTAGAGATAGCCTTTGACTGGAAATCTGAAGCCTTGGTTCCTAGTCTCAGTTTTCCCAAGTGTTAGCTGTGCGACTGTCCAAACAAGTTACTTCACTTGTCCTGACATCATCTGTAAAAGGCTGGAGGTTGAACCAGATAAAATGTAAGGACCTTCCCGGAAATAATAATAGCTAGCGTTTTTTAGAGCATCTACTGTGTGCCTAGCTGCACTGGCTGTGCCTATAATCTTGGAGACTTCAGACCACATCACAGTATATGTGTTTTAACTCCTCCAATAGAATGTAAGCAACTGGAAGACAAAATAGTTATCCCTTCCACATTACAACTTTCCCCATTGTGGCTTTAATATGTCATGGGTTGGCATAAGAAATTAAATGAGAATTTGGGGGGAGTTTTGCAGAAGTCGCAGATGACACTCAAAGGCCAGCAGACGACACAGAAAAAGTCCAGAAACTCAAATGCATAAAATTTATGTAGTGGGGGGGCGGAGCCAAGATGGCGGCGTAGAAGCAGCAACATATCGCAGCTCTCACATAGCCACCCCAAAATACCCATAAAATAGGACTCTAAACCAATCCTGGAACTACAAAACGCACACAAAGATACTTCCCACTAAAGTCAGCTCAGCTACGAGGAACCACAT
>CM053580.1:408878541-408898718 GCA_028627135.1 Pseudochirops cupreus
CATATGTAATATATACATTTATGTATATATAAATATAAACATATAGGTAAATAAATGTATATACATATATACAAATATATGTATGCATTTTCAAAATAACAAAATTCACTGTTTTTTAATTTTTAAAAAATCAATACCAAATGATCTATATTGAAAGAAAAACAACATATAGAGATTTAGTACGCTGAGACAGTAGGACTTTTGAGTACTTCCTTTCTCATCCTTCCTTGCCTAAATTCTTTACCTTGGAGTACCCTGACCTTGTCATTTCTCACCTTTTTCCAGTCTCCTTGCTCTTCCTTGGTCACTAGTACTTTTTTTTTTCCTTTCTGTTTTTCAATCCTTCCTCTGGAATCTTGGATTTGGGACTCAAAATGGCAATTAGAAGTAATAGCTTCAGTGATCATCAGTCATTGTCTATCAAGAACTGACATGTTTAAAAAAGAAATGCATAAGCATCCTGGTTGTGTTTGTCTACAGACTTTATAACACTCCAGATATATACACTTAGTCTATTGATCGGGATTCTACATAAGAAGAAACAAAATATCATCTTGTCCTAACATGATGATAAATCAACAAAAAATTCACGATTCAAGACCATTACCAAGCAGGATGATGCCACAGGCTAAATTGCCATGGAGGGAAGAGATTAGAGGATTTTGAAGTATGTGTAAGGATTTGTTCCCAGATGTTAGTTAAGCTTTCACACAATGTACGTGAACAATTCCAGTGAAAATGAAACAGATTCACTCTGCTTCATTGCTGTAACTAAGAGCATGATGTTACACTTTCCATTCAAACTGACCTACAGTTATGTAATGCCCCCTGTAATGCACAGAACTGTTTTGTCTTTGCAGATGGGGACTCTGCCTAGCCTCTCGGGAGATGGCTTAAACGGTCTATGGAGTACCATATGGTGATCGGAATAAAGTCCTGCTGCAAGCTCAAGTCCATAGAGCCCACATGATTTTTATATTTATTTTCTCTGATAAATGGATGTAAGTCACTGGGATTTTTGGAAAATCATTGGGATTTGGGCATCCAACTATTTAACTGGACTTATTAATATATACTGGAACTTCAGCTGGAGACAGTTGGATATAACATGCTGCTTTCAAACACATAAAATGACTCTCCTTTCTCTTACCTAAGCCAGGGAAAATACCTATTCAAGATTATTTTATTTAAAAGGAAAAACACATTAAACAAGTCTTGGGAAGACTTCCCGAGTTCTTCGTCCAAAAAGGCACTCTCCAACTATAGACCAAATAAACCATGGTGCTGAGCTACAGCAAAGAACCTCCAAGTCTGATCTGTTCTTCATCTTTTTATCTAGCCCCCATCTTAAACAAGCCAACAGAAGAAAAATAAAACCTTACAAGAGAAGATTTGAATTACAAATCACTCAACTTTAATGTACTTTTCATATTTTGACCAAATGAGAAAAGGAAAATGCTAATTCTCTTGTGAGAGCATTAATACTTTTAAAAATGTTAACCTGCGGGGAAGGGGGAGGGGAAACAAAAGCATTTTTAAGTAAACATATCCCAGTTGTCTGGAAAGGAGAAGAGTAGAAGAGTCCTTCATTTTGAAGATTTAAATAAATTAAAATGCAACCCATTTTTGCTTCCAGGAATGTCATTTACATTTTATCTGGTCCATTTCTGGGAGAATATGGAACTACAGTGCCTTGTGCTTTGCATAGCCTTGTTGTTGTTTTTTGCTTTTTGGAGGGGGGGAGGCAAGGCATTTGGGGTTAACTGAGTTGCCCAAGGTCACAGGGCTGGTAAGTGTTAAGTTTTGAGGTCAAATCTGAACCTAGGTCCTCCTGACTCCAGGGCTGGTACTCTCTTTGCTGTACCACCTACCCCACCCCTAGCCTTGTTGTTGTTAACAGACTTTTCAGTCCTGTCCCAGTCTTTATGATTCTATTTGGAGTTTTCTTGGCAAAGATACTGGAATGGTTTGCCATTTCCTCCTCCAGCTTATTTTACAGATGAGGAAACCAAGGCAAATAGGGTTAAGTGACTTGCCCAGGGTCACACAGCTAACAAGTGTCTGTGGTCAGATTTGAACTCAGGAAGATGAAAATTCCTGACTCCACACCCAGGACCCTATCCACTGTGTCATCTAGCTGCCCTTACTGATACAGTAAACCTCAGTAAGTGGAACCTTAGACAACCAAACCGGAGTAAAAGCAATCTGTATAATAATTCATTGCAATGTAATACTATGATGTAATATTATAACATCTGTCTGTTATCTGTCTCTATTTTCCTCTACATAAATGCCTTACCAACATGGCAGCCTGGTCATTTTATCTGTGGGACTGAAGAAGAAAATTACAATCTAATTATGTCCCTCATATATCTAATCATGAATATCTTGCAGCCCTCCAGCAAGTTTATGGTTGTCCCCATTAAGTGAGCAATAAACATAACCTGCTAATCAGCTCCTTGAATTTTTCCCTTGAATTCAATTTTATTTACCCTAAGATATAGGTACTTTGGGTACTAGGAAGATCCTATTTTAAAAAAAATCTATCAGCAGCTTGCACTATCTCAATACTTATCAAGTATTACCATAAATTAAAAAGTCAGATCCCTGGTGCTATTTGCTGCCATCTGACTAATACCAAGACCCCAGGAGTATGCCAAGGTAGGCTTGAAGGTAACAGGGCACTGGAGTTTTTCTTCTACTTCAGAATCCACTAGATTTAGGCCTTGTGTTCAGTTTGAGGCCAGAATTGTTCTTATCACTCTAGTTATCGACCTGTAGTCACAAGTTTATTAGGGAAGCTAGGTGATGCAATGGATAGAGTCCTGTGCCTGGAATCAGGAAGAACTGAGTTCAAATGTGACCTCAGATACTTACTAACTGTATGAAGCTGGGCGGGTCAAGTAACCCTGTTTTCCTCAGTTTTCTCATCTGTAAAATAAGCTGGAGAAGGAAATGACAAACCACTCCAGTAGCTTTGCCAAAGAAACCTCAGATGGGGTCACAAAGACTCAGACAGGAGTGAAATGGGAGAACAGCACACAAGTTCATTGGGTCATAGACTTAAAGCTACAAAGGATCTAATCCAGTGGTTCTCAACCTTCCTAATGCCACGACCCTTTAATACAGTTCCTCATGTCGTGGTGACCCCCAACCATAAAATTATTTTCGTTGCTACTTTATAACTGTAATTTTGCTACTGTTATGAATCGCAATGTAAATATCTGATATGCAGGATGTGTTTTCATTGTTACAAATTGAACATAACCCACAGGTTGAGAACCACAATCAGTCATATAGCCCAACTTCCTCTTTTTTTTTTTTTACAGATAAGGAAACTGAGACCAAAGACATTTAAGTACCTGGTTCAAAATCATGCAGTACTCAGTGACAGAGTCAGGATTTGAACCCAGGTCTTGTGTACTTTCTATTACAAGACACTTTCTTTGCAAATGTGTCTCTGAAATAGGCAAAGAAGTCATACAACAGGGAGTTAGGGCCCAGTGCTTCATTTCTTAGAGATGCTCGACTCAGCTTGTATCTATCCATGCTCTGCCAACATGCTCTAGGCCTACATACCTTTAGGGAAGTGAGCAGCACATGCACAGCTATTATGTTACCATAGAGGGAAGGGCTGTGAATTAGACAGTCTTGAAACAACCTACAAAAGACTCCCCAGAGAGGGTTACTAAAAGCACAAATCTCCAGCCCCTGAAGAGTAAAGATGGACTTCAGCTTGGTAGTCAAGTAGCTGCCCAGTCAAACTGCTCACATGGAAATTCGATCAAGGTGGATATTTAGGCAAACAAATAAACAGGCATTCTCCCATCATCCCAGTGCAACCACGTCTACACAGAACAGTATGAGCTGGAATTTGGCAACAAATTTTATATATATATTTATTTAATCTGACCAGTGCAGATGGCCAGTCTGGGGAATTCTAGTAACACTGAGGATATCAAATTTCTAAAATGTTCAGGGGAAAATATCATTTCAACTTTTTCAGGCGTGGAAATTGAGATACATGATCAGTTCCAGGTTATACAAGTTGTCTATTGAATAGGAATTGAACCAAACCTTTTATTTAGTCTCCGAGAGCAGTGTTCTAGCTACTAGACTATGTTTTTCCTTTAAAAGTGACTCATCAGGCTCTTTGGTGCCTGAATTATTCTAGGGGAAAAAAAAACATACCAGTGCAAATTGAAGGTCTTTGGAAGTGAGTTAAACCAATTTGGATTGTTGAGATTTACCACAATCTGTTGGTATCATTAGTGCTTGTAGCTCTTACTAATGAAAGCTCACTTTGGCTATAATGAACATAACCATACAAGTAAGTGAGCAACCCCAAAGTGACTTCTTATTGTATAGATGCCTGGTCAGGGAATAATGTTGGCATCGTGAGGCCATTATTTACTGGGATAGGGACTGGACTTCTGATTTCCTTAGAGTCCAAGCGGAGGAAACTCTCTCTACACGTGCAGGCCACCACCTTAGCGGCAAATTATAGCCTTAGAACTGCCTAGAGCACTGAGAGGTTAAGTGCTTGCCCGCCATCAAACAGCCAGTGGGTATCACAGGCAGGATTCTTGTAAGCCCTGGTTTTCCTGTCCTGGGTCAACTGGATACCCACTATATTATTATTTTTGTAATACACTCAATGGAACAGTTCCAAGGAATGACTCTCTCTTTTCCAGCCTATAAAGCTTTTTCTATATACAAAAAAAATGTATTTGACTGAATTCATTTGGTGGGAGGAAGCAGAGGAAGGGAAACTGAATTCACTCAAACCACTTGTTTTGGTCTGTATGACAAGTATTCATTAGGTGCCTACTGTGTTTAAAGCAATGTGTCGAGTGCAGCGTGATTTCACAGAATGTTAGACCTGGAAAGTCAGGCTGAACATTTACATCTGTAAATGTTAAGAAAATTGAGGCTAGTTAAAGCAAACTGTCCAAAATATCACTTCTTGTTAGTAGTATAAGCTTGATATTTGAGTGTCAGTCCCTCCTTCTTCCCACTGTACCATGTAGCTTTCACAGATATATCTTACATTTTCCAAATGGCCTAAAGAAATAAATGATACCCCTTGAATTCCCAAGGAAATTCACTTTAAGAGATTATGACTTATTTGTGATTTGTATTGTATTTGGAAATTAATTCCAAATATTTTAATTAATAAAAATAACCAGATGGCTAAATTACTTAAACCTCATTATTTGACCCTATTATGATGTATAAAGTGAAAAATTTAAGATTAGCAAGTCTTGTCTCTGATATGATCATGAGTAAAAGTTAGATGAGTTTCTGCTCTCCATTTGTGAAGGAAAGGGTGTTTCTGTGCCAGAAGTGACTCACACTGATATAAACACAGGTCCATGCCCAGCCCTCAACCAAAATGATGGTAGAATGAAAGCTCCTTGAGAGTAAGCACTATTTCATATTTGTCTTTGTATCTTGGTACAAAGCAGTCTTGGTATGTGATAAGTGCTTACTAAATCCTTATCAAATGAAGTCTCAAGTAACTTTTCAAAACTGTGCTTTATAGTTGCCTATCTGCATTAAAGCCCTGTCAGGATTAAATCCCAAGGCAGTGCAAAAAAATATAACATCAATGCAATGTATTCAAATCATGGCCTAAGAAAGGTAAAAATTAAATGACAAATCTAATAGGAAAAAAAGATAAATGTTTGCTTTTCTGTGACAAAACTGGTACTTAGCTGGAACTTACATCTTAATTGTTCTTCTACAGGTAAGGGAAACTCCCAAATGGCTTTTATCATCCACTGATTTGTTGTGTCTTGTGAGGATAACTTTGATACCCCTACTCAATTTAATCAGTGAGTAATAAATATGGATAGAGAGTTGGGGCAGCTAGGTGGCGCAGTGAATAGAACACCAGCCCTGGAGTCAGGAGGACCTGTGTTCAAATCTACCTCAGACACTTACTTATCACTCACTAGCTGTGTGACCTTGGGCAAGTCACTTAACCCCAATTGCCCTGCCCTCCCCCCTCCAAAAAGAAAAAAAAAATAGAGGCTGAATGAAAAATAAATGTGCATAAAGGCTGCAATGGAAAAAAGATTGACCAAGGATTCAAATATTGACTCTGAAGCAGGACCTTGGGCAAGTAGTTTTTCCTCCTGGGCCTCAGTTTCTTAATCAGGAACAAGAGAAGTTTGGACTAGATGAACTCTGATGTCTTTTCCAGCTCTAAATCTAAGATCCTAGGTTAAATTGATTTAGTAGTATATTCGTAAAGTCTTGGAAAACTAACTAGCTGACAATTATCAAAGCAAGTTCAAGAACTTCACACTTCTTATTTAGTCATTTTACAGTTTTGTCCACATCTTTGTGATGTCATTTAGGGTTTTCTGAGCAAAGATACTGGAGTGGTTTGCCATTTCCTTCTCCAGTTCATTTTACAGATGAGGAAAATCAGGTAAACAGGGTCAAGTGACTTGCCCAGGCAACACAGCTAGTGTTTGAGCACAGATTTGAACTCAGGAAGAAGCATCTTCCTGACTCCAGGCTCAGGACCCTACCCACTGCACCACCTTGCTGCCCTGTGTATACTGCTAGAAGAGAATAATTCGAAGTAAATTCCAGTTAAGTATCACTTTTTGTCACAGAAAAACAAACTTTTCTTTTTTCCTCCATTAGATTTGTCACTTAATTTTTAATTTCTGAGACCATAATTTGAATGCATTGCAACAATAAGATTTTTTTGTACTGCCTTGTGATTTAATCATTGCAGATTGGTTTCACTAAGGTTCACTAATTCAAAGACAAAATTAAGTAACTTATGTTAACCCTCTTTTGTTTATAAACATTTATTTAAAAGGTTAAGATTAATGCTACTGTCAATACATGTGTAATAATACTCAATAAATCATCTTGTACTTGATATCTTGAATTTAAGAATGTAACAGTCCAATTAGAGCCCAGCTTTGACCAATCCTCTCTCTACTGCATGATACTGTAGGGGAAAAAAAAATCTAATACCTTTTTTTTTTTTAAGGGAGGAGGAAAAAGGAGAAGGTAGATGGGTGAGGTTGGAGGGATAATTGTTCCTAATAGATTTTCCTGAAGTGCTTGCTCATGCTTTTGGCCCTGAAAACATTTACCAAAATCAGTTTTGAGAGAACTGAGGAAAAAACCCCTTGCTACTCTTATGCAGGAAAGGAGGAAAGAATTTGCCGTTTTCAAGTAACTTTTGGCAAAACAAGGGGATGGAATAAACAGGTTAGGCAACTGAGGGACTCAAATCAAAAGCTGGAATAAAGTGCACAGTTATTGTCAAAAATATATTAATTTGATCCTAAGAAAATTAGGAATATTACTAATTACTAGATTGCTGATGTTTTAATACGTTTTGGTTTTCATGGAACATACAATCACAATCGGACATAGAGGATTGTTTGCATTTTTTAGAAAAAATTGCTTGGAACTATCTACAGAAATTCTGTGAACTCAATTCAAGGAAAACTGCCCTGCAGCTCTTTGGATTTGGACCGGTTCCCTCGGTTAGATCCACAGAGAAAAAGGGATATGGAGATTCAATGATTCGAGTGGGTGGCTCCCTCCTTCTTTTGGTCCTTTTTCGCGTCTCTATTAGCCTCTTTTTCTAAAGGCCCGTATTTTCCAATTCTCCATCCTCCATCCCTATGGCGTGAGACCGGGAGATCATGATGAGTTTCTCTTTTTTTGTAAACTGCCTCTGAACTGGCCGAAGGGGCTCGACTGTCTGTTGCTCTTTGCCGGGACCCTGCTGGGGGCTCCCCTCCCGGGTCGGGTCCTCTGCACAGTCCTGGCTTTTACTCGCTGGTGTGTCAATGATAGACTCCAAGGAGGTGCCCGCCTCCTCCAGGGGGGTGTAGCCCTTATTGCTGCTGGATTGATCCGACTGGGAGCTCTGAGAGTCTCTCCTGGTCGCCTGCGCCGAGGCAGGAGGAGAGGCCCCCAAGGGAAGCGGGGTTGCGGTGGAGGCTTCCGCCAAAACGGCCACGTCCACGTCGGTCACGCTGGGGGTGGGTGAGGGGTCTGGGGATGCGGCTCTCCTGCAGTCGAGGAGTCCGCTTGTGCTCTGGCGCCTCAAGGCCAAGTATTTGCCGGTCCTGGGCAGACGGCCGCCCTGCCCCCTGGTGGTGACCGTGAGCGCTGCAGCCGCCACCGCAGCCGCTTCCTCGTCCTCTGACTCGCGGGGTTCCCGGCGCCTGCGGCCACAGAGGCCGGCCCCCCCGCTGAGATCCGTCAAACTCAACTCAAACTCCCCCCGCGGGATCTCTTGGGAGCCCCTCTCTCCGGGAGGGCGCTGCCAACTGCAGCTGGCGCCCTCCCCGTCCCCGACCCGGTCCCGGTCTCCTTGCAAGGGCAGCAGAGCGAAGGCGCTGAGAGACGATCCCACAATGGAGCTGGCCGTGCTCTGTCGCCCCCAGCTCTCCGGGGGGCTGCATGGGGTGGGGCTGCTGCTGCTGGCTGCCGCGGCGGCGGCGGCTGCGGCCACGGCGGCTGCGGCCGCGGCAGCTGCCCGTCGGCGACCCGCCAGCACCGAGCGCTCCCGATAGATGCTGTACACCGCCTCGGCCAGGCTGGGGGGCTCCCGCGGACAGCGGGGGGACGAAGCTAAGTCGGGCGGGGACACAGGGCCCCTGGCCCCGCCGCCCCCTCCAGCTGCCCCGCCTCCCAGCGCCGGAGGGTGCCAGGAGCCTTTGGCCAGCATCGCGGCAGCCCCGTAGGCATCTCCCGGGCTGCTGCCGCCGGGCTTGAGCTCTAAGCCCCGGGACTGCACGTAACTGATGAAACCGTTAAGGGGGGATGCTGCTGGGGGGCCCGAGGTGGTGGCCGAAGAGGACGAGGCGGCGGCAGCCGCAGCCGCGGCAGCCGCCGCCACGTCTTTGGCTCGAAGGCTGTGCACGTCGATGACGGTGGAATAGAGGTCCCGCAAGTTGATGATCTTGGTTTTCTTGTCTCTGTTCTCGTGGAGCACGGCGTTGGCGCAGATGAAGAGAAAGATGCCTATGCCCATGATGAGCGGCCCGAAAACTTTGAGCTTGTCAGAATGCAAGTAACCGGAGAAGAGTTGGAAGAGGAAACCTACTGAAGTGGACGAAGAGGAAGAGGAGGAGGAAGAAGGAGCGGCCGCCAGGGTGGGGGGCGTGCTCTTAGTGGCAAAGACGGAACTCGAGTTGGACTCTGAGTTGGCCGGACTTGGGGTACCCGAGTGCTCCCTCGAAGGGTGCTTGTTGCTATTGTTGTTGCTGCTGGTTCTGGCACTGCTGCTGGCGGTGGCCAGGGCCCGATGACCACTCCCCCCTGGGGACAGCTGCTTGGCGCCCTCCCTATGGGTCCCACTGGTTTTGGGCCAGTAGCCCACCACCGCCATGGCTATGCCTACTAGCAGTACCAGGATCCCGCAGAGGGCGATCAGGCCCGAGATGGAGCAGAGCTTCAACTTGCCTTTCACTACTACCACGTCGTTCTTGCGCTTCTTTTTGGCTTTCCTCTTACGTTTGGGGACCTGGCTCTGTGGGCGGAGAGGATCTTGCTTTCTAGCGGAGATCCTAAGGAGGCCCCCTGTGGCGATCATCGCGGGCCCCTGGACTGCGGGGCAGTTGCAGGGGGAAGGTGTGCGTAAGGTGGGGAGCTAGCTTCTACACCACCGCCTGCAGCAAAGAGAAAGACTGTCAAAAACAGCAGGGGTTGGAACAGTAACACTTCTTACTTGCACTTTACTTGTAAAATCTCCCACTCCCACCCCCACCCCATCCCGTCCCGTCCCAGCCCCTTTCACAAGAGAGTGACCTTAGAGGAGCAAATTAAACAGGAGAGGTGTTTTGTATGGAGGTTGGGGGTGATTGAAGGCACTAATATATTAGAAAAGGATAAATCTGTGTAGGAAAATCCACCACCAACTTCCACAGCCAAAGGTATCTCAGGTAGTAATCCTGCCTTACTCATTTCCAATAAATTAAGAACAAGTCCCGTGTTCCCAAAACTTGCCAAGGACTTTGCCAGGATGAGCCCTTTGTCAGAGCTAGGGAAACACAGAAGATCTGAGCCTTGCCAAGGACTTTCATCTGAAGGATCTGAGGAGCTTCCGGACCCTAATTGACTGTGGGTATTGACTTAAAATCCCTGGAACAGGAGAAAGGTTCGTTTCGCTAATTCAAATGATTGGAATTTAAAGTAGTTATACATCAGGAATCTTCAGGCCAAGAGTATTTACTTCACACAGATAATTAGTTGCTGGGGAAACAGCAGGGTTTACTTTAGTTGGCTATGTGGAATATCCAACTAAGTACATCCCTTTTAAAAGTTTTCCCCCACTCATTATTTATCTACAAGGAAAAGCAAGCATATCTTCCTCACAACCAACCCCCTCCCTTTGCAATGAAACATCTGGACAGTTGCCTCATTTGGAATATGTAGTTTTAGGTAATGGGTTATGTAACTGAGCCCTTCCTTCTGTCTCTCTCCCTTCCCCCAAAAGGAGGTACCTTGAAGATAAGAGTGTCAGGCCTTATTAGTGGCTGAGAGTACTCCCCTGGACTTAAGGGGAAAGATCGTTTTGTTGTGTAGGGGAAATGACAATCCCCTCCCTTTTAAAAATATCATTAGAAACAGCTATTCATCCCCTTATTACTGTGCTATCAACATTCATGATCCCAGGATTCAAGAGGGGGTGATTAGCTATGTATGTAAGGAACAGTCCACACAAGAATGACGGTTTGTGGAATCAGTCATACATATTGCTGATAAAGGATATTTTTCTCATCCTCTTTCCTTCATCCCCTCCCCCTACTTCATTTCCCAAGGTTCAGGGGGTCATTTATAGAAAAAGAACACAACTGCAATCAATAGTCTACTCCTTATAATACTATACAAAGTTCAATTATTTACTTCAAAGCTTTGTTAAGTAACCACATAGATGCATATGTGGGGTCATTGGTTCCTGGAAAATTGCACACCTGCTGGCCCTCCAGAGTGAATAATTTGTTGTTCAATGTGCCTTAGAGATGTTTTCAAATAAAATGGGAAGGCTAGAACATAGGGTATCTTATGGAGTGGGAAAGATTAGAATCACTCATGGACCTTTTGTATTTTATCCCGCTTAAGAAATAATTCTTTATTTTTAGAATGATTTAGTATTACAAATGATTTAGTATTACAAATGATTGCCATGGTAGAATTTTGCTCTTGATGAGTTGATCAGCAAAGAGATTTCGCTCTTAATTTCCTCCATTATATTAATATCAACACCATCCTTTCTCCAAAGGAAAGGAAAAGCAGGTAGGTGGTAATCAGACTTATAAAATGTTTACAAATCAATGTCTCCCTGGTACTTGGTCGGTTTTAAATAAAGAGAAGCATAAGGTAGGCTATAAAGGGATTAGTATGGGGACAGAAGACTCATCTTTAAGCCATTTCCAGTATTGTTTTAGGAAGGGAGAGGTCAGAATCAATCCACCAGTTAAAAACAGGTTGCAGAACACTACTTAGCTTATTACAAGTAAGTAGTTATATGGTTGTAGCTTTTTTTTTAAAGTGTACCTATTATCTAATTGTAACATATTGAGGACTGTTTAAGTAACCTCCAGAGGATCTTTAATGTAGTAACCAGATTAATGGCTCTTTTAAGATTTGGGGAATCAGATTTCTTTTTTTAGAGGAGCCACCCCAATTGGACACTGAAGGATGTATTTCTAGGTTTGAAGAGGGGTAAACAAACATTTGGTTTACCAGAGATTATCAGGGGACAATAAGATATGGGAAGAAGGGATATGAATTCCTCTTCAGCAAGATATCTTCAGCTCTGTGTTGGATGTATGAAGTGTAATAAAATAGATACCATGGGATTTTTTTTTTAAAGCTCTGACAATTCTTTTAATTTTGTAGATTTTTTTTTTTGTATTGCAGTTTTTGCTGCACGGAGTCGATTCTTAGATGGGGGAAGGTGCTGGTCGAGGAAAGGAAGAAGTGTCTAAAAATACAACTGCCTCCAAGTGAGACATTGAGCTTTTCCCCTCTTGATGGATTAGGTCCCACAGTGTGCTCTATGACTCGCTAGAGCTTAAGGTCTGGGAGATTCACGTCTTGCCCGAGATCCAACATAAGCTATTATCCAGGTTCTTAAATCATTACTTAACACTAGTGAGAAGTGAAACTGCAACCCCCCCAACATTATCCCTACCCCCTCCGAGCGCTTCTTTTAATTGAGTCTTTATGTTTGAGTCACATGAGTGCAGCAGATGTTTTGTCCGCCTCTGGAAAGGAGCAAGAGAACCGAATTTCTCTTAAGCATCCCCCTCTTTGTAGACACAACAAGGGAACTGCCCTCCCCCAACGAGATACCAGGGGAGAAAAGGGGTTCGGGGGGGGGAGGGGAGGATGGGGAGACGAGGGAGGCAAAGCTTTAGGGCTGAGAAGTGAACTACTTGTTCAAAATGGCAGCACTATAAGCAAACACTAGAGTCTCACTCACCGAGGAAGACTGGGGGAGTCTAAGGTTGCAGGAAGAGAGCTCCGACGACGACACAAAGGAACCATGGAGAAACTTTTCAGCCCAAGTGGACAGTTGCGCGAAGATGTAGCCTCCCCGCATCCCTCATCTCTCCGCGGCTCAGAATCCCGGGAGAGCCCGCGGGAGAGGTCGCCCCAATAATATTCTCAGACCCCCGCCGCGGAGCCTGTGGCAGGAGCCATGGCGAGGAGTTTCCAAGAAGTGTTATGCCCTCCCCATCCTTCATCCTTCCTCCCTTTCCCCCTTCTCCCTTCTCTTTCTCTTCTCTTCTCTTCTCGCCTTCCGGCCCCCTCGTTCTCTCTTTGCTCCTCTGGGTTCCTGCCTTCGCGGGCGGGACGCGGGCGGTGGTCTCAGGTCTTTGCCTGTTCTTGTGTTGGTTGCCGCCGCCGCCGCCGCCGCCGCCGCCGCCGCTGCTGCGGGCTTGCGCCGCTCGGGCTCTGGCTCCGGGGAGTGGAGTTGAGCCCGCGGCGGCGGCGGCTGCTGCTGCTCCTCTCAATGGGGTTGGCTGCTGCTGCTGCCGCTGCTGCTGCTGCCGCCGCCGCTGCCGCCGCCGCCGCCGCCGCCGCCGCCGCTCTGCTGGCCGGACTCAGTGCTGTTGCTAAGATACCGGAGCCATGACACAGGGAAATTGCTGCAGGATGGCAATCATTACCCTTCCTAACTCTCCTCTTTAGGAGCGTACCCATCCCCCCCCTCATTACTAACCTCCCCCACCCCCTTGCAGCACCCTTCCCTCCTCCCCTCCCACCCTTCCTCTTGTCTTCCCCAGTCCTGTTCCTCCTTCTCTTTCTCCTCCTCCTACCCCACTTCCTCTTCTGCCTGCTGCCAGGTCCCTCCAGTCGACCCCAAGAGCAACAAGGTGAGGAAGAGGAGGGGGAGGAAAAGAACTTAACATTGTAGTTCCTTATCCAAGGTGGGGGGCTAGGGTGGGGAGGGGAGGCACCAAGGAGAAAGGAGGATGGGGGAAAGAGAGGGCGGATGGAAAGAGGGTAAAACTGAATGGAGGGTGGCATCTTGGCATTGCCTACCCCAGCCTCCCAGCGTGGCAGAACTGCTTCTTTTCCATGTTTGGGCGCTTTGCTCTATTCCTACAAAACTACCTGTCTGATCCGTAAGGCTGGAGAGGGTAAGCGGAAGCCAACGACGACGCACCTAAGGGTCTCTCTTTGTGTCTCTATCTCTATCTTTGACTGTCTCTTGTCTCTGTCTCTCTCCCCTTCTTTCTCTATCTCTTTCTCTCCTTGTAGGATCGACACACTTTCCCCCCTTTTCCCAACTGTGTTTGAGCTGTGGATGAACACGGTAAGTTTTTCTTAAACAAGCCCAAACCTCGGTCTCTGCAGAGCAGCAATCTTTTAGTTAAGCTTATCTGCCTCACTCTGAATTGAAGCCTCTGTCTGATGTTATCGCAGGGGTTCAGCGAAGCAGGGCATTATGACCCGCTTTTATCAAGAGTGCAGCGTCTCCCTCGGACACAGGCTGCTGCTGTTCATCATAGCTTAGAACCGCCTCTGAGGAGTCTCTTTGGGAGTCCCTCCTCTTCTGACACCGGAGTAATAATCATCAGATCATCAGAAACCAAAACAAAGAAACAAAAAACCTCTTCAATTTCCCACGACGGGGCATTGGGGAAGGAGAAGATTCAAACTTATGTCGTAAATATGAGGCTTGTTTTCTAATTTGTTCCCTGTTCTGCAAGCAAGCACCAGTAAAAGGGGAAGGAGATTTCCCCCTCCCTCCATGAAGTGCTGAGAAAGTATGAAAGATTTCAATCATCTAATGATGAAAATAAATTAAAGAGCCAAAAAAAAAGGTACAGAGAAAGCAGCAGAGATCCAAGATTTGAAATCCATCTGGAATATGTCGTGTTTTGTTTAGGGTTCAATGGGAAGAACACATACAAGGGTCTCTTACTTGCAATATTGGGGGCTTTACTTAAAAGAGATAAGAAGAGTAAATTAAAGAAGGGGGTAGAACAGAAAAAAATGTCATTTGTTCCTGGTTTAGTGATGGGTGTGTGGAGGGGGAAGGGGAAGAAGAGGAAACACAGTTCCTAAAGAGAGACACTGAACCTGCCTTGTTAAAGGTGGCCTTGGTCCTCTAGTCAAGCAGATTATGAAATTGGCCTCTGATCAAATGGTGCTGTTTCTATCTCCTTCCACCTCAGCTTATTGTGGTGCAGGTTGTGAGACTACCAGGAACTGGGGGATAATAAAATGAAGTTTTAGGTGTCCTAATTAGATTGGTTTTCTTTTAAACAAAGAAATCACCCAGAACAGCAACCACTCCAGGACTGGTTGTCATTTCCTGCAGATTTGGGTCTGTGAGATTTCAGATTTCTCAAATTCCAGTAATAGCCTGGCAGTGCCTGGTGCAAAGATTGGACCTGAATACTAACATACATTTCACAACTGGCTCTCTGAATAACTCTGAACAAGTCCTTTCCTTCATGTTTCTCTGTTTGCTCAGCTGTAAAAAGTGGGAAAGAATGCTGCTGTACTTCATTAGGGTATCAGGTGGATTAAGTAGTTAATAGTTTCAGATTGCTGCATAAATATCCATTATCATCATTATAATGTGTTCATTTGAAACTCATTTGAGGGATTGGGTTGGGGGAAAAAGAATTCTGTATGGACAAAAGCACTGAAATATAACTAAGAATTTCTTCTGAAGATCAATCACCAAGCACAATGAATCAGGCTTATTGGTCAAATGTTGCTGTTTTGGACTTTTTCCATTAAACTAGAGCATTAAGATACTTAGTAATTTGCTTTGTTTTCAGCGCTGAAGTCAGAAGAAACCAAATATACAATATCTGTTTCTATCAGAGACCTTTTCCATCTCAATAATGTAGCACCTGACCAGATGTCCCCAGGACTCCAGAGTTGCAGAGAGATTTTTAAAGGACAATGGTACTTTCTCCTCTTTTCTGAAGATACTTTCCTTCTAAATTTCATCAGCCCAACAAACCATTACTTTAAGGATGTTTTTATCGGATTCCTTGCAATGCCTATTGACCTATAGTTGGGTGGAGGGGCTAAGGACAGTGGACTCTATTTTTCATTGATATTTCCAAGATTCAGAGTTCAGCCCTACATTGGCCATGAAATTGAAAATAAATGTTAAAACTCAGGGAATATTGAAGCTCTTGGGACAAAAAAAAGTGGGGGAGTGAAGGAATCCCTGGCTTAGTTGAATTAAACTAACCTACAACCTCTCACTCCACTAATACTAGTTTTCTAAAAGAGAACGCTTATTTAATTTGTTCATTTTCATCATTTGTTCACAGCCCATTTGCTGTGCCAGTTTTTTTTTCCCATTCATTTCATTTGGCAACCTATCACAGCTTATATAAATAAATTCTTAGGTTTTCCTACTCATTATCCTAGAGCATTTAGGAGGAGATATTAGTGACTTGATAAAACTGTACTTTGCCCCCCCTGTGGATAATAGTGGATTAAGACCCTTCTAGAACCTTCAGGCACCCAAATCTTAGTCTATCTTCTCTTTCTGTTTGGTTGAATTAGTTTTCAACAACCTGGAGACAGAAGAATCTTTCCTAGTTCCTAGAAAGTTACCAGAAATATCCCAAGGGGGAGGGTGGAAACTGAGTTTGTCTATCTACCCTCTGCTCTTATTTTCCACCTAGTCTTGAATCTTTTGATTTTTCAGAGGATCTCTGTTCCCCTTTAAACCCTGACCTATCACAGATGCTGGGTGTTCAGCTATTTTCCCCCTAAATTTTGGGGAAATGGACCAAAGGTCCAGGTTGAGGTTAGAGAGCAGTCTTCACTCTGATTCCCAAGTTTCAGCTTTGGAAGAACCACATCCATAAAATCCATATTCTCTACTGGGGAGGGAAGGGATGAAGGTGAATTGCTTCACTTTCAGGTATACTTAGAGACAACTGTATTGGTTGACTAAGCTTGGTTGGTAGAAGTGCTCAGTCAGAAAAGTAGAGCTTGCTTATTCTGTCTGCTATCTTGCTCTAAATTCCTCAGCCAAGTTTGGTAAATGGTTCCAACATCACCTAGTTCTAGTCTCCAGCAATTTCCTTCATGCCCTACTTCCCTCCATTCCTAATATTCTCTTCTTTCAAGTTCTTTTCTTTCCCCTTTCCTCCCAGCAGATGAACTTCCTCTTCCCACAGGTGTTCAGACATGAACCTCCTCAACTCCTATCCTCTGAGCATTATCTCCTCAATTCTCTTTCCTCTTGACTGCTAAGTGTTGCAATGGGTAGAGCATTGGGCCTGGAGTTAGGAAGACCTTAGCTCAAATGCAGTCTAACACTTTCTATCTAGCCTAGCTGTGTGACTCTGGGCAAGTCACTTAATCAAGTTGCCTCAGTTTCCTCAATTGTAAAGTGGGGATAATACCAATACCTATCTCACAGGGTAGTTGTGAGGATCAAATTATATGTTTTTAAAAGTGCTTAGCATATAACAAACAGTATATTAATGCTTATTCCTTTTTTCTGGGACTTTAAACTTTTCATTGTCCTTAACTTAATCCAGTCTTAAAAGAAGAGGTGACCCTTCTCCTAATTGAAGTTAATAGTACTTTCTGTATGTCCCTTCCCATTTTCTAGAATTCCATATTCCTTCATAAGTTTGCTTAATTAAGCCTTCCTCTTTTTTGAAGGCAGGTGTATTTCCCCTTCATCTTTAATGTATCCTCTTTTCTGTGACTCCTTCCTCTCACCCTGGGAAGATGCTAAAAAATCTCCTACCCTAAAAAACAAAAAAACTTGCCTTAACCACATTACCCCTCAAGCTCTTTCCTTTATACTAAGTTACTGCTAAAAAGAAAAGTAATTTACATTCTCTGGCTTCACCTCCTCCTCCTCACTTTGCGGCATCACTTCCTTACCCATCACTACTGAGAGCTCTCCAAAGTCACCAATGACTTCTTTATTGCTACTGCTCTTTTTTCCCTTCTAACACTCCTCCATTTCTCTGTAACATTTGACACACTGTTGTCTACTCCTCCTTTCTTGATGTCTTTTTCATCTGCCAGAATAACAAAAACAACAAATATTTATCAAGAACTTACTCTGAGGCAGGCATTGTACTAAGTGCTCATTTCACTTCACTCATGTTTCTCCTACCTCTTGATTTTTTTCTCCTTTATCTCCTTCATGGGCTTACCCTGTTCTCACTCCCTATGTTTCACTCAAGGTTAAACTAGCATAGATTTAGAGCTACAAGGGACCTTTGACACCATCTTTTTCATGACCCTTATTTTACATAAAGAAAATAAGACCTACATTAGGGACTTGCCCAATGTCCCAAAGCTGGCAGGTATCAGAAGTGCTGATTTCCTTTGTCTACCTATTCTCTTTGGTAAGCCCATCCACTCCCTTAGCTTCAATGACCGCCTTTATTCATATGACTCCCAAATACATAAATCAGTATGCAACCTTTCTCCAGAGCTCCATTCCTAGATTTCCAATTATTTGCTGGGTATGTCTCCCAACACCTCAAACACAACATATTCAAAACCGAGTTTCCTATTTTTAATCTTTACTTCCATCAGTGGTAACCTATACTCATAATCTCTTTATCTCCCTTCCCTCATCCCAGTTAATTATAAAGTCCAGTCAGTTCTATCTCTGCAATATCCCATATGTTTATCTCTTCCTTTTCCATCTCCATTGTTACCATCCTAGTTTGGACCTTTATCTCTTCTAGATGGTGCAATGGATGGAGTGACAGGCCTGGAGTTCAGATCTGAGTTCAGATCCAGCCTCAGATACTTACCAGCTGTGTGATACTGGGCAAGTTATTTAACCTCTGTTTACCTCAGTTTCCTCAACTGTAAAATGGAGATCATAATAGCTTCTAACTCCAAGGGTTGTTGTGCAGATCAAATGAGATAATTGCAAAATGCTTAGCACAGCATCTTGTACATAGCAGTTACTTCATAAATGCTTATTCCCCTTCCCTTGTCACCTAGACTATTGTCACAGCCTCCTCCCAGGTCTGCCTGTTCTAATCTAACCCCTCTTTGATCCATGCTTCACACCCCCTGTGCAAGTAACATTCCTAACGTGCAACACTGGTTTCCTCACTCCTCTTCTCAAAATCATCAATTGCTCCTTCCTGTAAACTAAGTAGAAATTCCTGAGGCTAACATTCAAAACTCTCCACAATTTGGCATCAACTTTCTTTTCTCTCCATATCATATATTACTCCCATTCACATACTTTAAATTTCAAGGAAAACCACAAAGAACTGGAAAATAAGAGGGTACCCATTGATTGGGGAATGTGGCATAGGAATGCAATGGAATCCTGTTGTGTCATAAGAAATGTTTAAAAAGGATGGTTTCAGAGAAGCCTGGGAAGACTTTTATGAACTGATGTTGAGTGAAGTGAGCAGAATCAGAACAATTTACAACATAACAAAGACAATGTAAAGACAAACAGCTTTGAGAAACTAAGAACTCTGATCAATGCAATGACGATGCACGATTCCAAAGGAATGATAAAGGATGCTGCCCCACTCCTGACAAAGAGTTGATGGACTCAAGGTACAGAATGAGACATTCATTTTTGGACATGACCAGTGTGGGAATTTGTTTAATTGACAACACATAATCTTTTTCCCACACCAGGGGGAGAGGAGAGAGGGACTTAAAATTAATGTTTGTTAGAAAGAAATTTCAGTTGAACTGACTAGTTCCGTGTCTTTCATTTTAATTCTATTCTATCATCCCTTAATCTCCATCTATTAAGGTCCAACTAGAGACACCTACAAGAAGGTCTACCTGACCCATCCTCCATTTGAAAGTGATCTCTGGATAGAAGCAACAAGGTTCCACAGCTCCCACATAGTCACCTCAAATACTCATAAAATATGACTCTAAACAAATTTTAGAGCTCCAAAACTCACAAAAATATAGAAAAACACATCTCCCACTAAAGGCAGCTTGGAACAAAGGGCTCATCACAACACACTGGAAGCCGACACCAGCCCAGCCTGAAACCACAGCTTGGCCCCCGGGGCAGCCGGGACAAGCCGCAGCTGGAGACTTTGGGAGAGTGGATCAGCAGCAGCTGTGGCAGTTTCCAGAATTATCAAGCCATAAGAAACAAGGACAAAGTGAAAGGTCAGTGGAACTCAGCTAAATTTAGGAGAGAAAAGCCATCTGGCCAAACTGCCTCCAGGGCAAGGAAGCAGCAGAAGTGGCAGCCCTGCAGCCACTTCCACATGGCTGCTTCAGAGCTCCCAGCCTGCAGACTGCAGGGGGGTCAAGCGATTGTTTAGCGTCTAAGTGCTCTTATGTTGAGCGGCCTGGATCCAGATCATAGTCTTGGATGGTGGTCCTGGGGTGTGTTTTAGTGAGCCAAAACTGGTGGGGGCTATAAAAAAATGGCCTCCCAATAGCTCCAGCAGCTGCGAAAACCCCAGCAATTTGGGACAGGGCTTTCCCCTCTAGAAGCAGAGTTCCACAGAGCTAAAAAATCAAGTAATTGACTGGCAACATGAGCAGGCAAAGGAAGCAAAGAAAGCTCAGCAATCCAACTTTAGATTCCTTCTTTGGGGACAAAAAAGGATCAAAGCATGGAATGGGAGGAAGACAATACAGTCAGAACTCCCACACCAAAAGTTTCCAAGAAAGATGAAGACTTCCTACAAGCCATAGAGCAGCTT
>CM053580.1:408899218-408923941 GCA_028627135.1 Pseudochirops cupreus
CCCCCCCCCCCCCCCCCCCCCCCCCCCCCCCCCCCCCCCCCCCCAGGTTGGCTAGCCTCCCTGGAAAGTGTGCTACAGTTCCCTACCACTTCCTTCGCTCTTCCTTAAAACTTAAAACTCCCATTCTCTCCCAGCTAGGAATCAGAAAAGCAATCTGATTATATGGGAATCTCAGGTCCTGCCTTCCATGATACCGATTGTTTTAAATATGGAATTACAAAGGTGGTTAGGTTTATGTCTGGTACTTTAGCTTACCAAACTGGTAATCTACACGAAAGGCAAGAACCAGTACCTTATCTAAAGTTTGACTGTTCCCTAATGTTCTTTACATAGTGTGTGCTAATAGATGTTTCTTTTTTTAATGACTCCAATAATTTCTGGGTGCTAAGAAACAACTACAGACAGATTTGGATAGGTATAGTTTAGGTAAAGTTTATTTTTCCTTCAATGGCCAAAAATTAAGCTGTTCATTGCTTTGCTGCTCATTTTAAAACCTTCTGGCTGCTGCTTATGATATTTCTATAACTATAGGGTTTAAAAAACACTTTCTTCCTTAAAAAACCTGTGAAATAGGTAGCAAAAGTATTATTAACCCCATTTTACAGATTAAAAAACCTGAGATCAGAGAGGTTAAGTCACTTGACCAAGGTCACAGAATAAATAAATGTCTCACATCCACATATTCTAACTCTTAAACTAATGCTCTTTCCATGACACCCTCAGCATCTTCCTCCACTCTGATTAGGTGAGCAGAACAAAGAATTCTTCCTCCAACCAGCCAACTATTCATTATTCGCCAGCTGCACTTCTTAGACTGGCCTCCATCATGTCCCTGCACATGGTACCCTCTCCCCTGCAGCTCTGTTTTTCACCTTCCTTTTGCATATCTTCTGCTATTAGATTGTAAGCTCCCTGAGGGCAGGAATTGTCTTTTTTTTTTTTCTTATTTGTATCGCCTTCACTTAACATAATACCTGGCACATGGTAGTGTTTAATATATGTTTACTGATTGATTATGCTGTTGTAAGATTTACTTTTCCTACTGTTATCTAATTCATTCAAAAATACTTAAGTTCTTGTTATGTACACATCATTATGCTAGGCATTGGAGGAGACACAAATGTAAGTGACATGGTCCTTGCCCTTGTGGTGGGGAGGTTATTACAGGGGATCCATCCAAAGTTTTGGGGCACATCCTCAACATCTTTTGATGTTGCTTGGATACCAATGGAGTGCTAGAGCTTTCCATCTTTTCCACATACATAAATATGAAATAACTATTCCTTTGAATATATACCTTTCAGAATAGATTATAAAAGATATACAAGAGAGATCCAAAGTGCTCTACAAGGACTAAACAAGGAAAGACCATCATCTATTAATTAAGTACAAGATTGCCATACCCTTCAAGCCTTATGGCAAATGCTTTTCCAGTTTCCCCTTTAGAAATCTTGGACTCCATTCATAACTAACCTCCATAAATATATTCTGTGATCTGAACTTAACCCTGCCTAGGGGTAGGTGCTTGTTTATTAAATTGAATTAATCTTTAATTGGTAGAATTTCAGCCAATTGAGGGAGAGATATTTCTGGACAGGGGGTCTTCCCCTTAAATCTTAACATATTCAGTCTGTTTCAGTTCTGGGGGAAATGAGCAGATAGGATAGAGAGAAAGGAATACACTGTATGTGGCTCCCAACTTATTCACTCCAGCAAAGGGAAGAGACAAATCAGGAAGGAGGTAAGGGACTAAGTAAAGTTAAATATTACTCTGAGGTCCTTATGAAGACCCCTGGATCTATAATCCAGAAAGATTCAAATAGCCAAGCCTTCCTAGTTCTCTGAGAGTGCATTCCCAAGCCAAGCCAGGTATCCTGGGAAGAGCTCCCTCTTCCAAGCCTAGAGGACAGGTTTGGTACTAGGAACAGGCATAGGATGGAAGGAAAGGTGACCATGGGACTGACTTGGCTTAAAGCAGAGCTCCAGTTGGTCCTAATAACAGACTGGACCAACTAGGGTTGAAGATTGAAGGCAGGAAGCTGGAGGAGTGGCATTTTGGTCAGGATACCATGCATCTGAAAAGAAATTTGGATTGTGTGAAGAGGAAGGAGTAGGGAGCCACAAAGTCTCTTCCTCCCTCTCTCCTCTAAGAACCACCCCTTTCTTCAGCTGGTTCCAGAAATATTTAGTTTGGTGATATAAAAACAATCCTGATTGTAGTCATTAACATGAACTACTTGCCATTTATCTCTAAATACCATCCTGCATAATAATAACTGTGCTTCCGTACTTTCATACTTTGATGGATCTGCCATCTTATCAATGAGAAGCAGCCTTCCAATATCCTCTTGGTCAATTTGACTCCAATACATATTCTCCCATAAATCGTTTACAGGAGATCCATCCAAAGTTTTGGGGCACATCCTCAATATCTTTTGATGTTGCTTGGATACCAGTGGAATGCTAGAGCTTTCCATCTTTCCCCCTTTTTTCTCCTCTTTTTCTGTCCAATATCTCTGATGATGTCCAGTCACTTACAGTTTATTAAGAATAATTTCTTTATTAATATTACTAATTTCTTTATTAATAATCAAAGGTGTATTTGTTGTCTATGTAGGTTATGTGCAAGGGTATGCTGGTAAATGTTCAACAATCAGTCCCTCACAAATGCAGGCAACACACCTTTGAGTTTAATCTGCATCATTAATACTTTCTCCATCACTTTCTTAAGTCAAATAGAAACAGGGGTCACTAAGCCATAATAAGGATCCCTGTGAGCCACATATTGGTGATAATTTTCAAATGTAGTATTATACATGTTAATCATATTTTTATTTTTAAAAAATATTTCCCAATTATATTTTAATCTAATTCAGGCTTTAAGTGGTCTAAACAATCAACAAAAACAATAAATCAAACCTTGATTTATAGCATTTGCTGATTTCTGAAGTATAACTGCTCATGCTGAAAGAGCTGATTGGCTCTTGCTAACTGATGTGCTCCCAGGCTACATGTGACCACATGGTTTGGTCCAGATGTAGCTCACAGGGAGGCATGCATAGATATCTCTAGAGTCCTCTCTATTCACCCTTCTCCAAGGAAGACTTTGATGCCTGCCAGGAGGGGAAACAGGAGATTGGGACCATGAGGCAGACCAGTCTGTTCTCCTTAGAGAGGAGGTACTGGGCCAGAATGATATCTCTCTACCCCCCTGAATGTTGTTAGCCTAGGGGGAATGAAAAAAAGTTCAAGCTGTGCTCCTGATCACTGTCCCTTAATGGAAGAATGCCCCAAGCCATATATTCAAAGGCTTGACTCTCTTCCCACCAAATGCCAGCTGAGAAAGACCACATATAGAGAATAGGAAATAAGCTCATTTATCCAAGTTAATAGCAAACAGAAATCAGAGCATTTATGCAAATGAAAATGTAACAAATAATACATGGAGTGAATGAGTTCTCCTACTGGGTTTGAGGTATCTCAGTCCAACCAAAAGAGAGTCTGAAATCTCACCCATGGGGATTTTATACAGGGTTTCTCATGGACTAAACTAGGGAGAGAGCCACGATAGAGGTGCCAACTTCTCTACAATGTTCTCTCCTTCCCAGAGTCACTATTTCCCTTTAAGGACCTTACCCGAAGCCGACAGAAAACCAAAATCTCTTTTCTCCTAAGCTCTTGCCAAGTCTGGGAGTGATGAATTTCTACCAATGAGGAGAGTCTTATTCAAAAAGGTTTTGAACCTCTGGTTACATTAAAATAGACTTTGAGCTTCTAGTTACAAATATAATTCAGCCTACTTATAACCATCAGGCATCTTTCCATTACATTTTAAATATTTAAATACTCTGATAACAAGCTTGGAAAAATTAGAGGAAATTTTGACCTTGACATCTATTTCTACAATGGCGATAGACATCATTGTTTCTGGTGAAACATTGTTTCTATCTGGCACTTTGGGTGGGTTCGTCTTTGACTTGCCTCCTTCATGGGGGAAAAGCCCTAGACTTGGAGTAAGAAAATCTGGGTCCAAATCTTAACTCTGTCACTTAGTAGTTTGATGATCTTGAGGAAATCACAACTTCATGAGCTTCTGGTTCCTCATCTGTAAAAGAGAGCAAGTAAAATACTTGTACCACCTACACCTATATAAGGGATATAAAGTTGTGAGGAAAAGAGCTTTGAAGCGTCACGTGTATGTCAGTAATTATTATTCACAGACTACTCAAAGGTCCCTGAAAAGGGGGAAAGGAGAGATAGAGAACTGTCCACTAGATAATAGGGTCTAACTCTAAAAGAGGAAAAGATAACTCTGGTTTCACTTCCCCTCCTCTTGAATGAATGAATGAAAAAGCATTTATTAATGCTTACTAGGTACCAAGGACTGGAGACACAAATAGAAAAGTATGTTCTAAAGAGGAATACATATAGGACGTAACTAATCTTATTAACAAAACTGGAGTCAATTCAATTTAAATATATACTGTGTGCAGAGTGTTGTTTTTCAGTTATTTTTCAGTCATGTCTGACTTTGACCCTTCTGGGGGTTTTCTTGGCAAAGGGACTGAAGTGGTTTGTCATTTTCTTCTCCAGCTCATTTAACAGATGAGGAAACTGAGACAAACAGGGTTAAGTGACTTGCCCAGTATCAGGCGGCTAGTATGTGTCTGAGGCAAGATTTGAACTCAGCTCTTCCTGACTCCTGGCTTGGTGCTCTATCTACTGTGTTGCCATATGCAGAGTACTATAGTAATTACTAAACCTGACACTCTCTGGAAATGGGTGCTTGCATACATTGAATTAACGTTTAATTGGTAGAATGTTAGGCAGCTAAGGCAGAGATATTTCTGCAAAGAAGGCCTTCCCTTTAAACACTCAACCTGTTCTAGTCCTGGAGGGGTAGGGTGGTGGAGAGTTACTGAATGTAACTCCCCTCCATCAGGAGAAAGAGGAAAAGAAAGGAGGAGAGGAGGGATGGTTAATATAGGAGATTACTCTGAGGCCCCTTATGAAGACCCCTGGATCTGTAATCCAGAAGGACTCAAACATCCAAGCTTCCCCACTTCTTTGAGAAGGGGTACTTCAAAGGCAAATACCTGGGGAAGAGCTCCTTTCTCCCACCCCTAGAAGACAAGTTTTTCTATCCCTTGGTACACTGGGTAGAGACAGAGCTCTGGAAGAGGGGCGGCTACTGCTGGTGTTGGCCCAACTTTGAGGAGAGCTGTGTTCTGGTGAGCACACCATGAGGTCCTCTTGCTCAGTGCTACCAGCTTGGGGGAGGGGCTAACCCTAAAAAAGAGGAATTAACTTGCTGCCTCTCACACAGTGGTCATCTTTATAATGACTGTACACTGCAGTTACCAGCTTCCACATGGCAGCAAGATAGGCTGTTTTTTCCCCACTAACGAAATGGCTTTTCTCTCCATGGTGTTCTGACCCAAATACAGCAGCTGGTGAATTCTGGGAAAAAACAATGCAACACATATGGAAAGGCATTCAGGTGCTCTGATTATGGAGCAATTAATTAAAGGACAATAATGAAAATGTTCCAGGTAACAACAAGCAGCTCTTCATGATTCCTTTTGCATCCAGGATATAAAATCACAATTATCACTTAATTTGTTTTTAATATGTCCGTACAGCAATTCTTTGGTAACTGAACAGCAGCGAAATGCCCAGGTGTTTTAAAATACTTTTTATTCGATTACCAACTTTTAGAAGATGCAAGTTATGCAATTAGCTCAGATTTTTCACACATTGATGCACACCCTTAATCACTGAAGTAATAATATTAATGACTACTCATATTTATTTACACTTTTTATCTTATAAAGCACTTTCTCCTCAACAACACTTTGGAAGTGTTAATTGTCAACCATTTTGCAGATGATAAAACTGATCTCTGAGGGCTCTTCTAGAACTGATGATCTCTGATTAAGCGATCCATGTGGCATAGTGGATAAGAGTGCTTGACTTGAAGATAGGATGACTTGGGTTCAAATCCTGACTCTGACATTTGCAAGGTGGGTGGCCATGTCATTCTAACATCCTTGAACCTCTTTTTCTTTTTTTTTTTTTTTTGGAGTGGGGAAGGCAAGGCAATTGGAGTAAAGTGACTTGCCCAAGGTCGTATAGCCAGTGTCAAGTGTCTGAGGTTGGATTTAAACTCAGGTCCTCCTAACTCCAGGGCCGGTGCTCTATTCACTACACCACCTAGCTGCCTCAAACCTCCATTTCCCCATCTGTAAAATGAAGATATTAAGAGCAGTAGTATCTACTTCTTAAGATTGTTGCATGACTCAGATGATACCAAGTCTTTGCAGACATGAGGGACACATATAAATGTCAGTTTAAAATAACAAAAATAAATAAATGTTGTTCTCTGTTATTAATTTGTTTCATTTGTGTCTGACTCTCCATGACCCCATTTTTGGGGCAGGGGGTTCTTGGAAAAAATACTGGAGTGATTTGCCATTTCCTTCTCTAGTTCATTTTACAAATGAGGAACTGAGACAAACTGGGTTAAATGACTTCTCTAGGGTCACACAACTAGTAACTGTCTGAGGCTGGATATGAACCCAGATCTTCCTGACTCCAGCCCCAGCCCTCCATTCACTACACCACCTAGCTGCCTTTAAATGATGTTCAGAGATGTTAAATGTCTTAGCTACGGTCTCATACCCAAAAGTGGCAAAGGTATACCCTCCCTCCCTCGACCCAAACCCTCTGATTCCAAGTGCAACACTCTGTCTTTACCATCCCTCCACTTTGGAATGAGGCAAAAGCATAAATTTATCCAATTTTTATTATATGTCTTTTCACTAGTTGCATTGCATTCATATGATTTGCTGTTGTATGCTGGAAGCCATGTTTTATCTCTGCTTTGTTCAGTATCCCTCTGTGTATGTAGTCCACAATGCTAGCAAGATGCATTCTCAGCGATTACTAGAGATATGGGTGTCCTTTCAGAGTTCTTCAAAAATATTTCTTAAGCACCTACTTTGTGCTAGGAATCACGATGGGTGTCATAAGCAAGGAAGATAAAAAAAAATACAAAACCTGGCTCCTATTCTCAAGGAGTTTGCCATATATTTGATGCTATAATAGATATGAACAGAAAAATCATTAACAACAGGCTTCAGAGTTAGCATGGTAAATAAAGTAAACTGAGGGCCTAGGATCAGGGTGGGAACCTGTGGCCACAAGGCCACATGTAACCCTCTAGGTCCTCAAGTGTGGCCCTTTGACTGAATCCAAACTTCACAGAGGATTTGTTCTGTAAAACTTGGACTAGATCAAAAGGTCCCACCCAAGCACGTAGAAGGCCACACGTGGCTTCGAAGCTGCAGGTTCCCCACCCATGACCCGGTTCAAAAGCTGCCTCTGATGCTTCCCCCACAACATCCCTCGGACCTCAGCTTTCTCATTTATGAAATAAAGGTCTTGGAAATGCTTCTGAGGGATATTCCAGGGCTGGTTTTATGATCTTATGATCCTTAGGATTTCATTGGTGCAAATATCCTTACCCTGATATAGACTGAAAATCCTCCATGCCTTAGTAGACAGCTTCATGAGTTGCTTTAGAAGTGTGTCTGTGATATAGTTAGTCTATATTTATATATACGTATATAAAATGTCCTTAAAGTCTTAATGCCATTTTGAAATTTAAATGTTAAATTAAAATAAATTAAAATTTACAATTAAAATGGCACTAAGACTTTGAGGACACCCTGTATCTATTCTATAGTCTTGTTTGTTTGGATTTTCATGTGCAATGTAAGCTTCCAGAAGGTTGGAATGAAATGCTTTCCAAGTGACATAATTGGAACAAAGATCCATACCCATGGGCCAAGGAGGCATATGTGATGTTGGTGTTGATTGATTGCTCCCCAAGTAGAATCCTAAGGATGCCTCTCTTAATTGCAACATTAACCTTAGATGACCTGGTTGGAGGGGAATGGAGAAACTGATTCCAAGTTCCGTGTGTGTGTGTGTGTGTGTGTGTGTGTGTGTGTGTTCAGAGAAGGTGGGGCTGCTAGAATTTATTGTCCTGCTTTATCATGAGTAGGAGGGGCGGTGGCAATCAGATACTGTCCCTATATTTTCTCCTGTATCTCCCTAGAACTCTGGGCTCAGATTTCCAGGTTTGTGGTCCCTCTGGACTACACAGATGTAGCTGCCAAGTCCATTCTCTTCCACTCTTTGAAATTCCTAGCTCTCTTCAAGGTCCACCTCAGGGACTACCTCCCACCCCTGGTATAAGAAGCCATCCTTCATCCTAGGAATTGCTCTCCACACACCTTGCAAAAATACCAGAAACAAAAAAAGAACCAAACAAGCTATGTTTACACTGTGTAGATTTTTATTTATTTGTCTGTGCACATCTTTCACTTCACTCATCCTCTCCCCTCACTCCTCTCCATGCTTTCCCTCCATAATTCTCCCTATGCCATAGAGTGTCATTTTTGTCTTTGTCTTTCCTCTCACACCTGTGATGTTAATAGAATGTAAGATCTTCTCTGCCCATTAATAGGCCTCACATGGAACCTATTAAGAGAAGTTTGCTTTTTTTCTTTTTGGAGGGGGGAAGGCAGGGCAATTGGGGTTAAGTGACTTGCCCACGGTCATACAGCTAGTAAGTGTATCAAGTGTCTGAGGCTGAATTTGAACTCAGGTCCTCCTCTGAGGTTAGTATTCTACTTTGGGGCTCACTCATTGGAAGAGTGTTCATGTGATTTGGCCAGATGAGACTCTGGGTAGCTTGTTAGGAGTCCCCCTTGGCTTTGAAAAACCCAGATGTTGGTGCTTCTCTTTTTGATAATATGTATGTATTGCCTTGGTCAGACAATTGGATCTGGCTGTTAATCTGTGCTAATTTCGCAGACAGTTAGAAGCCCTGTCTGTTGGTCTTTATTTTTCTGCTTGTATTTTCTCTATTTTCTTTGTTTGGATTTTCTCTGAAGTTCAGGGTGCTGATTTTCCCCCTAAACTAATGAATGTAATTTATAAAAAAGACTGTTGACCCCTCAAACATCTATCTTTCCTAGTGAAGCAGGTCTAAGAACCTGTGCTAGCAGCCATCTTGTGTATGCCAGTGTGGTTGCCACAACAACATCCAATACAGTATCTTGCACATAAGGGCTAGAGATAGTGACTAGGTCTATAGTTTTATTAGCTTACAGAATTACTGCATGAGGAAAATCCCCCTTCCAATGTAAGTTAGCACCTTTTCTGCAACTTACAGTCTTAAAGAGATGCCTGGGCCCTGAAGGTTAAATGAATTGCCCAGGATCACACTGGAGGGTGTCAGAGGCAGGCCTTGAACGCAGGTCTCCTTGACTTGGATGCCTGCTCTCTCTCCACTACCTTGTTATGCCTCTCAGTCGCATGTATTAGGAACTTAATAAAGATTTGTTTCATTGAATTAAGCACAGCTCTTATGTGCTCCAGAGGATGGCTAGGACAGACACTCTCTCCTTTTTGACTCTTAGTTAACCCCAGGCTTTTCGTCCCTGCCCCAGCTCCCACCCTCCCGGGGTTGTTTCCAGCAAGGGCCTGAGGGATATGAGGCTCTCTCTGCATGTGGACATTAAAATTACATGAGAGGACATTGGCTGCTCAGACAGAGGTCATCTTACAGTGAGATACAGCTAGAGTTAATGATTTAATAAAAGGGAACATGGAGAAAGATGAAAACACCAAAAAGAAGGCAGCAACACTGTTCCTCTCACTTTTCTGTTTTTAGATGGCTTACACTGACCTTCAGTTTTCTCTATACTCATAGGAGGAAAAACCAAAACAGGAAACTTTCCACCTTTAATGATGCAACCCCTCACCAGCCCAGAGCAGGGATTTCTTTACTTCTCTTTTCCTCTCAGACTTTTCATTTCTTCCCATCATCAGCTTCATTTTGGGCCTGATTCAGAAATCTTTCTTGTCTTAGCTCCCATTCTCCATAAAATCTGCCCATCCCTACCTTTGGGGCTATTTGGACATGACTTCCAATTCCACCTCTCTTGTGTTTCCTTCCTCTCGTTTTCTCTCCATCACATTGGCTTGCTCAACTCTCTTCTCTTTGTCTTTCCTGGTGCTCTGGGTTCTGGTATCTGGATTGTCCAGCCTGTGTCCAGCCACATCAGCCCAAGGGAGAAACACAAATACATCATGACCTCCTCTTCCTTTGACGGATCCAGGGCAAAATGCATCAAACCCAGCAGCTGAGGTGTCAGCTAATTTACTTAATGGTCCTTGAAGGGGCCTGAAAGGGTCAACATGGCTTCCTAGTATCTGACTTTCTAGTAAGGAGTCACTTCCACACTCTAATTGGATCTTTTTCAAATGCCAATCTTTTTTTTGTGTGTGTGCTGTTTTTTTGGAGGAGGGAAGGCAGGGCAGTTGGGGTTAAGTGACTTGCCCAAGGTCACGTGGCTAGTTTTTGTGTTAAGTATCTGAGGCTAGATTTGAACTCAGGTCCTCCTTACTTCAGGGCTGGTGCTCTACTCACTGTGCTGCCTAGCTGCCCCTCAAATACTGATCTTGGGGTTAGAAGATCTTGCTTGTAGTCTCAGCTCCGATTTTAAAAATACTGTCTCTGGACCCAGTCCAAGTCATTTTACTATCTTGAAGCTCAATTTCTTCATCTATGTAACAATGAAGTTAGTTTATATGATATCTAAGGTCCTTTCTGCTTCTAAATCCCGTAATCCATTGATCTGTAAATGACAAAACTACTCACAGCAATGCTGTGAGGAAAGTGCTTTGTAAACCTTAATGTTCTTTACAAAGAAAAAAAAAAGGAAATTATTATTATCACTTACATCAACCAACTTGTTTTGTTCCTTAAAAAGATGAATGTTACTTTTAGAGAAGGGTGGTGGGTGAAGCCAGACCTAGAGTTCAGTTCTGAGTTCAAAGATGACCTCAGACACTAGCTCTGTGACCTTAGGTAACCTCTGTATGCCTTAGTTTCTTCATCTGTATAATGGGGATAATAAGAGCATCTATCTTCCAGGATTGTTGTGAGGATAAAATGAAATAATACTTGTAAAGTACTTTGCAAACCTTACTGTGCAATGTAAATACTAGCTAGCTAGTAAACAGAAATATCTTTTTCGTTTCCTTCTGTCCCTTCTGTTATCCTCATATCATGATCGTGGGTATGTATTAAATAGCTTAAACAGCTTTAATAACTTTAAATTGCACTAAGACCTTTGTGACAGTCTGTATGTATGTATACATATATGTATATATGTGTGTATCTGTGTGTGTGTATATATATGCAACACATATGTATATGTTATGAAAGCATACAAATCTCATATCCAGAAGAGGCTTAGATGGTGACCTTACGCACTGAGACAACTCAGGGATTCTCAGAGCACTGTGGAGCTAATTGCTCACAAATGCAAGTAGAAAGCAATCAATCAAAAATGCATTTATCAACTGCCTGCTATGTATTGGGCCCTGCTCTAAGAGCTTGTGTATAAGCAATCCGTGCTTGTAAGAAACTTACATTAGAACTGGGAAGACGGCAAGGACACCTGTGAGGCTATGCGCAATAAAGGTAAAGGGAATAAATGTGAATACATGCAGAATAGTTAAAGACAAGGCTGTTTGGAAGGAATGGGGAGGGATCCAGAAAGGTGACCTATGGAAGATGCCGCTTGAATAGCATCTTAAGGAAAGAGGAATTTCCTGATGTGGAGGGGAGGAGAGAGTGTACTCCAGGCACAGGAGACAGTCACTGCAAAGGCGTGGAGATGTAATCTTAGGTAAGATTTGTATTACATGGGTTTGGAGGTGGAAGGAGAAAACAAAAGCTAGGTATCCTCAGCTATTTCTCTGGTCCCACCCTTTGAATGGGGGCATTACTGGTCTGGAGAAGACACTCTCTTTTTCCTCAGGTAATGCAATGAATAGAGTGCTGGACCTGGAGTCAGGGAGATCTGAGTTCAAATCTGACATCAGACACTTACTAGTTGTATGACCCTGGACAAGTCACTTAACTGTTTCGTGTCTCAGTTTCCTCAACTCTAAAATGGGGGTACTAACAGCACCTACCTTCCAGGGTTGTTGTGAGGATCAAATAAAATAATATTTATCAAAAGCACCTAACACGATGCCTGGCACATAGTAGGTACTGTTTAAATGTTTATTCCCTTCTCTTCCCACCTGATCTAACCTACTCTTTTGTTACTGCCTTCAGTCCCTCCTTTACCGAGAGATTTCTCTGTACATTCTTGAAGGAAGGGGGAAAGCAGCGGAGAGGGCAGAATTACCTATCAGTATAGCCTCCCCCAAGACAGCAATGGCAATTAACTCACTTTCACCTACGGGCAAAAACCTCATATCCACTTTACATACTTGAGGATGTTGAACAAAATTAATAAAGCAGTATAATTTTCTCTCATACTGCTCTTGAGCCCTCAGTGAACATCCAGATTTAGTAATCATTCACTTTACCCTTTGTACCAGAACCATTTGCTAGTCCCTTCTTTTGCAGCCCCCTAGTCCCAAACGATAAGGCACATACATCAGAATAAGTCACAGCCAATCATATTTTTATCTACAATGAGCCAGTTTAAAAAACTCTTTAAATAAAGAATTTTAAAACAAATTCAAGGGGCAGAAAACCATTGGAATACACATATTTTCCATCTCAGGCAGATAGAACATGGGAACAAAATTGACTGACACCTATTCTCCCTAATGGAAAGTACCTTTAGCTGTCCCATTCTGCCCAAAGAAAGCAGAGGTAAATACAGTACAGAGAGGAGGCCCAAGGCAGCCATGATGCCCAGTGTTCAGCTGTCCAGTTTCTAGACCAGGATTCGTCACTTAGGGTCCATGAACTAATCTTAAAAATATTTGACTAACTTTATTTCAATATAATTTGTTTCCTTTGCAGCCATAAGTATTTTATTTTGTGCATTTTAAACATTAACCTGAGGAGTCCTTAGACTTTGCCAGACTGCTCAAGAAGTTACGACAAAAAAAGGATTAGATCCCCTCCTTTAGACTCACCAAACCACAGTAATCCCAACACATCTAGTCTCAATCTCTCTCAAGAATAGGAGAAAACAATGCTGTTTGTGACTGTATCTCCAAGAAATACCCTCTATCCCCAAAGTAATGTCTCCTCATACTTTGCTACACTTATCCACATAAACTAATTAAAATCTACCAGATGTCTACATAAAATTATTACTATCTTTATTTTGCAGATGAATACAGATATAGAAACTGCTTATGTGATGCTTCCAAGGCAGTGGTGGCCAAAATGAGAATATCAGGTGGTTGGCACTGCTATATCTGTGGCAGAAACATACCCAAGACTCTCCTTGGGGTATAAAAGAAGGGATATATTGACTTGAGTACTCAGAGGGACATTTGGTCCTCTAGTCTAGAGGTACTTGGACCCTTAGTAGCAAGAGGGTCCAGGAAGAAAATATATAAATGCATAGAAATAAAAAATATTTTGGCATAAAAATGGTTGGAGAAGGAAATGGCAAACTAGTCCAGGATCTTTGCCAAGAAAACCCCAAATAGGGTCGCAAAGAGTCAGACAGGATGGAAAAGACTGAACAATAAATGAAAATGGCAGGATGGAAGATATGGACCTGTGATTTCACTGGTATAGGGAACTCCCAGTAGTAATGGAGGTTGGCAATTTCTCTGCAACTTACAGTCTCACGAGAGTTTCCTGGGGGCATTTCCTGGTTGTGACTTGTTCACTGTCATACTGCCAGTGTGCGTACAAGGCAGGACTTAACCTGACTCTTCAGGCTAGTCTTTATCTACTGATGTTGTTGTTGAATCATTTATATCTTGTTTGACTATTGTAACCCCATTTGGGGTTTTCTTGACAAAGATACTAGGTTGGTGTGCCATCACCTTCTCCAGCCCATTTTACAGATGAGAAACTGAGGCAAATAGGGTTAAATGACTTGTCCAGGGGCACGCAGCTAGAAAGTGTCTGAGATCACATTTGAACTCGTGTCCTTGTCCAGGGCTGGTGCAGTGCCACTACCCTGCCTTCAAGCCCCCTTTTAAAAATCTACTACAATCTCTCTGTAAAAATGATGATAGACTCATCTCTCTACATCTACATCACAGATCCTAGTCTAGTCATGGCCGCCTTCCACAAAAGCATCACTGATAGCCATGTTTTCCTCCAGTACTTCTTAAGTGACTGCAAAATTCTCCTTTTAATAAGATCAGAAATAGCCACGGACTCAGAGCTGTAAAATCAGGAACTTGGAGAAAATTCTGATCAGACTTTACCAGCCAATTTAGGAGAGTTTGTATCTTTCTCCAGAATTTCTATTTTGAGAGCAAATAGTCTTGTTTTAGCTAACAGGCATAGCACAGTATAATGCAAGGTGTCAGGATAACGTAAGAGACTGAAACTCTGAATGTCAGATAAATATTTGGTGGTTTCTAATAAATAGTGGGGGGACAATCAAGCGCTTACTGAAAAGTGATACTAGGAGAGTGGAAACAAGAGAGGGGGAGAAATCTAGTGGCTCTTTTGAGTTTGTGTTAGTGAGCCTATTCATCCATTCCAACGAAGTATGCTAAGCCCTGTGAATACAGAGGTAAAAAATGAAAACAGCAGCGCCCTGAAAGGGCTTGCGTTCTACTCGTAAGCTGCAACGTAGACTTCGTTATTTTTTAGTTTTCAACATTAGAAGATTCTGAGTTCCAAATTTTTTTCCCTCCGCTTTCCTTCCTTCCCTCCCCCCTGCCCAAGACAGCAAGCAATCTGATATAGGTTAGATACAACATGTACTTTAAAAAGCGAATACAAGACAACGTATGAAGAAAAAGATCACTAATTTCTGAGGGGGCGGGGAAGGAAAGCAAACATGAGGTAATTTGAGGAGAGAACACTAACTCCTGAGGTGGAGGGAAGGGGGAAACAAAGGCAGGTTTCATGGAGGAAGGTTTCTTGAAGAAAGCTAGCCATTATAAACGGCTGAAACGAAGGGGAATTCATTCTAATCGTGGGCTTACAGCCTAACAAAGGTAGGGAGAGAGATCTGAAATGCAGAGTTCAAGGAGGAATGTGAAGTTCAGTCTGGCTGAAAGGTTTGTTGTTCAGTCGTGTTCAACCCTTCCTGACCCCATTTGGGGTTTTCTTGGCAAAGATACAGAGGAGTAGTTTGCCATTTCCTTCTCCAGCTCATTTTACAGATGAGGAAACTGAGACAAGCAGGGTGAAGTGACTTGCCCAGAGTCACCCAGCTAGTAAGTGTCTATGATCACATTTGAACTCGGGTCTTCCTAACTCCAGGCCTGGCACTCCATACCACTGTGACACTTAGCTGCCCCTTGGCTAAAATGTAAAGGTCATGAAAGGTGATAGGGATAGGGACTGTGATTTCATTGATACAGGAAGGAACACGTGGGTGAGGACACTCGCTCTACTAGCGCACCCAAGATCACTTGGCTATTAGGTGTCAGAGGCAGCACACTGATCTTCCTCCCTTCAAGGTAGGAAGCTCTCTATCCATTAGGTCATGCTGGAATAAGACTGAAATGGTAGGGAAGGGTAACTTTTAACTGGGAAGCCATGAGATTTTTTTCCCCCTGTAACAGCTGTTTCGATCTGGCTGCTTTCCTCGAATACGACTATTTTTAGTGCTGTACACCCTTAACAGGACAGTATAGATTTATGCTCATTTTACCTGTGCTCATGTTTAGAAACCATGGGGTAAGGAAGTTTAAATTCTCTGAGGAAGATTTCCTGAGATAGTGCTGGAGAATGATTCCACAAACATCTGGGGAAAATCAGAAAGGCCTGTGCAGAGACAACCTTAGCCTGTAGAAAATAAATTATTTGAAAGTGCTGTGTGGGACCCATCTCAAAGTTTCATAAGGCAGGAATGAAACACAGATACGTTCATTGTATTTTCAAATTCGGTGGTATTTATCCCATCCAGCACATTTGATCTAAAGGAAGAAATTGGTTTCTGAAGCAATCTGGTTGAGAATTGTTCCCCAGGGCATCACCTGTAAGTAGTGGAATTCAGAAGCGGGTGCTGGGTTTCATTCCAGGGCAGGAATTCCACAATAAACTAGTTATGCATGCATTTCCTAAGCCGTTCCAATAGCTCAAGGCTTCGACTATTTCCAGGCCCCTTTTACCTCATTTCCCATACAGTAGAATATATTTTATAAATTTATGTGTCGTTTGCACACAGTATTGTGAAATGTTACACCAGGAATGTGTCAATCTCCAGCTAAAGAGAAAAGAAGGTTTGAGGTATATGTACAGGGGATCGATGACTAAGTACCTAGAGGGAGCTCCACAGAGCAAACAAAGAGAGAGGAAGTTATGGAAGAGGCAGACATGCAATTATATCTTCTTTCCTCCATGCAGTGACTATGACATTTCCTGCAGTCAAAAATGATGATGACGCTAATCTCTGCAGCTCATGTTCAATGCCTGGTTATCAAAGGGGTCCAGTCATTGGGTACAGGGAAGAGCTGACAGGGAAGGGAAGCAAAGCATCATCAAACAGTAAGAATTCCAAGAGCTGAAGGTCGCTTCAGGGAGATCTGGTGTCCTACCCTTTTCCCTAAGGGTAGTGGCAGTTGCCAGGATGGGGTGGATGCATAGGGCTCACATAGCAATTTATGGCCAGGGATAATGTTGTCTGTGTGAGATAGACCTCTCTATGAGGGTTTCACCATCTTCCTCTGGAGAGAAGTAAAGGGACTATCTGTTAGAATAGAACTATCCTTTGATTCAACTTAACAAACATTCTTTAAGCCCCTACAGTCTGCCAACCAATGCACCAGGTGCTGGGGCTTCAGAGATAGAAGTGAAACCATCCCTGCCCTCGAAGAGTTTATATTTATTTAACTGGGGAGATATAACTTGTATATTAGTAAGTACAAAGTCTATTCAGAGTAATACAAATTACCCAGAACTTAGTCTCTGGCATATAGTAGGCACTTAATAAATGTTTATTGATTGATTAGAAAAATTAATTTCAAGAGGTCCTAATCTAGAGTGATAATACCTGTAGGTGGAAGTAGGCATCACGGCATCTGAGCTGTGCTTTGAGAAAACCTACCTCTAAGAAGCAGAAGTGAGGAGGGAGTGCAAACCAGACACGGGGGACCACTTATCCCAAGGTAAGGGGATAAGTATTTGTGAAGCACCTACTGTGTACACTCTGCTAAGCACTTTAAAAATATTATCTCATTAGACCCTCACAACAGTCCTGGGACGTAGGTGCTATTATCCCCATTTTACAGCTGAAGAACCTAAAGCAGACTGAGGCTAAGTGACTTCTCCAGGGTCTTACAGTGACATGTTTTGTTTTGAATTGAGAACTGACTTACAAGCAGGACACAAGATGTAGGGGAAGACAGGTGCTTCTCTGAATGGAAGGTTGTTAATGTTGAATATTTCCATAATGATCCGGATGAGAGTGAACACAATGAAATCTCCAGCACTGCAGATGGGTAGTGAAATGCCAAACTGACAGGGATAAACTGAAGCAAGATCTCACAAGGTCTTTTGAGTGGGCAGAAAATGGCAAATGAGCTTTAGCGTGGGCAAATGTAAGGTAATATATTCTGGGGGAAATAATCCCAAAGTATACTTACAGCAAATCTCTGTCCTATCCCAGGATCTTGGAGTCATGCAAATTGTTCCTTGCATAGATTACCTTCCATTTTTCAATGCAATTCCATGACCCTTTTGATCCCTAAAACAATAACCTGGTGAGGTAAGCAGGGAGTAATAACTAATTCCTATCTCCCAGAATTGTTGTGAGTCTCAAATGAGAGAATAAATTAAAAGACTGATACATAGTAAGTGTTATATAAATATAATCATCATCACTACCACAAACCTCCTCCTCTCATTATCATTCCTGTTTTTTGTTGGAAGATGGAAAAGTGACTTATCCAGCAGAGCCAACACTGGAACTCGGGTCTCTTGACTTAGTTCTTTCCACTAATTTATACTTCTTCTCTAACACAAGCTAGCATCTCAATGTATGGCATTGGTACTACAGTCCCCTAGAATGCCATCCATCTCCAAGAAACATTCATTTTACTTTATTTTTTTCAATTAACAATCATTTATTTTCTCCCCTGCCTTCCCATTTTGGGGAAGGGAGAGTGGGAAATTAAAAAAAAAAAAACCCTGTAGCATATCTGCTTAATTAAGAAAAAGGAATTTTGACTTCTGAGAGCCAAGATGGTGGAGTAATCAGGAAATCGCCATAATTCTCTCATACTTACCCTCAAACAACTATAAAATAGTGCCCCAAAACAAATCCTGGGACAGCAGAACCAGCAAAAATATGGAGTGAAGAAACTTGGAAGGTTGACAGGAAAGGTAAAAGAGAAGTGTAGTCTAAGACAGGAAGTATCCCAGAAAGTCAGCAGCAAGCCCTGCCTCAGCCAACCAGCAGGAGATTCTGATCCCCAGTGTGGTAGAACAGGCAAACGCCAGCACCAGGATCCCCCATGTGCCTCAGAATAGCCAGGGGAACAGGCAGCTGCCAGCTCTGGGACCCACCACGTGCTTCAGTGTAGCCAACAAAAAGGCAGATGCAATGATGGGAAACCCCACAGGTGTCAAAGCAAATGGGCAGGTACCGGCTCTAGGAACCCACACATAATCCAGCACAGCCAGCTGAACAGGCAGCTGCCAGCACTAGTACCACCACATGTGTCAGTATAATCCCCACAAACAGGCAGATGACAATGCAGGGACCCCCCAGGAGCCTCAGTATTCAGATAGGCATTAGCACAGAGACATGCCATGTGCTTCAGTGTAACCCTGGGCAGATAGACCAGGAACAGCACCCACCAGACACCAGCACTAAGATCCCATGTTAACATCTCATAAATTGCCAGACTCCTACGGCCTCCAGCAGTGCCAGCCATACCTTCTCTCCCTCTCTTCAATGTAGCACCAGACAAGAGGGTCTCCTGTGGGTCCCAGAGCAACATCAGCGCAGCACCAGATAAATAGCTGGGGCCTGCAGTCCCTGTAACAAGGAGCCTGAGACAGTGCCTCTTCCATCCCAGGAGTAGAGTTCAAATTTAAAAATAAGGAAAAAGGCCTCCCAAATGAGTAAAAATAACAACAACAAAAAAAGAATCTGATCGTAGAAAGTTATTATGGTGACAGGAAAGACGAAGAAAAAAACTCAAAAGAGGACAACAATGTCAAAACAGCGATGGGCAAAATGCTAAAGAAACGCGAGAAGTCGTCTCAAGTTCAGAAAGAACTCATGGAGGAAGTCAAAAAGGAGTTTAAAAATCAAATAAGAGAGGTAGAGGAAAAACACGGGGAAAAAATGAGAGTGATGCAAGAGAATTACGAAAAAAGAATCAACAGCTTGGGGAAAAATAACTACTTAAAAACCAGAATCGGCCAAATGGAAAAAGAGACACAAAAATCCACTGAAGAAAACAATTCCTTAAAAAGTACAATTAGCCAAATAGAAAAGGAAGTACAAAAACTGAGGAATACAACCCCTTAAAAGTTAGAATTGGACAAGTGGAAACTAATGACTTTATGAGGCACCAGGAATCAATCAAAGTTAAAAGAATGAAAAAATAGAAGAAAACATAGAATGCTCCAAGGGAAAAACAACTGACCTGGAAAACAGATCCAGGATTGACAATCTCAGGATCCCTGGGCCACCCAAAAGCCACAATCAAAAGGAGGACTAGGACAACACCTTTCAAGAAATTATCAAGGAAAACTGTCCTGATATCCTGGAACCAGAGGCCAAAACAGGCATTGAAAGAATTCACTTCAGGAAAGAGGCTCCAAAATAAAAACTGCAAGGAACATTATGACCATATTTCAGAACTGTTAGGTCAAGGAAAAATTACTACTAGTGACCAGAAAGAAACAATTCTATTGCCAGGGCACCACAATCAGGATTATACAGGATTTGGCAGCTACAACATGAAAGGACTGGCAGGCGTGGAATGTAATATTCTGAAAGGCAAAGGAGCTAGGATTACAACCAAGAATCACCTACCCAGCAAAATTAAGCATAATGCTTCAAGGGAAAAAAAGGTCGTTCAATGAAATAGAAGAATTTCAAGCTTTCATAAGGAAAAGACCAGAACTGAACAAAAAAATTGGATCTCTAATATCAAGACCCCAGAGAAACCTAGAAAAGGTCAAAAAGGGAAAAGAGAACATAAGGGATTTAATTAGAATTAGAATTACAATTCAATAGAATTACATTGGTACATAGTAAGATGATATAGGTAATTCTTAAAAATTGTACCTCCAATAGTACAGCTAGAAGGAATACACACACACACACACACACACACACACACAGAGTGTGGGTATAAGGTGAACTTGAGGGAATGACATTAAAAAATTACTTATGGGATGAGAAAGAGGAGTACAGTGGATGCAGAAGGAAGGCAGAGGTAGACTGGAGTAAATTATATCTCATGAAGAAGTGTGAAAAAGCTATTACAGGGGCGGCTAGGTGGCGCAGCGAATAGAGCAACGGCCCTGGAGTCAGGAGGACCTGCGTTCAAATCCAACCTCAGACACTTAACACAAAAACTAGCCGTGTGACCTTGGGCAAGTTTCTTAACCCCCAATTGCCCTCCCAAAAGAAAAAAGAAAAAAAGAAAAAAAAGAAAAAGCTATTACACTGGAGGGGAGGATGGGAGAGTGGGCAATGGTCATTGCTTCAACCTTATTCTCATTAGAAGAGAGAATAATATACACAATCAGCTGAATTTAGAAATCTATCTCACCTGACAGGGAAGTAGAATGGGAGGAGATTAAGTAAAGGTGGAGGGCAGAGGGGGAGCAACAGAAGGGAGGGAAGATCAAGGGAGGAAGTAGACAGAAGCAAAACACTGGTAAGGAGGAAAAGGGTGAAAGAGGAGAAGAGAGGACAAATAAGAAGAAAAATAAGATAGAGGGAAATACAGTAATTATAACTGCGAATGTAAATGGAATGAACTCTGCCATAAAACAGAAGTGGATAGCAGAGTGGGCCAAAACCCAGAATTCTACAATATATGTTGTGTGTAAGAAACATACTTGAAGCACAGAGACACACACAGAGAAAAAGGTAAGGGGCTGGAGAAAAATCTATTATGCTTCAGCTGAAGCAAAAAAGGCAGTGGTAGCAATCCTGATCTCAGACAAAACAAAAGCAAAAACAGGCTTAAGTAAAAGACATAAGGAAGGAAACTACATCTTGCCAAAAGGAACCACAGACAATAAATATCAATACTAACCATGTATACATCAAGTGGTAAAACATCCAAATTCTTCAATGAGAAGTTAGGTGAGTTACAGGAAAAACTGGACAACAAAATCATACTAGGGAGGACCTCAACTGTCTCCTCTCAGAATTTGATAAATCCAACCAAAAAATTAACAAGAAAGCAACTAAGGAGGTGAATAGAATATTTGAAAAGTTAGATATGAGAGACCTTTGGAGAAAACTCAATAGGAACAGAAAGGAATATACCTTTTTCTCAGCAGAACATGGCACTTACACAAAAATTGACCATGCATTAGGGAATTAAAACCTCAAGACCAAATGTAGAAAGGCTGAAACATCAAATATATTCTTTTCATATCATAATACAGTAAAAATTATATTCAACAAAGAGCAGTGGAAAGATAGATCAAAAATTAATTGGAAACTAAATAATCTAATTCTAAAGAACAAGTCGGTCACAGAACAAATCACATAAACAATTGATAATTTAATTAAAGAGAATGACAACAATGAAACAACATACCAAAATTTATGGGTTGCAACTAAACCAGCACTTAGGGGAAAATTTATTTCTCTAAATTCTTACACCAACAAAAGAGAGAAAGCTCAAACAAATTGGGAATGCGACTAAAAAAAAACAGAAAAATAACAAACTTAAAAAACCCCAATTGAACACCAAATTGGAAATCCTGGAAACCAAAGGCAAGATTAATAAAATTGGAAGCTAAAAAATATTGAATTAATAAATAAAACTAGGAGCTGGTTTTATGGGGGAAAAAATATTAAGATAGATAACCCATTGGTTAATTTGATTTTAAAAAAGAAAGAAGAAAACCAAATATCCAGTATCAAAAAGAAAAAGGGTGAAATCACTACCAAGGAAGAAGAAATTAAGTCAATCATTAGGAAATATTTTGTTGATTTATATTCCACTAAATCTGACAATCTGAGCAAAATTGATGGATATTTGTGAAAGTATAAATTACCCAGATTAACAGATCAGAAAATAGAATGCCTAGATAACCCAGTTTTAGCAAAATTATTAAATAAGTCATTAATGAACTCCCTAAAAAAAAGAAAAACAAATTTTGATATTGGCCGTGTCCAAAAATATTTGTCTTAGTCTACATCATGAATCCATCACCTGTCTTTGAGCAAATAGGTAATATTTATTATTCTCTGGAATTGTGATTGGCCATTGCACTGATCGGAGTTCTTAAATCTTTCAAAATTGTTTGTTTTTACAGTGCTTTTGTATAAATTGTTCCTTTGGTTATGTTCACTTTACTCTGCATAGATAGCAGTAATGAAGACCTGAATTCAAATCCTGCTTCAGGTCCTTACTAGCTATGTGACCTTGGGCACGTTACTTAACTCCTCTCAGCCTCAGTTTCCTTATCAGTGACACTCGGATAATAACAGTGCCTACCTCATGGAGCTGGTGTGATGATCAAATGAGATAACATCTAAGGTGCTTTGCAAACCTTACGATCCTAGAGAAATGCTAGCTATTTATTATTATTGTGTTGTTGTTATTTTGTATTTTGCAGGTGGAATCCTTCATGTCAGGAGTTCATCACACCTTGAGTAATGCATACAAGTTCCAATAAACTCTAGAAAAGGATAATGTAAATGATCATGAAGATGGAAGAGCTCCTATATGTGGAAAGAATTTTAAATTGTGGACTTTTCCACCTGAAAACATGATGACAGTTAAGAAATACCCTCAAAGCTTATATAATCAGGATGGGGGGGGCGGGGCGGAGGAAAGATGGATTCATTTGCCAAATCACAGAATACATAAATTAAGGGACAACTTGAAACCTAAAGGAGGCTTTAAAATAATAACTCCTATATTTCTGGGACTTGAAAGTTGATAAAAGACTTTTCTCAACAACAGCCCTGTGAGGTTGGAAAGGAAAGTATCCTTGCCCCTGTTTTACAGATGAGAAGACTGATATTCAGGCAGGTTAAGTGGCTTGCTAATATGGGATCATCTAGTTAGCAAATGTGAAAGATGGGATTGGAGCCTAGGTCTTCAGGCTCCAAGTCCAGGCTACAGTGTACAGTGGGAAGATTTCTAGAAATCAGAGCCCCTGGATTCAAATTTCACTCATCTGTAACTTACTAACTGTTCAGAACTCAGTTTCTTTATCTGCAAAATGAGAATGCTGGTGACTTGTAAGGTCATATCCAACTCTAAAGGTATAGTGTTCCATAATCTTTCTACTAGCACACTCAACTTGGGAAATATATTGGTCTAATGAATCTGTACAGGGTGACATAACTAGGATCAAGAAGGGATGAGGTAATGCCAGATAGATGCACCATAGGAAGCAGTGCATGGTAGTAGAAAGAAAGAGCCAGTAAGACCTGAGTCCTAGTCCTGCATTAGACACACACTGGTGGTATGGCCTGGGATTTATTGTTTTACCTCTCGGTGCTCCAGGTATCTCTGCAGGATAATAAATTACAGAGGAGAATTTAATCTGCATTGGTAGAGAAAGTTCCTTACTGGGATCTTCTCCTAAACCAGATATATCAAACTCGCTACTGGCAAAATACATAAAAATAAATGCAATACAACACGTTATTTTTGTTGTTTCTTATTTTGTTTCAGTATTGTGCAGCTAGGTGGAACAGTGGATAAAGGGCTGGGCCTAGAGTCAGGAAGACTCATCTTCCTAAATTCAAATCTGGCCTCAGGTACTTACTAGCTGTGTGACCCTGGGCAAGTCACTTAATCCTGTTTGCCTCAGTTTCCTCCTCTGTAAAATGAGCTGGAGAAGGAAATGGCAAACTAATCCAGTACCTTTGCCAAGAAAACCCCACATGGCATCATGAAGAGTCAGACAGAACTGAAAAATGACTGAACGCAACAAAAACAACAAAGTCAACATCTGAGTTTAACATCTTTGCCCTAAACCATGAAGTCACAAGCCTGGTAAAAACAAAAGAACCCCAGTTGAGGATATTTGAGGTGCAGTGTTATGTTAATTACTTGAGACAAGCAATAATTTTTATATAATTTAATTTTGTGACAGTAATGCTCATGCGGGCCAATTTGAATCTCTGTCGTTGACCAAAAAAAAAACCTAAGTTGATTTGGTTTCTCCAGCTTTTGTTAGTTCTCTGTCAGTTAAGTGTTGGGTTTCATGCCAGATATGTTTCATTGCTCTCTTTTGCTATATTTTTAATTTTGTGGTTTTTAAGAATGAACTTTGTCAAGTCCAAGTTATAGTTCTTAAAGAGTACACTTTAATGACTGTTAGAGATATTGCAGCTGCTATTGGTATAGAGAAGTCAAACATTTCAAGGGTCATTCAAGCCCACAATGAAACAGGAGCTATCCAGAACCAGGCAAAACCTGTACACAATCACAGACACATCGTACATATGATGACCAACCTTGATAAACTGGACTATCCTCAACAACGCACAGCTAAAGACAACTCTACAAGCCTCAGGA
>CM053580.1:408924441-408941420 GCA_028627135.1 Pseudochirops cupreus
AGGAAGGAGGGACATATAATCAGTCTCTCACAATATGCCCACTGTGGATATGTTCTGCAGAATTAGACACGTACAGCCTGTATTTAATTGCTTGTCCATCCCGTGGGAGTGGGTGATGAGGGAGGAAGGGAAAGAATCTAGAATTTAAAATTCTATAATCAAATGTTAAAAATATATATGTATATGTATTATTATTATTAACTACATCCAACTGGGAATTAAGATATACAGGCACTGTGGTAGGGAGATCCATCCTGCCCTACTGGAAAGTCAGAGGGGTGAGGGGGAGGACATAGGAGAGAGCAGATTGGGGGAGGGGTTATACAGTGCGATGGATGTTTTGAGGTGTTGGGTAGGGGAAAAATGGGGAGAAAATGTGTAACTCAAAATTTCGTGGAAATGAATGATGTAAACAAGAAAATAAATACATGAATAAAAAAAAAGTGATCACTGAAGCCCTGGATTTCTCAGTATACTTTACCTTAACCTCTTTTTCTGCAAGGGTCAGTCACACTCTGATTTATAAGATAATTATACACATTTCTTATCCTCCTCCATTAGCAGGATTTAGGGTGTGAACAGGCATTGCAGCCAAGCAAGGGGAAGGTTCACAGGAGGAGAGAATATGGAGAGAGAGGTGGTCAAGCAGATCACATCTCTATCCACTAGCTACTTTTGTATGCTCATCATCCTAGAACTAATCTTAGTATCTAGCACAATGCTTTGCATATAGTAGATACTCAGTAATTGTTTAATTGAATTGCTTTTGCACTTTGCCTGCATGGTGCTACCTGCATAGATATCACCCAAAAAGCTCTTGAATTATAGGAGGAAAATGCTTCCTTTTCACAGGAACTTTGTTAATTTTATAATGAATAATATATTCCTTTTTGAAATGTTTCCTTGGGCATTTAGAGTGTGAACAGGCAGGAGGCAAAGAGAAGATGAGTTCAAACCCCTTTTATTAACTGTGTAAACTTTGTCTTCTGAGACTCAGTTTCCTCATCTGTAAAGTGAGGAAATTAGACTAGATTATCTTAAGTCTCTCTTCTGACTTAAAATTCCGTGATCTTTTGAGAATTATCTATCTCAAATTTAATTACAGCTATGGCCCACAGAGCCACAGAATGGCCATTTCTCAACAAGGAAAGCCTTACTGAAATTGGTCTACAAACTGAAAGGTGTTATTTTCCCAAAGTTAATATTAGAATATATATTTTCTTCTCTTTCTGTCTTTATCTTGGTCTCCTCTTTTCTTTGTCACTCCCTACACTCTTCCACCCCCCCCCCCACACCGCACCCCAAACATCTCCCCAGGTCACATGTTGGATATTACGTACTTTGGTTTCATTCTCCCAGGTTTATTTTTTGGTATCTGTAAATGATAGAAGAGTTTGGTAACAAGAGGAAGGATGAAACAGAGAAGACTGTTGAAATTGTGTCAGATTTCATTTGGGAAGGGTAGAAAGTAGTGAAAGGAAACACTCCACAAACCTTAGACCAAGATAGCAGAACTGTGGTTTGTTAGCTTGGCTGAGTAGAGAGCCTTGGGGCTTCACATAGTTAGATGGTTGACTATGCAAGTCACTGCTTCTATTTTTCCCAGTAGGATAGTACAATACTGGAGGGACACTTAGCTCCAACAGCATTCCCCAGGGTTCCGTAAACAAACCTCTTAAATGATAGAGCTCAGCATCTCCTTTAAGAGCCCAAGTTTTACAACCAAGGTTGTATTAAGAGAAGTGTTAGGGTCACGAACAAGCCCATGTTCTATAATCCTGGAGGAGATCAAAAAAGCTTAAACAGGGGCCCTTTTGCCATAAAGTTCAGTAAAAGAAGATGATAAAGAGGTTTAAGAGAATTCTTTAGAACCCAGATCTCAGAGAGTCCTGCTCTTTTTAAAATAGGGTTTCTGCCTCTCTCCAAATTGAATGGCATCTGTGAGAGGGAGCTTTCTTTTCTGCCTTCAGCAACACTCACTTTTAAAAGATTTTTTTAAAGCAACCTGGTCCTTAATTAGAGAACTACCAACTGTTATTTTCTTGATAAGTAAGTTTTTTTTAATGCAGAATTCTCTTCTATTTTCTATGCATACTATGAAAGCCAGATTGTACGCCTTCCAAGACAATTGGCCAGGCTCTGATAGATGCAACATTCATAAATTAGGGATGGGTTGGTGTGCCTGAAAACAGAGCAAAGCTGGTGGTGGTAAATGCTGTGTAGGAACATCTCTCCATCATGAAAATAACAGCCAAGAGCTTCCCAGCCAATGTTGCCCCGTTCCTAAAACATATCCAAGATTTCCCAGGCTTGCGTCGTTGATGTTATTTCTCACAATCTACAAGCACTGTGAAGAGATGATTTGTCCCACTGAGAGCTAGTAGTAACTCCCATGTCTGATCTCATTTCAGAATTAATTGTGGTGTGGGCTGCTGCGAGGGCTCAGTTGGAAAAAGGAAACACAGAGACACAAAAATGGGATTTTCAAAGTGGAAAAAAACCAAACCTACATAAGATTTGGAGGGCATGAGGGCAACAGAAATGATGGTCCTTCTAATTTGTCCAAGAAGCATCTATAGATCACTTGCCATGTGTGCCCAGGTCTGTGCTAATACCATTTCGCTTCTGAAAGAGTGATTAAATTTGGGCTTCTTGAGGTCTTATCTCAACTTGCTGGTATTTAGTTGTAACTATGGGTAGAAGCTAATAGACAGTGCAAGGTGTGTGTGTGTATGAATATACACATAAATATAGGGCCATAGATTATACATCTGTACTATCCCTCTGGTTGTTATTTAGTCATTTTTCCATCACGTCCAACTTCATGACCCCTTTTGAGGTTTTCTTGGCAAAGATATACTGGAGTGGCTTGCCATTTCCTTCTCCAATTCATTTTACAAATGAGGAAACGGAGGCAAACTGGGTTAAGTGACTTGCCCAGGATCACACAGCTAATAAATGTCTAAGACCAGATTTGAATTTGGGAAGATGAGTCTTTCTGACTCTAGACAAGGTACTCTATGCCACCTAGCTGGCCTGAGCTATGGACAAGCATATCTATGTCTACAAAGAAAAATACAGGGTAAGGTGAAAGGGTGCTATAGTGAATTAATAAAGAAAAACTCACTATGATCTGGTATGAGTCTGAGAAGGTGGTTGTATGGAGGCCTGTCCCTTAAATGGCCCTTATTGCCTATCAAATAAAGCAGATTTATTTGCCTGGCATTCAAGGCTCTTCACAATCTAAACCCAGTCAAATGAAATTACTTACGTATGTTCAATGTACATACTACAATTTCCCACCTGGGCTCACACTGTTTAGGATATCTAGTTAGAATGCTGGCACCTTGAAGGCAGAGAATGATTTATTTTTGTCTTTACAGCCCCAGGATCTAGCTTAATGCCATGTACAAAGTAGGAGGTTGGTAAGTATTTGGCTGAATTGAATTGGTTTGAATTAGAATGCTCTCCCTCTTTTTACACACACACACACACACACACACACACACACACACACACACACACACACACACACACACACACACACACACGTGAATTTAATGTATGTAATGAATTTCTTACCTAACCACAGAATCTCGAACTATTACAAATTAAAGGAACCTTCAAGGCCATCTTGTCTAAGCCCTTCATTTTGAAGAAAAAGAGGTCAGGGAGGTCAAGTAGCTTGCCCAAGTCACACAAATAGTGAATAGCACATCTGGAATGAAAGTCTAGCTCTGGGGTGGGGAACTTGCAGCCTTAAGGCCACATGTGGTCTTCCAGGTCCTTAAGGGCAGCCTTTTTCCTGAATCCACTAGAAGGTCACATGTGGCCTTAAGGCTGCAGGTTCCCCATCCCTCTTTCGTCAAGTTCTTCTGACTTCTTTATAATCAAATTCAAACACTACCTCCTCTGGGAAGCCTCATTTCCTACTCTTATCCCCATTGGTAGTATGACCTTTGTTCTTTTGGAACTTACACAACATTTTGTACTTCTTTTATATCCTTATCATGTATTATTTTGTATTATAATTATTGTGTGTGAATTCCATCTCTCTTAAAATAGAAGCTCCATAATGAGATTAGTATGAGTCCTGAGAGGACGAGTAAGCAGACTGACCAGATAGCCATGGAGCATCCTGGTTGAAGAGACATAAGAAGTAAGATTGGTTAGTTAAGATGAGATCAGTTGTTGGAGAGCTGTGGATACCATTTGCTTCATTGTTTTTGGTTTCTGGGCTTTGCGATATGTGTGTGCATGTGCATGTGTATGTGCCTATGTGTGTAAAAGAGATTATATTTTAAAATGTATATATGTATAATCATCCAGATGGTTTACGATGTTTCCTATCTTAGAATAAATCATTTTTAGGACGATACGAAGTTTAGTGGACAGTTAGCAATTATTTGATTAATTTGACAAGTAGAAAAAAGATAGTTTGGAAATTAATCCTGAAATAGACTTTGTTTCTTTTCTTATTTTGGCGGGGGTGGGAGATAGGGAAGAAGACTGAATTATCCAGCTATTTACAGAGGTCAAGTTCACTAGATCATTCCTCTGTTTCTTCCTTTGCTTTGTCCATGTAGCTATATAACAGCTACAAAGTACGGATTATCTACTATCAACAGGGAAAAAATTTGGTGAGTCTTCCTGAAGCCTTTAATGAAGCCCTGGCTATCTCAGAGACTCCCCAGCCTACAGAGGCTCTGACCCCATGTGCTTTTACCCAGATCACTGTAAAGGTCCTTTCCATCCTCCTGAAGCAGTGGTCAACTGAAGTGGGTTCAAGCATTTAGATGGTGCAGTGGATAAAATGCTGAGCCTGACGTCAGAAAAAAATCTTCCTGAGTTTAATCCAGCCACAGACACTTATTAGCTGTGTGACCCTGGCAAGTCACTTAACCTTGTTGGCCTCCATTTCCTCATCTGTAAAATAAGCTAGAGAAGGAAATGACAAACCACTCCAGTATCTTTGCCAAGAAAATCCCAAATGTTGTCACAAAGTTGGTCATGGCTGAAAATGACTGAATGACAGCAATAGAAACAACTTCAGTCCCATGCCTGTGTCCCTAGGATGCCACTAAAGCACTTCTCGTATTTGAACTGCCAGGCAGTCTGTCATCATGTTCACTGGATGTGTCTCAGTAGCACCTTTGACAATATTCCTCGCTATGGAGGGCTCAAATGGACCTAGATATTGAAGAGCTATACTATAACATGGAGGTGGGGTGTGTGGCTAACATTCCCATGGCGGCCTAACCAAGGCTTTTCAGTAAGAGTAGAAGGCCTGAGGGATCCTCTGCATAGTTGTGATTTTCATCTCACACTCTTCCTGGTTTGTAAGTAGTGTGTGTGTGTGTGTGTGTGTGTGTGTGTGTGTGTGTGTCTTTTAGTGTCAGCTAGCCCATTGTTTGGGGAATGGCTACAGAGGCCTGTGGATGCAAGGGGATATCATTGTGCTATAAGAAAAGATAAATGTGATGAATGCAGAGAAGCACAGGGAGACTTGAGTGAATTGATACAATGAGAACTAAGCAGAACCAAAGAAACTATACGTAATTATCACAAGATGGAAAATGAAAAGAACAGCAACAAAACTTAATATCATGAAATCTTAAAGGGCAAACCTGGTCACAAAGAAAAGATACAATAAGACACTTTCCTCTTCCTCCATTCCTTTGCAGTGGTTGGGGTCCACGAGTGTGAAATATTCCATATAACATTAGACTTTTTTCAATGTGTTGCTCACTCTGACTGAATTTTTGTCTCCCTCTTGTTCTTATTTAGAAAAAAAATTGTTTTAAGGGATAGCTCTCTGGGAGGGAGGAGGGAAAAAAGACATAAAGGGAAACCTTGATGATATAAAAACAAAATATATGAATAAAAATCTACTTTAAGGATGTTAACCAGAGTCCACAAAATCTCAAAATGACTCATTGGTAGTATATTTTGCTATTTCTGTTCTTTGTGACTGGTTTTTGCTATAATCTTTTGAGGTAGTGAGCTCCCTCTCCCTGGAAGTGTTCAAACAGATGCTAGATGTCTTATGTCAGAGATGTCACAGAGGAGATTTATACTTTCACTAAAGGGACCAACTAGATTGTCTTTGAAGGCCTATCAATTCCAAGATTCTATGTCTCTCTATAAATATATTGTGCCAATGAATCACAAACCTCTTCCCCAACTCATCATTCACGCATAAACACACTGATAAATCAGTAAATCAGGCCTAAATGCTTTCCCTTTCCACCAGAAATTGTTGTGATCTTGGCAATGAAACAAAGGGCATCTTACATCTCACAACATTTTGAGAAACAGCATGGTAGTGTGGAGGTCCTTCATTCAAATCTTATCATGGACACTTAATAGTTGTGTTCCCTGGACAAGTTAATCAACTTTCTAGCTCTAAATTTCCTCATCCGCAAAATGGGGTGGAGGATCAACTCTGAGGTCCCTTTCAATTCTCCATCTATGCTTCTGTGAATTTGGACATGGGGATGGCTGTATTTCTTTAAACTGCTCTCAAGGGGAAGAAAAGAAACCTAATGCTTCTTATTGCTTAGAAATTGAATTTCTGGGGTGGCTAGGTGGTGCAATGAATAGAGCACTAGCCCTGGAGTCAGGAGGACGGGAGTTCAAATCCAACCTCAAACATGTAACACTTACTAGCCATGTGACCTTGGGAAGGTCACTTAACCCCAATTGCCCCTCTAAAAAGAAATTGAATTTCTATAAAGTCCAGCAATCAAAAAATCCAAAGACATAAGATGGTGTCATCATAATAAAAACATGTTCCAATTCCTTCTTTCCCAGTGTGGAAGATAGCAACGCATTCTTAAAGAGGCAAGACAAGTGAGGATCCTTTCTCCAGATAAAATGGAGACACTTGACCAAGCAGACATCCCGCACAGTGAGAAATAGCATGTTGTCCTTTAACCATATAGAAAGGTGATGAATCAATGTTGGAATCACTGATTTTGATTTTTAAAATATTTCACTGCCACTTCCTTCAAAGAGCTGTATTTGACCAGGGAATTTGCAGGACAAAAAGGCAAATCTCCTACCAGGTCAAAGTGTCTACTTTTTTAAAAAGGTAAGCCAAAGTCTCTGATTTTCCTCCAAGGATTTCAGAATCACTGACACCCCCAGGTTTTTGATGAGATCACTATTAATTCCCTGATAAAAATTATACTTAATGGAAATGTGATGCCAATCAGTGTATAGCTCCAGGAGATCTTTTTTCTCAAAAGAGATGATTTTCCTCATTTACAGAGATAAATACCTGTATGATTGAAATTGGAAAGTTAGCATCCCAGGGAGGAAGCTTAGGGGAAAAAAGTAATTGGAACGGTTGTTTTAAGATCATATTCACTTGTGTGTGTACAGGTGTCTCAGACCCCATTTGACTAATTTGAGAACTGAAAGGGAGGTTTTCTCCTAGGATCCCAGAGCATAACTCAGTAACAGAAGCATCTGCAGGAATGGCCTTGCCCATCAAAAGCTTGAGTCCAGTGCCCTGCCAAGGCTCGTGGGTGGATTTGACAGGCAGCCTGTGATTGTTCCATGGCTTGGCAAATAAAACCATTTCTAAAACCTTAAAGACAGAAAGCTCCATATGGCTTTATAAGTGTAACAAGTACCTTTTACATTTTTTTTCCTGTCCTGATTAAATGAGTCTGAGTAGAGAATTGTGATGTGATGCTGAGATCTTGGAGGTCACCTACCTCATGCTTTCTGCAGGGAGAGAGGGGCCGCTCCAGGGAGGTGACTCCTCCCCTCCTCCAAGCCTGAGTCACATCTTCACCAAATCCATATATTCTGCCTACTCATAGAAGTATTTGTTGGTTCAGGGCCTCATCACCACTATTGCTACAGCCTCCTAATTATTCTCTCTGATTCTAATATAATTTGCTCTCTAGTCTATCACCATGAAGCTTCCAATTCATATTCCCGTAATATAAGTTTTACCATGGCCCTCCATTTTAAAGGTTTTGAGGGTCCCTTATTATTTCTTGGATAAAATACAAAATTTTTAGCCTGGCATTCAAAGCCTTCCACAATATGATTCCAACTTACCTATCCAGCTTGTTTCACATTAATTCCTTCTACTTACTCTATGTTGCAGCCAAACTTGTCCACTAATGTCTGAACTTAACCTTCCATCTTCCTTTGCCCAGACCATTTGTTCACTATTCCTAGAACAAACTCCCTCACACTGGGGTTTTGTCTCAGAACTCCTCCTCCTCGCCTGTCATCTTGCCCCAGTGGGGGGTGCCCTACCCTCCTTTTCTTCTCACCTGTATGTGCTGTCTTCCTCCATTAGAATGTAAGCTCCTGGAGGTGAGGAATTATCTTGTTTGCCTATATTTATATCACCTATGCCTGGCACATAACCTTATCTCCTACACAGAGTAGTACCTAGGGTAGGATAACTGGAATTTTGCACCAGGACACCAAAATTTAGAAGGCACTTACAGCACCATCTCAGAGCTCACATTCTCCTGCCCACAGTAGCTTTATCTCCATACCCTAGAACCTCTTCTATCACCCTTCTCTAGCAGGAGATATTACTTCAACAGCCCTTCAGAAACCTCATAATAGTTCAGCAAATGATGCTTCTGTGCTAGGAGCTGTATCCCAGATAAGCTTCTTATCTTTCCTCTGCTTTCCTGTCCCCCTTTCCCCAGGTCTATAAATTCCTAGTTATGGCTCTGTTCCTATTCCAAGCCTTTCATGATACTTACCACCTTCCCAGCCCCTCCCAATTGCTAGTCTCTCTTCTTCCTAAAATTATTTTATACTTACATCATAAATAATATAAATATTATTTGTAGTTTATACTTATAATTTGATAACATGTTATATTATAAATTATATAATTATATAGTATAACTTATTTATTCATAATTTTATTTATAATATAAAAATAAAATAAAATTTTGTGAGAAAATGAAATATGTAACTATAAATAACATTTATTCATAATTTAATATTACAAATATGTATTATATATTTATATGCTATAACTCTTTATTTATAATCTGTATTATATGAAAATTATTGATGATAAAATAAAATTTATTTTGTACTTTCTAAAATTATTTGGTACTTATCTATCCCACCAAATAGAATGCAAGATTCCTGAGGATAAGAACTGTTTATCTTTGAATCTATAGTACCTAACATAGGTTCTTGCACATAATAAATACAGTCACTTAATAAATGTTTCCTGAAATTAATTTGCAGCTTAGGAATTTGAGATGCAGAGGTTAAGTCCAATTCTCTACCCTTGAACGGAAGGCATTGGATCGTGTGCTGAAGTTTCTTCTAGTTGGACTCCATGAGCCCGTGACAGGGCACATATGAGGTTAGAGAAATATAGTTACAGAAATTTTAATATTCAAAAGATTCCCTGGTATTCTAACTTTCATATTATCATACATATGAGTTCCTTCAAGTTCATGGCATAATCACAGCCAGAATACATCAGGAAAGCCCTGATTGCACTTAAGGTTATTACACTCCCGTGGCTGCTGCCTTACTTCTTCCTGCCTGCCTGTGAGACTGTCAGAACTAAGCTTCTCTCTTTGGGGGCCACAGCTTCTGCATTTGTAACCTAAAAACTCTAATCTCATTTGCTGCTCACTTCCCCTTCTGGTCTCCTTTGGCAGTGCTGCTTTTCGGGTTTGCCTCTTGTTAATTAGCTTGTTTCTGTGGCCTTTCCCCAGGAGTAGTTATTTAGGACTTTTTCCAGTCTTAGTTGTATTTTCTTTTCATGTCTGTCTTCCTCGGGCCAGAAAACCCTTTAGTGGAATTTATCCATCCTTATAGGTGTCTGTGATACCTTTTAATTTAGTATTCCCATTAATGTGCTGTTTACTCCTTCCTCAAGATCATTAGGAAACTTGAAATACTCTGGGGACCACAGTGGGAATTTCTCAACTAATCATGTGTATTTAAGTTCTTACTACATTCTTGGTTACTTTACTGCTAATATCTCTCCTTTTGAATTAATTTTTCTCCATGCTATAACTGCCTCCCCCAACTTTTACTCTTCATAAGATTTCTGGGGAACTCATTCATATTCTACATACTGAGTAGAGATATATTGAGCAACTGTGGTTTGCAAGAGACCATGCTAAGTATTAAGGAAGGTTCAAGGATACAAGCCCTGGCCTCAAGGAATCCCAAGGTGAAATCAAAAGTTTCTCCTGCTTAAGGAAGAGATCAGGACCCCTGAGGTAGATTTTTAAAAAATCAGAACCAAAAAAAATTGTAACTGGTGGTCCAGTACCCCACACTCTGGGCATATATGAACAGCGTCCAATCTTCAGGACTATTCCTCCAAAATCACTCTTTCTTTAGCTCATTTTGTCTCAAGTTTATTCTGGAAAAATCTCTTAATACAATTTACCCCTGAACACCAATGTGAGTAAAAGGGCCTCCCAATGCCACACAAGTATTCAAGATAACAATGCAAACATTAGGAACAGGACGGCCTTTATCTCACTCTGCCGAATATGCAAAACACTTAAAAGTACTCAGAGGAGACCATCAACAATATAGAAAGCACATCAAGTGTTGATGATAATCCACAAACATAACTATATATTTGCCTCCCTGTCTGGTGAATTATAATTTCCCCCAGGATTCTGAAGTCCTCTAACCCTGGAACACCATTCTGCAGTCTGGATTTTCCTCAGAAAGGAAAGGAAAGGAAATGGGTGTTTCAGGCCAAGTAATGGGCAGCTAGATGGTGCACTTGACTTGGAATTAAGAACATTCATCTTCATGAGTTCAAATCTCACCTCAGATACTTCCTAGCTGGGTGACTTTGGGTAAGTTACTTAAACCTCTTTGCCTCAGTTTCCTTATCTGTAAAATGAGCTGGAGAAGGAAATGGCAAATTACTTGAGTACCTTTGCCAAGAAAACCCCCAATGGGGTCATGAAGGGTTGGATATAACTTGAACAACAACAAGAAGACAGGTAACATACTGATGTTGTAGTGAGTCCTATTTTTACCCCCAGAAACCTTCTGGACTCTCCTGGAAGGGAAACGCTTCCCTTAAGAACACAGGAATTGGAAGGACATGGACCCTCCAAGGGTATCTTAGGGCTCCCAGACAGATACTCATCATCACCATCCAAATAACTCATAGTAATGAGTTTGCACTGGAGTACAGAACTTTGTTCTGTAGTAACAAAGTTCAGTTACCTCACTCCTTCATTCTTTAGTCCTTTGTAGCTGTTTCTCCCAGGAATCAGGGACAGAATGCATGTTCCTCATCTTCGCCTAAGAGGTGTGTGCCTTGTAGGAACTCTAAAGCTTTTTTGTTAGTATCAAGGCAAACTTTAAGATTGGAACTGCCCAAGAAACCCCCTCTTCTCTGGCTAAAAGGCAAGATTCTGGGATCACATTGCCTAGGAAATGCCCTTCCTCTGACGCTTAGGGACTCAGAGAAATCCCCCTTGTCTGACTAAAGGGACAGATTCAGGACCCTCAAACTTGGGGCTGTTAGGGTGGCAACTCTCAGGAACTTCTCCCACTTGGCCACATGGTTCCATTCTCCATGACTGCAATGTGTCTGAGAAGTTATGACTCTGACCATCAAAGACTGGGGTCAGGAACTCAACATCAATTCCTTTTAGTCCACCTGAGTGGACTGCAGTGTTGGGTAGTTTCCATGTACTTGAATATGGCTGCTACGAATAACTCAGGGTCTCTTTGGGGAAAAGAAGGAAGGGAGAAAAGACTGGTAATGATATGCAATCTCTCTTACAGGCTAGCATAGAAGGCAGGGTCCTCCCCAAAGAGTCTCACAATATCTTGTGACCATCCCCTATTATGACTCTACAAGAACAAAAGGAAATAAATACCCACATCACTAAACCTTGTCTATAAAATAGGGCTGATTATACCTCTAGTGACTACCTCCAACGACTGTGAAGATTTTTTGAGATAATGCACATAAAACACTTTTTAAACCTTAGAGTACTATCTGAGTGTCAGATATTCTTATTATAAGCTCCAAAGACACACAGATAAATTGAATACAGGTGTCACTCTCTGAGATCTTATGATATAATGGAAAACAGGAAGACATACACAAATAGGAATTATACAAAGAGAGCAAAGAATCTTAGGAATTGGAAGCTCGGGTGCTTTCTCATTCAACTCATTTTGAAAGACAAATTCCCTCTTCAACAAGTAGTTATCCAGCTTTTGCTCAAAGACCTTAAATGAAGAGGAACCACCATCTCCCAAGGTATCCCATTCTACTTTTTGAATTGCTTTAGATGTGAAGAAGCTTTTCCTTATATCAAGCCTCTATTTATGCTTTTGCAATTTCAAATTGTCCTCTCTCTGAAGTGAAATAACAGTGTAGGTCAAGGTCCTATGCTGAGACCTCTTCTCTTCTTACTCTATGTTCTCTCTTAGTGATCTCATCTGGTCCCATGGGTTTATGAATCATATCTCTATTGATGACTCTTTCACCTATATATCCAACCCTGGTCCTAACCCCGAGCCCCACTTCCATATCTGTTGTTCAGTCATGTCCAATTCTTCATGATCCCATGGACACAAGGGCACAACATTCCCTTCTATCCTCCACTATTTCTCAAAGTCTTTCCATGTTCATGTTTATTGTTTTCATGATACTGCCCATCCATCTTATCTTCTGCCATCCCCCTTTCTTTTTGCCTTCAATCTTTCCCAACATCAGGATCTTTGCTTTTTGAACATTTTAAACAGGATTCCTGTAGATGTCCCAAACTCAACATGTACAAAACAGAATTCATTCTTTTTCCCATAGACCTACCCTTCTTTCCAGGTTAGCTTTTATATTTCTGTTCAGGACACCACCATTCTTGTAGTCTTCAGGTTTGAAATCTCAATCATACCTTACTACACTTGTCTTCTTTTGCATAACCAGTTGGTTCTCATTCCTTTCGATCCTTCTTCCAGAACATCTCTCACATCTGTCCACATTTCCTCACATAATTACAGCACTAATTTAAGTCCTTAGTCTGGACTATTTCAGTAACCTCCTAGCTATTCTCCTTGCCTCAAGCCTCTCTCTTCTCTAATGCTCCACACAATTGCCAAAAGGATATTCCTAAAGTGTAGGTTTGAGCATAGCACTCCCCAACTCAGTAAACTCTAATAGTTCCCTAGAACTTCTAACATTAAATGTCAACTCCTATTTGGCATTTAAAGACTTATACAATTTTTCTTCAACCTACCTTTTCAGTCTTTTTTTAAATTTGGGCTTATAATTTATTATTTTACAATTTTCTCATTTGTAGAGTTAAAAAATGACGAATGATCTCCAAGGCCCCCTCTAGCTTTAAGGTTTTATATGCTTTGTCATTTCCGTGAGCATACCCCCTTTAAATGTCAGTAGGCAGTGCCCAAGAACCAGCAACTGCTTCACTCTGGTCTTCTTCCTTTCCTGTCTTTTGCCTTCAAATGCCCATTTCTTCTTCCAGATGTAAAAATACCAACTTGTAATGGCTGTCTTAACTTTAAACTCTTTTTAAAAATTGATTTGTTTATTTATGTTTAGTTTACAAGATTCAGTTCCACAATCCCTTGAGTTTCAAATTTTCTTCTCTCCCTCCACGCCCACCCCCATGGCCGCATGTAATCAAGTATAGGATCTGCTTTTCAGTCTTATACATTATTCCCCTTCATTCATTCTATGATTTATCCACTGAATTACTCAGGTGCTTTGTTACTTCCCTACTAGTCCTGAGCAGTGTATTTCCCTCTTAATGAAGGCTAAGATTGTCTTAGCTTCCTTGGCAGCCATATCACACTGTTAGCTTCTAAGGAGTTTGAAGTCCACTAAAACTTCCAGTTCTTCTACCAGGCTTCCTGCCTATTGTGCTTATAAAGTTGCTTTTTTAGACCTAAGTGGCAGACTTTCTATTTATCCCTATTAAATGTCATCTTATTAGATTCAGTCCAACATTCTAGCCTGTGAAGGTATTTTTGGATCCTGACTCTGCCATTCAAAGTACTGGCTATCTCTCCCAGCATTGTCACCTGAAAATTTGACAGCATGCCATTTGGCCATTGTTCAAGTCACTAATAAAGATGTTAAACAGCATAGGACGAAAAACAGATCCCTGGAACCTTCCACTAGTGACATCCCAAGTTGATGCTATATCATTAATGATAACTCTTAAAGTCCACCCATTCAATCACTTCTGACTCCATCTGACTACTATCATCTCACATATACTGTTCACAAAAATGGTATCAAAGACTTCATTAAATGTCATATGGCGATCTAGGTAAACTAGTTGTTGTTCAGTCATTTTCAGCCATGTCCAACTATTTGTGGCCCCATTTGGAGTTTTCTTGGCAAAGGTACTAGAATGGTTTGCCATTTTCTTCTCCAACTCATTTTACAGATAAGGAAATTGAGGCAAACATAGTTAAGTGACTTGTCCAGGGTCACACAACTAGAAAGTGTCTGTGGCAAAATTTGAACTCAGGAAGAAGCGTTTTCCTGACTCCACATCTGGCACTCTCTAACTTCCATTTTTAAATCTCTGTCAAAAAAAAAAAAAGAAATGGTGTCTGGCATGACCCATTCTTGAAGAAAATAAATTAGTTCTCTGTGCTCAGCACTTCATTTTCTTGATGTTCACTAACCATTCCTTTAACAACACATTCTAGCATTTTTCTAGGAATTGAGAGTAAACTCATTGGCATATAGTCTTCAGGCTCCATTATCTTGAAGTACCTCCAATTTTCCAAAATCTTTCTTTTCAAAAGATACATTTTATCTGTAACAGTTAATTTTACAGCACCTAGATTTCAACCTGTATCTTTCTCTCTCCCCTTCTTAGAGAGCCATCCTTATGCACAAAGAATTTTTAAAAAAAAGAAAAGGAAGAAGTGAAAAACTTCAGCAAAACTGATAAAAATCTGACTTTCTATGTAATGTTCAATTCCTGTAGACCCTCCCACCTCTTCAAGGGATCAAGGGGTCTTCTCATATGGCATAGCTTGTTTTTCGAAGTTTTGCAATATTAATTTTCAGCGGTTTTGTGGTCATTGTTCTTTCTGTTTGCATTGTTGTAATCACTGTGTATATTTGTTTTCTTGGCTCTGTTGACTTAATTTTGCATCAGTTCATATAAATCTCTCCATCCTTCTCTGTCTGTATCATCCTCATCATTTCTTACAGAATAGTAATGATACATTTATGTACCACAATTTGTTTGTCCATTCCTAAATTGATGGGCATCTACTTTGGTTTACAGGACTTGACTATAGCAAAAATGCTGTTAAAAATATTTTTCTGTATATAAAGCCTTTCTTTTTGTCAGTGAGTTACTTGTGATCTATACCTAACAGTGGAATCTCTGACCCAAAGGGTATGGACATTTCAACCACTTTATTTGCATAATTCCAAATTGCTTCCCAGAATGGATATTTTAATTCACAGTTACACCAACATGCATTTGTGTGTTTTTATTTTCACAACCCCAGCAAAAATGACCATTCCAATTTTTATCATCTTTGCCTGTTAGGTACGAGGGAGAAACCTCAGATTTGTTTAGATTTTTCATTTGTCTTATGATTAATGATTCACAGCATCCTTTCATATGGTTAATACTTTATAATTATTTTGATGACTCTTTATATTGTTTGATCACTTGTCAGCTGGGGATCGGCTCTTGGTATTATGTATTTCTCTTGTCCAGATATCTTCAATATCGGTCCTTTGTTAGAGATATTTGAGTCAATCACTATGCAAAGCACTGGAGATACGAACAAAAGCAAATGAACAACTTCTGCTCTCAAGGAACTCATGGTCTAATGGGAAAGACAACATGGAAACAATTATGCACAAGCCTGATATATACAGGCTAAATTGGAGGTAGTTTCAGAAGGTACTGAGATTAAGGAAGTCTGGGAAAGGCTTGAAGGAAGCCAGGGAAACCAGGAGGCGGAGATGAGGAAGGAGACACAAAACTTTTTTTTTCACAGTCAAGATTTCCCTTCTTATTCTTTCTGCTTAAATTTGATTGTGCAATGGTATTTCAGTTTCATGTGATCAACATTATCTGGTTTTGGTTGTTTTTTTTTTGCAATTGCCTCTAGCCTTTGTTTGGTAAAGAACACATCTCCCTCTCATTTCTTTGCAAAGAATATGCTCTGCTTCTCTTCTAATTTGTTTTTGTTGTGTTTTGTTTTTAATTTCATGACCTTTAGTTTTAGGTCAAATATATATTTAGACTGTATTGTGGACTATGGTATAACTGTGTTGATCTAAACTTATTTCTACCAGACTGCTTTCTAGTTTTCCCAGTAGCTCTTATCAAATAGAGAATTCTTTCCTAGCTGATTTGGGTTTTCAGGTTTATGGAACAATGGGTTATTGAGTTCCCTTATTTCTGATTCTCCTTTGTATTAGTCTGTTCCATTGATCTACTTTTCAATTATTTTTAACCAATAACAAATGCTTGGATGATTGCTTTAAAGCTTGGAAATGCTATTTTTCCTTTATCCTTCCTTTGTTTCTTTTTATATTTTAAATCTTGGGTGGCTAGGTGGTGCAGCGAATATAGCACTGGAGTCAGGAGGACCTGAGTTCAAATGTGGCCTCAGACACAACGCTTATTAGCCTGTGACCTTGGGCAAGTCACTTAACCCCAATTGCCCTGCTTTCCCCCCTCCAAAAAGCAAATACATACATACACACACACATATATACATATATATGAAATCTTTTTTATATCCCAAGTAATATTGTTTATTTTATCTATTTCCTTACTGTATCTTTTTGTTAGTTTCTTGTATTAAACGAAGTATAACTTAACTTTGGCGGTATTTTCATTTCAATTGTAGTGGCTTAGCCTCACCATGAGCACTGACTATTCTGGTGACTTATGTTGTTCTTTATATTTTTAAGGAGAATTTTGGAATTGAATGTGTGTGCGTGTGTGTGTGTGTGT
>CM053580.1:408941920-408960351 GCA_028627135.1 Pseudochirops cupreus
CTTTTCCCAGTGATCACTCATTGGTTACAACCCTTCTATATGACCAAACTATTGTACAATGTGAAAGTATTTGCAGATCCTGTACATGATTGCACGCCACCATGGGGGGGGAGGGGGAAGGGAGGGGAGAAAATCTGAAACTCAAAGGATTGTGGAACTGAATCTTGTAAATTAAAAGTAAACAAGTAAATAAAAAAAATTTAAAAACAAAAACAAACAAACAAAAAAAGAACACTGGAACAGTCCGACGCAAACATTCACACTCTTAGGAGCCACTTGGGGATAAACATCTGACGACAATCAACTAAAGTGTAAGGGGCTGGAGAGTAGATTTCTGCGTCCCCAGTGCAATGATTTCACTAAGTTCTCAAAAGTGTCTGATTACTGATTAAGTGATTTGGTTCTACCCTTTTTCTGCAATATTGGGTTACTTTGAACTCAGTTTTCTTCCATGCTCAGAAAAAAAAAAGACATTCTCTAACCTCCAAGGAGAAATACTGGGAAAATAAGAGACTATTTTCAGTAAGAGTGCCCATATTGCTCAGAGGAAAATTAGGAGCAAGGTATCTTTTAATTGGTCCTGATTAAATTTAAAATTTAAAGGTAAACCCATGTGGAGTGACTGGTTTTTTCTGTTTCACACCTGGCATTGTAATTGTTTTCACCTTGCTACCTCTTGCATATCTCCTTCTTTCAGAGAACCCCAGGCATGCTGCTCTCTTCACCCACATTGGCCTGCACTAGGTTCCCACTGACCACCTTGCCCTTGCGCGGTAACTCTCCTTCCCCTAAATCTTCATTTCTTAGAAACTCTGGCTTCTTTTAAGGCACAGCTCAAGTACTGCCTCCTGCAGAAGGTGTCCCCCGTCAAACCCACCCTAGCAGTGTGTTCCACTGTGCTAGTAATGTCTTTGCCTTTATGATTACTAAGCTTAGAAGATAGATAACTGGGACTGAAGTCAGGAAGACCAGAGTTCAAATCTGCCCTCAGCCATTTACTAGCAGTGTGACCCTGGGCAAATCACTGAAACTCTTCTCTGCCTGGTTTCCTCAACTGTAAAACAGGGACACAAATATCACCTTCCTCTCAGGGTTATGAAGATCAAATGAACACTTAGCACAGGGCCCTGCACACAGTAGGTGCCTAATAAATGCTCGTTTCCTTACTTCTTCTTCTCTATGCATCTAGTATGCACACGTATGCATACGGTCTCCCCAGTTAGAAGGCCCTCCTTGAGGAAAAGGAAGGTTTTTGCTTTTTCTTTGTATCTTCAGGGCTTAGCACAGAGCCTAGTATGTAGTAAACACTTAAGTCAATCGGCTGGCACAGCCACCTGGGTAATGCTAGCACTAATGCATATTAGCAACAATCCTAGAGTTGGGTCTGGTTTTTGGCAGTGTGGTGTGGTCACAAGAGCTTGTTGTTGTTGGAGGAAGCAGACTGAAACCCTGCCTCTGATATTATCCCCTCAGCTAATTCTGTATTACCTCTCTGAGCTTATGGCTTTACTTGTGTGGGATGAGAGGGTCAGATGGTATGATCTTTGCAAATCCCTCTTAGTCCTAATCCCATAATTCTGCAAAATCAAGGTGAACAGATTACTCTCAGGGAGAAAGGAATTCAGTGGTAAGAAATGAATGGATTCTACCAAGATGCCACTGGGCAAATAGCTACTCTCACAGAGTATCCCGTTTGCCTTAATTCAGGAAAGAGTCACACGCAGTAGTAAGCAAGGTTCTGAGAAACCTGAAGTCCTCCTGTGTATTTTCACATTTTTGTTGGGATGAAGCTTACGGTAGGAGAAAGAACACTATATTTGAAGCCAGAAAAGTGGCTTTAAATATACTGACAAGTTGGGTGATTTTAGGTGGGTCACTTAAGCTTGATGATAATGCTATGAAAAAAGAGTGATTTGGTGAATAGAGAGGTGGCCTTAGAGTCAGAAAGATCTGTGTTCAAGTCACACAACCTCAAAATGTTCTTGGCAACTCTCCGAAATGGTAAGTTGCAGAGAAGGTGCTGACCCAAACTGGCAGGAGTTTCCTCACCTGGCAGTTCCCTATAGAAGGGAAATCATGGTACTGCTAATTCATTACCAACTTCTCAGGTTGGATAAAATCAGAAAATGTACAAGAAAGCAATTTGTAAACCATCAAATATAAGTTTTTCATGTTGTTTCATGATGATATACAAAATTTTAAGTGAGTGATAAGATAAAGCTCTGGCCTTTATGATTAAATTATTCTAGCTGTAAGCAAAATAAGGACGGTTAAGATAAAGGTGGGAAACTGAGGCAAAGGAACCAAAACAAACCAATTAACTTTAAATGGCTTTCATGATTTCTTCACGATCTTTACTTTCTTTTCCCCTTCAGGCTTACATAATGACCTGGGTGACATCAGAGCATTTATTCTGACAAATGGAGAGGAGCACAATTTTGATAGGGCTTTCGTAGAAATCTTCCTTGTACCTATAACTAGAAAAACCTTGGAAACTTCAATGTCTTTTTAAATTTGCTTCCCCCAAAGGGCTTCTGATCCCCGTAAGCACTCAGACGAACAAGAACACTAAACATTAAAAAAAATTTATTTACACAACAACAAATACAGGAAAGAATTAGTACCTAAGGCAATAGACAATTATGAAAAATTCTGCATTTCCAAAAGTGATCTTCTAACTACAGCCCTGTGTGGTCTGGGGTTGCTAAATTCCTGTCCTATAGCTTGATTAACCACCCATTATTGATGTCTAATCTGGCACAGAACTGACTCAGGGATGCAAAATTACTTTTGCTGATTCTCTGAAGGAAATACTCGGGTACCTGCCTACATTTATTTTTCTTTGTTACAGGTCCTTCCTATCTTTTGTGCCATGAATCAGATCACATCCTTGGGATTACCTTTTTTTTTTGATTCACCATACCCTTACAATAGGTCACCTGGATTCAGTGGTTGGTTCTCTCTTGCCAGTAACTCATGTTGGACTCATGATTGACTTAGGGCTGCTATCTCTGGATGGAAGCATCTAATTTAGTCCTTATCAGAATATTAGAATATATAAGATATTGCTTGTCTAAAACCAAAATGGAGGTCCACATTGAAAAACTTTACAATAACAGAATACTTAGCCACTTTGAGGCTAAGAACTTAAAATTTTAAGATGAGATACTGGCATCTAGGCCTTGACAGGAAAATATAATAAGTTTCTGCCAGTCAACCATCCTTGCATGAGGCAGGAGGAAGGAGGAAGGAAGGAAGGGATCTTATCTGCCTTTTTCTGGTTTATGCCTGATATACTTAGATCTTATGCATTGACCACAGCCTCCCTTTCTTACTCAGGCAAGGGCTTCATGCATATTTTTTAAAAAAATCTCATTTGGAGGAAAAAAAAAACCACACACTTAGCAAAAATCATTTTATCAGGCATAAATGGACATGAATACAAAAGCCTTTTAAAATGTCACAGTTCTGCTTTAGACATTCTCCCTTGAAAAGCTTCAGAATAAAGAAAGGAAATAGTCTTCTCACCTCATCAACAGTCCAATTGGCTACTTCACTTGCCTGGATATCAGCCACACCTGGAAGAAGCTTGCAATGCTGTTCCCTGCAGAGAGGAAGGTCCCGGGAGGGGTAGGCTGACATGGCAGATAGGAAAACTGACTGGTGGAGGGCCAGTTGTGTACTTTCAGGAGAGTGTTCTGGGGGAAAAAAAGTAGCATTATATGGAACCACTTTATTCAACCTAACTTAACAAATCTTAATATGAATAGCTAATATTTATAGCATTTAAGATGTACCAGGCACTGTGCTAAGTGCTTTACAATTATTATCTCATTTAATTTTCACAATAACTCTGGGAGTTAGGTGCTATCATCAGCCCCATTTTATAGACAAAAAAACCTGAGGCATAAAGAGGTTCAGTGACTTTCCCCAGGTCACACAGGTAGGAAGTGTCTGAGGCCACATTTGAACTCAGGTTTTCCTGATTTTGGGTCCAGTGTTCTCTCCTGAGTCACCCAATTGACCACTGTCTGCAGAGTTCACTGTGCTATGTGCAGTGGAATATGACAAAGTTTAGAAAAGCAAGGTCCGTGCATTCCTGGAGCATTTGATTCAGGCCAAGTCTGATATGATAAATGGCTATGATACTGAATCATGTTATGATAATGAATAGTAAGAGTAATAATAATCCTCCAATGAGGTCCGTTGAATGCATCAAAGCGGTTGTATGTGTATATATATAAAATATATATATTTAATTTTTTTTTTTTGGAAGGGGGAAGGTAGGGCAATTGGGGTTGACTTGCTCAAGGTCACACAGCTAGTTTTGTGTTAAGTGTCTGAGGCCACATTTGAACTCAGGTGCTCCTGACTCCAGGGCCGGTGTTCTATTCACTGTGCCACCTAGCCATCCCGGTTGTATATTTCTTGTAAGTCTGTTTCATTAGCGCTGGGCAAGAGTACCACCAGAAGAAGCTGGTAATCAGGAGACTTTTAGCTACAGAAACTCATTAAACAATCTGTCCTAGTATAGAAGATCTGGGATCTAAGTGTCTAATTTTCTTCTTTTCCTCGAGAGGTTAAAAATTTTCATGTTTTTGTTCTCCTGAGCTTTCCTCTGATGACTCTGATCTATGCTGTAATTCTTCTGAGGAGATCTCAGAATCTCAGAAGACATTTATTTTCAACACTTACCTAGATAAAAAAAAATAATACTAATGAATATAATAACAATGAGCATTATATAACACTTTAAGGTTTGCAAAGTGCTTCACGTTGATTAGCTCATTTGAACTTCACAACAACCCTATCTTCCCTAGGGTCCCACAGCTGGTAAGTGTGAGGAAGGATGTGTGCTCTGGCTTTCCTGACCCCTAGTTCTTTACTCCATACATCGTACCATCTAGTTGCCAAAAAGAGCACGTAATCTTTGCTTAAAGACCTCCAGTGAAGGGGCATCCCCTTCTATCTCCTTCTGTCCATGCAATTTCTGGATAGTTCTAGTTGTTAGACTTGCTTACAGCAAGTCTACCTTTCCCTCTTCATAATCTCCCACTCATTGCTCCCTGTTCCAAGTTGCTGTTGTCCTGTTTTCAGAGGCCCAAAGACACCACAGGGTGACATCTTGACTTGTGGGTGAACTGGATTTAAGCAAGGCAGAGCTGCACAAAGCTGTCAGCCTCACTCTCCCTTCCAGAGTCACTGAAGTCCATTGGCAGGACAAAAGTCAAGATGACTGGCAATGACTTGGGAGGCAGCAGATGACTTTGGCATCCTCAATGTCTGACCAAGCTCTAAGGACTCTACGGTGCATGCTTCAGCCACTTTGGAACAAACAGGAATAAATTGCTCTCATTTGCCCATTTCACCAGGGGAATCTTGGGGTAAGACACTGAAGGGTCTGAGGCCCAGTAGTTACCCTCAATTTGATTTAGCCCCTCTGCCAAGATGGTATACTGGAGTGTGGCATGCTTTTTGGAGCCACAGGTGAGAGCTGGGTGACAGGTGGACACCAAAGGGGGAGGGGTATTGAGCAGCTTTGAAAAGAGCTTGGTAAGCCCTCATACCAGAGGGGCTAGCCTTCCTTTAACACCCCTACACCAAGGCCATGCAGAACAAAGCTAATCTCCTCCACATTGCAACATTCCAAATACTTGAATACAGTAACGTCATGCTCTGGGAAGCTCAATCATGTCCTCTGCAACCATAAGTGGTCACTGTACGGATCGCGGCTCTTATTTTAAAGTTGCTTGTTTTTACAGTGCTATTACTATGTAAATTACACTCCCAGTTCTGCTCATTTCATCCTGTATCAGTTTATAAACATCCTCAAGATGGCTCATTTTTATAATACTGATGTTGCACATTGTGAATTGTTCCTGGTTCTGCGTACTTTACTCTGTGTTGGTTCATATTAGTCTTTTGTAGCTCTGAAATCATGTATTTCCTTACTCCTTACAGCACAATAAAACTCCGTATTCATCTCTCACAACTTATTCAGCCATTCTTCAATTGACAGAAATCTCCTTAGCTCCCATTTTTTTCTTGCCACCACAAAAAGAGCTACAATATTTGCGTACATACAGGGTCTTTTCCTCTTTCTTTGATCTCTCTGAGTTTATTAGTTTCCCAGACTAGCTTATCACACTGGTAATTCCTATTGAGCTTGAGGTCTACTGAAACCCCTAGACGTTATTTTCACATGAACCTGATCAATCTTCTTTATCATGGTACTTCTGAATTTTTTTTAAAAATTCAAGTGTAAGACTTTACATGGATTTGTCAAATTTCCTTCTATTAGAACTGGCCCCACAACAAATGTTTAGGTGTCTTCTTTTTTTCCCTGTGTTACACTCTCTTAACACAGAATTCCCTTCTGTCTCTGCAGATGGTTTTTCTTTATTTTTACAGTGAATTCCTTCTTTGAGTTTTGAAGGGAATGCTTTGTTACTAATGTGAAGGCATTTCTCTCTCATACTGTCATGGTTGGCCTGACGTTTAAGTAATGAAAAAAATGTCTGACATTTATATAAAGCTTTAAGGTTTACAAATATGATTTCATTTGATCCTCACAACAGCACTGTGGTATAGGTAGTGTAAATATTAGTATAGTCATTTCAAAGATAAGAAAACTCAGAGAGATTAGATGGCCCCCAACTTCACACAGTAAATGACAGAGCCAGAATTCAAGCCTAGGTCTTCTGATTCTAAGTCTTGTTTTCTTTTCATTGTACTATGCTGTTTTTATGCTATTACATATCCTCATATATATACCAATACAAAAATAACCATAATACAAAATAACATGTACATTAGAGAGGTTTCAAACAAAGTGCTATGTGGGAGGCATGGGGAAAAGAGGGCATTATAGGATCATGGGATGTAGGCCTAATAGGAACTTGAAAGATCATCTAATCCAACCCTCCTACTTTCTAGATGAGGAAACAGGCTGAAAGGATTAAGCATGTTGGGATAATATTAGAAACTCAGACACACCAGGGATTTTCAATGGATTAGGCAAAAGGAATTGATAAGCAGAATTAACTAATTGTCAAGAAGGAAGACTGATCTTATCATAGGTAAGTGGCATTCACTGATCAGCTGGAAATTCTACTTTTGAAGAGCTGGATCAGTAAAGATAGCTGGGTCTGATGATGCTAAACTGCATAAATGGAAGTAGAGAGAGAGAAGGAAAGATAGTTCTGCAGGTATCGTAAGGGGAGAAAGGGAATTTTAGAACCTTCCAAAGTGGGAGACTTTCCACATGTAGGGAGGTTGGGGCATAAGCTCAGGAGAGTAAAGGCTAAATGATGGTGAATGAGCAAGGAAATAGGGCAAGGAAAATGATGAAGGTATACCTGTTTGTGGTTTGGAATGGTGTTCAATGTCAGCTACATCCTTACAAAGATGACTAATGTTGAGATGGGCATGGACTTTGTGTCACCTCATTCTACCAATGGGCTATAAAATGAATGGTAAATGTGGCTGTGTCAAATGCTTGCATTGTGAAGTATCCAAGTTATTCTGAATTCTGCCCCTTTCTCTCCCTCTTTAAGAGCAGGCAGATCTAATAAAGTGATTTGTCCAAAGGCACATAGACAGTAAACAGGAGAATCTAGGTGGGATCAAGGGAAGCTTCATAAAGGAAGGATGATTTACATGTGGCTTTAAGGGATGGGTAAGGAATTTAGCATGTGGGGTGTGTGTGTGTGTGTGTGTGTGTGTGTGTGTGTGTGTGTGTGTGTGTGTGTGTGTGTGTGTGTGTGTGTGTATGAGAGAGAAAGAGAGAGAGGACAGACAGAGAGGTGGGAGGTCATTCTAGCACAGGGAATAAGTAATGTTAACAAAAGCATGGGAAGTTGGAAGGCACAGTACAAGTATAAAGAATGGAAAGTAGTCACTTTTCGATGTAGCATAACATATATGGATAAAGCTATTAAGGCAGATTAGGTCTATACTATGGAAGACTTTTTAAACTACTCAGTAAAGTTAAAGCAAAGAAACTTTAGTAGTGAATGTCAGTCAGTCAACAAGTATTAATTTCCTATAATGTGCCAGGCCTTGTGCTAAGAGTTAGAGATACCAAAAAAGGTAAAAGACAGTCCTTTCTCCCAAGGAACTCACAGCCTAATGAGAGATAAAATATGTAAACAATTTTGTATACACAAGAAATACACACACATACACACAAACACAAGATAAATTGGAAACAATCAGCACAAGGAAGGCACTAGCACAGTGGTTCTCAACCTTCCTAATGCCACCCTTTATGTGGGCGGACCCGACTGGAGATGGATAGAGGAAGACCATTGGAAATACGTGTTTTCTGATGGTCTTAGGCGACTCCTGGGGCCCCTCTAAAAGGGCTGTTCGACCCCCAAAGGGGTTGCGACCCACAGGCTGACAACCGCTGCACTAGCATAAAGGGGACCGGGATAAGTTTCTTGCAGAAGGTAGGATTTTAGCTGATAATTGAAAAAAGCCGGGGAAGTGAGAAGGTAGAGCTGAGGGGAGAGAGAGTTGCAGGCATGTGGGACAGCAAGTAAAAATTCCCAGAACTGGGAGACTGAGTACCTGTTTTTCAGAAAGGCGAGGAGGCTAGTGCCACTGGACTGCAGAACTGGGGGGGTGGGATTAAGGAGTAAGAAGACTGGAAAGGGAGGAAGGGACGAGGTTATGGAGGGGTTTTAAAGCAAAACAGGGTATTTTATTTCATCCTGGAGGCAAGACGGAGCCACTGGAGTTGAGTCGGGGAAGAGGCAACATGGTCAATCTTTCACATTAGGAAGAAGAATCTGACAGATGAGCAGAAGATAGACTGGAAATGGGAGAGATCTGAGGCAGGGAAAATGAGTAGGTTATGGCAATAGTCCAGGCAGAGTGGTGGTGGTGGTGTTAGTGGAGGATCTGAGCTGGTGAGGTTGCAGTATGGGAGGAGTGAAGGGGACATATTAGAGAGATGTTGTGAAGGTAGAAATGACAGGTCTTGGCAACTGACCGAATATGGAGGTGGGAGGAATGAGAGGATGAGGAGGCAAGGACTCCTGGATTGTAAACCTGAGACCCTGGAAGGCTGGTAGCACTTTCCATAGTAATAGGTAAGTTAGGAAGAGGGGAGTGTTTTGGGGAAAAGACAATGAATTCACTTTCTGATACGCTAAGTTTAAGATTTTATAAGGGGGTGGCTAGGTGGTACAGTGAATAGAGCACCGGCCCTGGAGTCAGGAGGAACTGAGTTCAAATCCGGCCTCAGACACTTACCACAAAAAACTAGCCGTGTGACCTTGGGCAAGTCACTTAACTCCAACTGTCCTACCTTCCCCCCTCCAAAAAAAGATTTTGTAAGACATTCAGTTTGAAATGGCTGTTGGATATGCAAGAGAATAGGTCAGGGAAGAGGCTGCTGTTTAGTTGCATCCAACTTTTTGTGGTCCCAAGGACAAGTCCAGGGAGTCATCTTGGCAAAGATACTGGAGTAGTTTACCATTTCCTTCTTCGGTGTGCCCCATTTTAAAGATAAAGAGCTAAGGCAAATAGAGGTTAAGTGGCTTACCCAGGATCACACAGCTACTAAGCGTCTGAGACTGGATTTGAACTCAGATCTCTGACTCCAAGCTTGGTACCCTTTGCACCATACCACCTATCTGCCTCCACAGGAGAGGTTAGGGCTAGGCAAATAAATCTGAGAATCATCTGCATAGAGATGATAACTGAACCCACAGGAGCTGATGAGATCACCAAGGGAAATAGTATAGAGGGAGAAGAGGGTCCAGGACAAGGTCTATTCCACCCCCAACCCCCATTTAGCAGGTGTGATGTGGATGAGTATCCAGAAAAGAAGATGGAGTAGGAACAGTCAGACGGGTAGGAGGACAGCCAGGAGACAACAACATCAAGAAAACCTAGAAAGAAGAGAGCATCAAGGAGAATGTGATTGACGATGTCAAAGGCTACAAAAAGATCAAGACGGAGGAAGGTGGAGAAAGGATCATTAGGTTTCGGAAGAGATCACTGGTAACTCTGGAGAGAGCAGCTTTAGTTGCTTGATGAAGTCAGAAGGTGGACTGCAGAGAGAAGGCAAAAAAACATTTATTAAGCACCTACTTTTGGGCTGAACATTGAGGATACAAAAAAAAAAAGATAGTCCCTGTTCTCAAGGAGCTTACATTCCAATGGAAGAAGACAACAGACAAAAGGAAACGGCAAAGTCGGGGGTGAGGAGGGGGGAGGGAGAAGGTATTCAGAACAGAGGCACGATGGAAAGGAAGAGTTTAAGAGGGGAGTGAGAGGAAAGGAAGTGGAGGCATTAACTGCCGAAAGCCTTCCCTGAGAGTTTAGCTAGAAAAGAGAGAAGAGGTGTAAGACAGTCAGCAGGACAAATAGATCAAGTGATAATTTTTGAGAAGAACAATGGTTGTGCTTGTTGGCTAGTGAATAGGGGGAAATTGAAGATAAGTGAGAGAACTGGGATGATAGAGGGGCAGTCGGCTGGAAAAGATGGGATCAAACAGAATCACTTGTGCATAGAGAGAGGTTGGCCTTGCCAAGGAAAAGGGCCACCTCTTCTTGTGATACAGGGGTGAAGGGTGTATACAGTGATGAACAGAGTGGAAATGTGACCTTTGACTCCAAGAAGGAATGTAAACTACCTTGAGTAAATGTAGAAAGCAAAAGAAGCTCCAACTGTCACACAGGAAAACTTGCATGTGATCCTGGGCACAATGCCTTCTTTGTTCTGTGTCTATATAATATCTGGCCTGACCTGGGGTTGGTACAAGAATCCGCCATGTTACTTTGTCCTGTTGCTGCCCAGGATGACTGGCCTCTCATGAGTAAACTCTCCCAAATAAACCTAATAAAATCTATTAATAATCAAGATGGTATATATGACCCAAGACAATCCCAAAGGACTAATGCTGAAGCATACTATCTGCTCCTAGAGAAAGAACTGGTACTGTCTGAATACAGACTGAAGCAGGCTATTCTTCACTTTATTTCATTTCCCCCCCGCCCCGAGTCTTCTTGTACAAAACGACTAATATGGAAATATTTTACATGATTGCATATATATGTATATGAATATATAAATATATATAAAAACTCTATCAGATTGCTGTCTGAGGAAGGGTGAAGGGGGCAGAATGATGGAGGGATAGAACCTGGAACTCCAAACTTTAAAAAAATGTTAAAAACTGTTTTGACATGTAATTGGGGGAAAATAAAATATATTAAACATGACTTAAAAAAAATCAAGGTGGGTCCCTCTTTCTTCAGTGTCTCTGTATTCTCTTGGAGGGTATTCTACTCTATGCCATAATTAGGGCAGGACAGGACTGCCCCCTTACAGGAGGAGAATGTGGCAGAAGACCTTTTCCCAATGTGAGACTCAGAGAAGGGGAAAAGGGGGAGCTCTCAGAGAATGGCCTTAATTTTTTCAGGGAAATATGAGGCAAGATTTTCAGCTGAGAGGGTGGGAGGCAGGTGAGTCATGGGAAGTGTGAGGAGGCATGAAACATTTTGGAAGAGATGGGGAAGTGAGTAAGATAGTGAGTCAATTAGGGAAGTTTAAAAGGATTTCCCTGCCACAGTGAATGCCCAGTTGAGACTCTGAAACATAAATTGTAAAGAACCTAGTCAACACAGTTTTGTGATTTTTCTCCAGCTTTGTTCATCAGGGCATTTTAACTAAAGCAGTGAGTGATATGGTCAGATCTTTGATAAGAAAGACAGACCTTGCAGCAGTTTGAAGGATGGATATAGAAGGAGGGTGGCTGGAAATGTAATAGTCCAGGTGGGTAGTAATGAGGACTTATATCAGGGTGACAGCTGGGGTAATAGACAGAATGGAGCAGATGAAGAGGAGTCAAGTTAATAAGCATTTATTAAGTATTTACTATGTATATGTAAGCCATAACTTGGAAGACCTTCCATTTTAATTGGGGAAGACAATACATAAAAGGGACCTGAAAGGAGGGTGGATGCAAGTGTCATCCAAACTGGAGCATGGTGGTAAAGTCCAGTCAGTAGAGAAATAAATGATGGCTAGCCTAAGCTTTTCTTCAAAATGGAGGTTGCAAGAGGAACTCACCAGTGGGAGAAGGGAACTATGGGAACAGAGAAACTTTCCAGGGTGAGAAGACCACAGGGGAAGGGAAGGAAAATGTCAGGGTGAGAAGGTAATTGAGTCATGAAGGCAAAATCCAGAAAGTCAGAAGTAGAACTGGGACAGGAATCTTTGGGAAAGAGAGTCTTCTCTCTGTTTACTCTCTCCTATAGACATATCAAGCCTGTCACTCACCTTGAGTATCACTTCTTTACCTACAAAGGCATTCTCTCTCTCTCTCTCTTTCTCTCTCTCTCTCCACTGAAATCCCATTTTTATTATCCTTTCATGTCTATGGGACAACTATGCCTGGATGTTCCTCCATAACAAATTCAATATGTCAAAAACTGAGATGTGGGGATAGAAGTAAGAGGACTAGATAACCAATGAATATGAGAGGAGAAGAATGGAGAAGAGTCCATATCAAAGTTTTGAAAATAGGAAACTCAGTGAGTGGTAGCAACACAGACTGAAAGAATGAGTCAGAAGAAGATACAGGGTTGAGGAATAAATTTTGGGAGAGATGAGTTCAATTTATGATATGCTGAATTTGTTCTGGAGGGATATCTGGGTGTAGTTGTCCAAGTCTAGGCAGGTAGAAATATAGATCTGGGGTTGGGAAGGACAGCCTTGGCTAGAGGTATATAGGAGTCAGCTGCACCAAAGTGACATTCAAGTTGTGGGAACAGGTGAGATGTCTATGACAGGTGAAGAGGAAAGATTCTCCACAGATAACATCAGTGCTCTTAGACTCTCCTTTTTGTTCCTGGGTCTGACAGACAACCAAACCACCAGGTGATTTACACAGGACACTGGCTGGTGGACATGTTGGAACATCTGGATTTGCAGCTGCAGCTGGGAAGTTTCTTCCTATGAAGGACACTATGCAAAATTCCACTGACGGGAGCTGTCAATCCATGACCAGCTCCTCAGAGGATACTTTTGGTTTTCTGTGTAGTTTCATCTGAATCCCCTGGGTACCAAACAGTGTTATGGGCAAAACAAGATTACAGTGTCTCCTCAAAGATTCCTAGAACACTTGGTGCCTCTCCTGAGCCCCCTACTTGTGTTATATTTGTTTATGTGTACAGTTATCCCTTCCACATCCTGACTTTCCCCATCATGATTTCGATATACCTTGGGCTGGTATAAGAAATTAAATGGGAATTTTTTCAGAATTTTGTAGAAGCTACAGATGGCATGTGAAGGCTGGCAGACGACACAAAGCCTATGACCAAACATTAACCCAAATTTCACAATAAGAAATACCCCATAAAAGGAAAAGAAATCAGACTTCTCTGGTATGAAGGGAGGGCCAAAAAATGTGGATTTTCCAGATCACAAGGAGAGCTGTGTCCCTAACCCCCCGCAATGAGGAAGGGGAACTGTATGTTATATCCTCCCTCTCCCCCTGCACCAGTAATAAACTCTTTGAGGACAGAGGCTAGCCTTAATTTATCTCTCCATCCCCAGGGACTAGCACTATCCCTTGATTGTAGTAGAGACCTAAATGTTTGTTGCATTGACTCAAAACAAGCAAGGTTGGCCCTGGAAAAAAAGTCATGCCTGCTTCCCCTTGAATGCAGCTGTACCCCATCTATAATGTCTCCTGCTACCTTCAGGATCAAATATAATACCTTATTATAATACACATGCATATTCTAATATTATTTTGTTTTATTTGATCCTGGAGGTAATACGGAGCCACTCTAGATGGGCCATACTGTCCATGGGTTTTCTAGGCAAAGATACTGGAGTGGTATGCCATTTTCTTCTCCAGTGGATTAAGGCAAACAGAGGTTAAGTGACTTGCCCAAGGTCACACAGCCAGTAAGTGTCTGAGGTCATATCAGGTCTTCCTGATTCCAGGCCCAGCACTCTACCTACTGAGCCAGGGGTGGGGAACCTGGGACCTTGAGGCCACTGGGTTATCTACCTGTCTCCAAGGCAAACAGAGGTTAAGTGACTTGCCTAATAGCTAATAAGTGTCTGAACCCACATTTGAACTCAGATCTTCCTGACTCCAGATCTAGTGCTCTAACCACTGAGCCATCTAGTGGCTTCCACCTCCCTGTCTGTCTAGGCTAATTACACTTCTCTCCCTTCCACATATTCTGTTATCCAGTGACACTGAGCTTTTGGCTGTTCCTCACACATGACACTTTTCTCCGTGTACATTCACAGGCCATCCTTCAGTCTAGAATCCTTCTCCTCCTCTCTACCTCATGGCTTCTCTGACTACTTTCAAGCTTCATTTAAAATCCCACTGCCTACAGGAAGACTTTCTTGAGGTGCCACTCACCCCTCCCCTCAGAGCCTTCCCACGAATATTATCTCCAATTTATTATATACGTATATATCTCATTGCATAGTTAACTGCATGCTGTCTCCCTTATTTTAGACTACAAGCTCCCCAAGAGCAGAGGTTTTTTTTGTATCACTTTATATCCCTGGGACTTTTCACAGTGTCTGGCATCCAGCAAACATTTAATAAATGCTTACTGATTTCTTTGGATTTGCTGTGCAAAAGCAGCACTGAGAGACAGGGGTTGTTCTTGTTGGAGTGAAGGCTTTGGGTTTATGACAAATCTAAGAGAAACTGTTCTATATGGTGATGACTGTTTACATGTAGAAGGTTGGACATTACCACTGCTCAGTAGACCTTTGCTTTGACCTTGTGAGCTTGATGTACTGTCCAAAGGGCATATTAGCTTTCTCAATCAGGCTTTCTACCTTAAAAAAAAACAAAAACCAAAACCCAGTCCGCCTTTAAAGAGGTTTTGATTCTACCCACGTTTCCTCCTATCTACTCCACAGTCTAAGAGCCTGAGTTATATAGGGATGACCAAGTCAGATAGTAAGACCAGATAAGGAACAAAAACATTATGGAGGTGCTTGGAAAGTCAGTGTGCTTACAATAAAAAGGAATTTATTTTAAGGTACTTTCATCATACATTAGTAAAATTGTTGATATTTTGAAGACTTTTAAGAGAAAGACTACAAAAGAAGTATTTTAAGCAATCTAAAAATCTACTTTTGCTAATGCAAATGATAGGTTAAGTAAGCAGTAGCCACATAATTTAAAACCTATTATAATGGTCTGTATTTTCCTAACTGGTCCTGAAAACATGAAGCATCTATTATGCAAATATTATACCCTTAAATTAATCACCATTTTTAATTGATGAACCTGATCCACAGTTTACATAACCTCTTTCACTGCCACTATCCATTAGTAATCAGAAAGGTTTGAAACTACAAATGAACCTGTCAATCACTCGGCCTCTCTATAAAGCGCTCTGGGTACAGCGTGGCCAAGATGTCTCAGGAATATTTACTAATGCTCCCTGTCTATGCAGATAACAAGACAGCAAAATTGCTGGCTGTATCCGAATTCTCATGCTTCAGTTGCAGGCAGAAGTAGCAAATTCATCTTTAAATGCTGATTTGTCCAACATTGACCTTTTTAGTATGTAAATAGGTTATCTCTCTCAGTATAGTTCAACTAACAGAATTCAAGAGGCTGCAGGTTTTGAAGGAAAACTTCCTATTTCTTTCCAAGACCCAGGATGTTTACAAATGTGAGTGTTCACTAATGAAGTTGTCAGGTTGGGCCACGGGTATGTATAAAACACTTATTACCACCCTACTCCAGGGTCAACCTGCAAAAGAGGTTAGCCATGGAAGGTTATGGCCAAGGAGCCATATACTTGGAGAGATGAAGCCCAGGACAAAGCCTAGCTTTAGCTGGGCAAGAACAACAAAACAAAACACAGTTTGTCAGTCAATTGCCTGTTCCTGCATAAATTATGGGGGCTTTAAAAAAGGAAATAAAGACCGGTTTTTTTTTCTTTATGTATCTCTCCCCAACTCCCACAGACCCACATTGGCCATGTAAGAGTTTAAGCTTCTTAAGAACTTTAGCCGTGATAACTGGATCTAAGCTCCTATGGGCATAAAGTTATTCAGAAGTCAATGCTATGGGAGTACATAAAAGTGGTCACAGGCATAGTGCCTGGGAGTTACCTGCATTTCAGTAACAGCCAAGCGGCCAGACCTTGCCAAATTATTGTTAGATTCATAAGAGTTGTGAATTTGAGGAAGGTTGAAGGTGCAGGTTAAAATGTATTGTAAAAAATGAAATAAAACACTGTGTTCCCATGCCATGGCTTTTTTAAGAGTCAATGTACTGCTTTGGGTTATGTGGCATATATTCAGAAATGTATTCCTCTCACCAAATGGATGGAACTAGGTCTTTTCACATCAGTGAAAAGTACTCATTAATCCGGTTACCAAGACTTCAGGACAGCCACTTAAGCTAATCCTGGTGGTAAAAAGGCCCTTTTATAGTTTATAGTTTTTGCCTCAATCTATGTTTTTTGCTTTTTTGTTTTTTTTTTTGGGGGGGTGCTGGCATTGATACTATTTAAGCCACATTAGCGTGTTGTTCAAAAAGACAATTTGGTATAGTAGAGAAAGTCCTACTAAGTCAAACTATTTGTTTAAAGGAAATACAATCTAGATTTCTCAAAGACTTAAAAAAGCTTCTTAATCATACGAGAGTATGGAGTGGAGGAAAGAAAAGGTCAAAATCAGTTATATATTGTAACAGAGCAACATATTATAAGATGAATCAGTTTTAATGTCAGAGATTGAAAGCTTGAAAGCTGTACTTATGTACATATGACACATTTATAGGCCACAGGTCTATTTTACAGGAGCACAGTTCATATATTTAGAACTGGAAGGGGTGTTAGAGACCCACTAATTTAATATGATTCTTTCATTTACAGATGAGGAAACCAAGACCCTGCCTCGTCACACATCTAGGGAGGGAGGAACATACTTGTTTCCACTGTGTTTATTTTCTCTTGGTGGAAGACCGCAGACTCTGTCATAGACTCCAGTTGCTGGTACTCCCTTTCCAGTTTAGTACAGTCCAGTCCAACAGGCCTTTGCCTGCTCTGTACACATGACCCTCCTTTTCCTGTCTCTGCCTGTCCACTTGCTGTGCCTGGGTCCCTTTTATCATGTCCCTTTATCAGTTAGAATTCCTGGTTTTCTTCAGGACTCACTTCATGAGCCCCCTCTTCCATGAAGCATTTCTTGAATCTCCCTAGTTGTTAGTGTCCTTATGCCTTCAAAGTGCTCTGTATCTGCTTTCTATACACTATGCATCTATATGTCGCCTCCCCTGCTCCCCCAAGAATGTAATCTTCATGAGGCCAAAGCCCACTTCATTTTAGTTTCTGGATTTCTATGACTCAGTACTGCCTGGCACACTGCTTGCTGATTAATTGGCTGACTGATTCTCCAGTTCACACAGAGAACTGGGATACTGACTCTCCAACGTGTTCTCTCTCCCTTACTTTACACTGCCTTTAGACTATGGAATGCACATATCGTGCTACAAAGCCAGGTCCTGAGGCAAGAGTTTTAAACAATCAACTTATAAGACTCTCAATTAAGTTGTAAACTCTGTGAGATTATGAACCAATCATCTCTTCCGGTGCTGCTCTGAGCTCCACATGACCCAGTGTAATAAAAATAATATTGATAACAACATAGTGCTTAAAGTTTGTAAAGCACTTTAACATAAGCAATCTCTTTTTTTAAAAAAAAATCACATTAGCTCTGTGGGTATTATTATCTTCATTTTGCAAAAGGGGAGATTAAAGATCAGTGCTTGCTGACCTTGATCACCAAACACAAAGTGGTTGGGTCTGGAGTCAGGAAGACAAGAGTTAAAATTTGCCCTCAGGCACTTCCTGGCTGTGTGACCCTGGGGAAGTCACTTGATTTCTGTCTGCTTCAATTTCCTCATAGATAAAAGAGGGATACCCACAGCACCTATCTTCCAGGCTTGTTGTAAAGATCAAATGACATAAGGTTTGTCAAAGGATTTGCAAACCTTAAAGCACTACATAAATGCTAGTTCCTGTGATGATGGTGAGTAAGAGGTCAGTGATTAAATGTAAGAGGTCAAACCTGAACCCCTGTCTCTCAATACCACGTCCAGCCTGCTTTCCACTCTCCCATGAATGCTGTGCATGCATCAAGATCTCATTATAGATACCACTGATGGATTGATAACAGAAAGACAGGAGCCCAGTGTCCGGTTATGGCTGATGCTGTTGGTACCCAGTCTCACCACACCAAGAGGCTTGGAGCCATTATTCCCAACCTGAGGAGCTTGGATTGAAGTACACTAAAGCATGAAAGAAGGCATCATGTCAGAGATACATCTCAGCCACGTAATGAGAGGGATAATTTTAACGGGAGCACAATTAGGTGCTTCATCCATGAGGTTACAGACCCTTCTGAAAAC
>CM053580.1:408960451-408976615 GCA_028627135.1 Pseudochirops cupreus
CCCCCCCCCCCCCCCCCCCCCGCCTCTGCCCTCTCCAAAGCCCCTCCCCTCTCCCCTGGCCAAAAATCCCAAAACAAAACCAGGCACAGAGCTACACTTAATCAGCCGAACACCATTTGAGAATTCATGAGGTTGGGATGATTTCTAACCCCCTCCAATTTTTTTCCCCCAACACTAGGGATTTCTCCATAGGCATCTTGCCTTTGTTTAGTATAATTAAGTTTTTACTGATTTCTGTCAAGGTGCCCAGAGGCTTCCAGGCAGGGGGACCTATCAAGTTTCCTGTCGCCAGCATGGCTAGGCCTTTGCAAAAATATATGCCCTCAGAATTTGGGACAAAACTCCAAAGGGGCTCTGAACTGGTCAGAGCACAAAGAGCCTTAGTCATTCACCCCACATCTTTAAAGAAACACTCAGAATGTTGTGGGGAGAGTGGGAAAGAGTCGTTTCAAACACATTTTTAAGTCATTACTTTTCTAGCTGAGCCAATTACATGTGGGTCCCTGATGAGAGGGAGAAATAATTAATCAAGCTTCAATTGCAAGTGAGGTTATAAAGGTCCAAAGGCAAAAAGTTGGCTCTCTTTAATGGTGAAAATAATATAACCTAGCTAAAAGGGTCTCTTCTCAATTGTAAACCAAAATTGCACAAAAGAAATTATCGTAGGGAGCAGGAGAACAAGTAAACCAACCAATCAAAAATCCTTGTCTTTGGATTTCTCTGCTATTGTCCAGTTTTATTGTGCGGAAATTCCTTAAAGATTTTTTAAAAAATACGACTGTTTGCTATCAGGCACCTTTGAAATCATATGGGTGGCATGTCAAGGGCTTCATGTATTTTCAATCACACCAAAAAAAAAAGAGATATGTTCTGCAACATAAATAACATCCTTTCCCCTTGCCAGTTTTTTCTTCTCTATAAGAGAAAGAAATAATAAAAATGACATCTTTCCCATTTGACCCTAATCCGTCTCTACTCACACATCTACTACTTAAATTCAGGCCTTCATCAGGGCCTGGAATCTCTCCTCTAGAATATTGCAATGGCCTCCAAGCTGTTCTTCCTCTCTCAAATCTCTGCCTACCCAGCCCATTATCCACACAGTTGCCAAAAGCATTTCCCTTAAATTTCAATCCATTGCCTTAAGGATAAAATTGAAACCACTTTGTTTAGCTTTTAAAGACCTTACAATCTGGCCCCAAACTACCTTTCTAGTGTCATGGAACATCACTCTCCCACTGGCACATGTGGTGGCAGAATTGAGAAGGGGAACTCTGTGGTGGCCAGGCACTGTGTTTGCAGCCTGCGATCCAGCCAAATTGGCCTTTGTTTCTCACACACCAAATCCTCATTTCTGGTCTCTATATCTTTGTACTGGTTGCCCTCCATTCTTGAAATGTGCTCCTTCCTTCACCTTTGCCTCACACAGAATCCCTCCTCTTCCTTCAAGATATAGCCCAAACACTGCTCTCGATGTGAAAACTTTCCTGACATCTCCCATTGCCCCAGCACCAGTGAGTGCACTCCCATTCAGGATACCCTTCACTTAACAACTTTGCATGTGTTTTGCATATATTTGTCTATATACTTCTTGTCTCCGTTAGCGTGTAATCTTGCAAACAAGCATTGTTTCCATTTTGGTGTTACCGTCACTTAGTAAGTTGTCTGACACACACACAAGTGCTTAACAAATGTTTGCTGATTGACTGTTCATAGGGTTATAAATTTAGAGTTGGAAGGGACCTTAAACTTGACGTAATCTAATCTTTTATTTTACAGATGAGGACACTAAGGGCTCAAGATGGAAAAATGAGAAATACCATAATAAACTCCATCTTTGTCCATCTGGGGATGGCCCTGCTACCACACTGGTTTCTATGTTTTCCAAATAAATTCAGCTTTTTTGGCTTCTTTCAATTGCTCCTGATGTCCACCACCCTATTGGTTCTTCTCCTATTCTTCTCTTCAAACCAAATGGAAATGAGAAGCACAAGGGAGCTATCCAGTATGTTGGAAAATCTTTGTCTGCTTCCCTTTATGAGTCTGTTTTTCCCAGCTTGGAAACCCGAGCTCCTTCAGAGCAATAATTTATTTTTCTATGTTGAACGCTCAGCACATCATGGACACTTTCTAAATGCCAAGTTATACCATTACCAAAATCCAGTGCACCATTTGTTTGCTACGCTCACCCAGCATCTATTTTCTCACATTTATTTTGCATTCATACATTTATATCTGCCGAGTGCTTTATAATCATAGCTATTAGTCATTCCTCACAACAAGCCTTTCTCCTCTCAGTCCTTTTATTCAAATGTGGGAAATGAAAACACAGAGAAGCAGGAGATTTGTCCAAGTCTATCCAGTGAACCAGGACGAGGGGAAGAAAAAAAAAGAGAGAACTCGGCTTTGTTGGTTGATTGCTGGGCCCACAGTCTCTGTCTCAAGCCAAGTTCTGTCCTCCTTTAAGCAGGAAGAAGCCAGGGAACCCAGTGACAAGCAGCAACATTCTGGTATACCTACCCTCTCCAGAAGCTCCAGGAGAGCTGGCAGGGATGAAAACTTGCTGTTATTATTCCTGGGAAAGATATTCATGTAATAGCTCTTGTTTTCTAAATGCTGTCTCCCTGGGGAAGAAGCCCAGTGCCCACTCCACTTTAAATGACAAATAAGCCACGTGCTCAAACTGCAGTGAGCAGACTGGAATCAGAGCCAGTGTAGGAAGTCAAGGCATCAGTTCATTGAATGCAGAGACTAGTTTATTTTTTTCTTTGTTTTCTTAGTGTCTGGAATATGTTGCTGCTGCTCAGTCATTTCAGTTGTGTCTTACTCTTTGTGATGTCGTTTGGGGTCTTCTTGGCAAAGATACAGAAATGGTTTGTCATTCCTTTCTCCGGTTTACAGATGAGGAAACTGAGGCACAGAGTTAAGTCACTTGCCCAGGGTCACATAGCTAGTGTCTGAGGTCAGAATTGAACTCAAGTATTTTCTGATTCCATGCTCCATTCACTGTACTACCCAGCTGCCTCTAGGAATGCTGTGATTTTAGAAGTCTGGTGAAAATTTAAAGGAACTAGCTGATAGGGAAAAGCAAGGTCAGATGGCAACTATTTATCTGACTGGTCCTTTCTCTCCCTCTTCTTCATCAAGCCCCCTACACCTAAGTTTACCCCAGAGCTCTGTCCAGGGTCTTTCCTCCTCTCTTTCTACATGTGCTCAGTCATTTTTCAGCTACTATGGAATTAACTCTCAAGCCATCTACATAACTAGCCCTCTTCTCTCTTCTGCGTTCCAGTCCTCTGTCTCCAATTGCCGAGGCACTCTGGTGGTATAGCTGATAGATTTCCAGGTAGAGTCAGGAAGATTCCTCTTCCTAAGTTCAAATCCAGCCCCAGACACTAGCTGCAAATCACTTAACATCTGTTTTCCTTATTCCACTGGAAAAGGATATGGCACACCACTCCAGTATCTTTACCAGGAAAACCCCAAATGACATGGACAGTATGGACAAGACTGAACAACGACATATTTTATATTTACTTATCTGTGTACTGTTTATCCTGCCTCACCAAGAGAATGTAAACTCCGTGAGGGCAGGTCCTGTTTCAAGAGGGGGTGAAATCACAGCTGCACCCCCTTCCCTATCCCCTATGCCTAGCACAGTATTTGGTACACAGTTCAGTGTAAGGTCCCTGTGTGTCCCTGTTTCACTGTGTGTCCCTGAAGCTAATAACTGCTCACTGAATAAAACTGGGTTGAGTGTTCTAAGGCATTGGCTTTACATGACACAATGTACTAGGCAGAGCAAAGTTTTTGCATATTTTTGAATTTCTAAGATTTCTAATGACACAGCAGACACCACTTGGAATCACAACTCCTCTTTGCAAGTTACCTCTCCTGAACCTAATTAATTCATGAATTACTAACGGAGCTTGATGAGTGGTTGTGGTGAGCTCTCTAAGTGGAGCAAATGACTTGGTCACATGATACCACCTCAATTTTAGGATCTGAAAGAAACTCCTGTTTAGCATTTTGAAGCTCTTTACAACTCCAGTCCAACCTACATTTCCATCCTCTAAAGTCTGGTCAAACTTGTCCTTTTACTGCTCCTCATACATATCACTCCAATCTCCTATTCTCTCTAACCCTATCTCAGGCTATTTTCACAAAGCCTTGCTTGAATCCACTCCATTCTTGCCTTCAAATTCCTTCCTCAAATCCATCACTTTCTTCAAGTCTCTGCACATCTTCTACCTTCTACATGAAGCATTTTCTGGCTTCTACCTGCCGGCTACTAGTCTCTCCACCAAACCCCCAACAGAAGGTAAGCTCCCTGAGGGTAGGAATTGTTTTTAGTTTTGTTTTTGCATCCTATGGGCCTAGCACAGACTTGGTACATAGTAAATGCGTATTGATTGCACCATGTTGGGAAAAGCAGTGAGTCTCTATCATGCATTCTGTGAGGTCTCAAAAGCACGCTTCACTGGGAGAGATCTGAGGCTGTTTTTGAACCTGAGAGTTCCCATTTGAGAGTCAGACACTCCTCATTAGAACTAGGCAGCAAGCAACAATCGACTCTAAATCAGTTATCTGCCTCTCAACCAAAGACTTGTGCACAACATAGTTTCAGTTCCCTAAAGAATTGCCATGTGCTATAAGATCTGCTCCACACAGTAGGGGATGCCATTAATTACCCTTTTTTTGATTGAATACTGCAGCAGTCACCCAGCATGTCTCTTTTATGCTCTGCAAGGCTATTTCCTTTCATTTGCAAAGGTGACACTGTAATTTAATGAATACTCACATCAACTTGACTAGAGTGAGCAAGAGAGTCCCTCTTCACAAAGATGTTTTTCCTCCAATGAATGAGCACTAGTCTTTCAGGAGGCAGATTGGAACAACTTTAGAGGAGAACAGAAGGAAAACAGAAAGCAGAAACATCTGTGGCTCTGTATGCACCAACAAACCCCTGAACTTTGGAAGTAACCTCTTATACCCCCTGCAAACTAAGTCAAAGAAAGCTGGGGCAAAGGGTAAACACAGGAAACATTTCTCTTTTGCCAAAAACATGTGAGCTTTATGAGCTCAGGGCTGCAATCTGTGACTGGTATGATTCAATCTAGGGTTTTCCCACTCTGAAAAGCTTATACAAGGTCTATATTTGCCTTTCTTTGAGTCCCCAGCACCTAGACCAGTGCTTGGCTAGGAGTAAGCATTTAATAAATACTTAATTGACTGATCACACCATAATTTAAATAAATTAGGTCACAATAAATAACCTGTCAGACTTAGATGGGACAGATGAGATGAAAATGGATGTAAGCATCATTGTTAAACGGACAGATTAATAATAGCTAATAACAGATAGCATTTTAAACTTTGCAAAGCACTTTACATGTCACTCCATTTCCACCCGATGAGCCCACTGGCTCTAATACATCCAATTCTCGGATCTACTAGTCCAGCCCTAATTTGACCTCCAGCTTCACATTTCCAACTAAGAGACATCTTAAACACGATGTCTCTTTTTTCAATTGTTAGGTCAATCTTCAGTGTCTGACTCTCCATGACTCCATTTGGGTTTTCTTGGCAGAGATCCTGGAGTGGTTTGCAACTTCCTTCTCCAACTCATTTTATAGATAAGGAAACTGAGGCAAACAGGGTTAACTGATCTGTCATACAGCTAATCGCTATGTGAGGCTGGATTTGAATTCATAAAGATAAGTCTTCTTGATTCCAATCCCTTGGATGTCTCTCAGATGTCTTAAAACTAACATGTCCCAAACTGAATTCATTATTTCCCCTTCCTCTAATCCTTCCATCTTCCTCACTTCCTAGTTGAGGGCAACACCACCCTCCTATCCCCCCATGCTGACAATCTAGGTGTCACCCTCAATTCCTCATGTTCATCCCCATATCCAGTCAGTTATTAAGTTCTGTGGTTTCTACATTCCTATCCTTTGAATACTTCCTTCTCCTCTGACACCACCACCACACTGGTGTAGGACCTCATTATCTCACTCCTGGACTATTACAATAGCTTGCTGGTTGGTTTCCTGGCCTCATGTCTCCCCATCTTCCACTCATGTCAGCCCCCTATTCAATAAATTCCACTGGCTCCCTATTATCCCCAGAATCAAATATAAAATCCTCTATGTGGCTTTTAAAGCCCTTCATAACCTGGCCCCTACCTTCCATTTCAGTCTTCTCAATTCTATGATCCAATGATTGTCACCCTTGTTGCTTGTCACACAAAATACATCTCCTAACTCTAAGAATTTTCATTGGCTGTCCCCCAGGACTAATTTTCTCTCCTTCCTCCTCTCCACCTCCTGGCCTCCTGTAAATCTCAGCTAAAATCCCACTTTCTGCAAGAAGGTTTTCCTTGTGCTCCTTAATCTTAATACCTCACCTCTGAGATTATCCCGAATTTATCTTATATATATCTTGTTTGTACATATGTGTTTGCATGTCTTTTCCATCATTAGGCTGTGAGCTCCTTGCTCACAGGCACTGTGTTTTTTTTCCCTTTCTTTGTATCCCCAGTTCTTAACACAGTACCATCTACCAAAAAAAAGTAGCTGGTAGGTGTTTTGACAGGATTGGAACTCAAGTCTTTCCAAGTCTATCACTTTATTTGCTCTACCAGGTAGCAATCTCTTTCAAATTAAAAACGGAAAAATCTTTTGGTGTTTCACAAGTTCAGTGGTTCTTCCTGAGAGGCACCATCTTGTAGCGCAAAGTGGAAGTAGAAAGGTTTAAGTTTTCATCTCCCTCATTCCCCTACCACTTACCAGCTGTGTAAATTTGGACAAGTCACATAGGTGCTCTAAGCCTGTTTTCTCCTCCATCTGTTGACCTCACTTGGCTTTTGGTTAGCTTAGGTGAGATAATATGTGATGATATATGTAAAAGGCTCCAGAGTCCAGGGCCTATTGGTATTGGTTAGGAGGTTGGGAGGAAAAGGCACACTACTCCACTTCTTGGTGCCTCAGCTTCTCCATCTGAAAAATGGGACTGATGATGCCTATATTATCTACCTCTACATCACAGGGCTGCTATGGGGAAAGCATTCTCCAAAACTTAGAAGTGTCACACAAATGAACTGTTCCTATTGTTGGTTGCTGTTGTAGGATTGTCAGTATAATCTACTTAGACATGAAAGGGACTTTTGTTACTGTCGCTGTTCAGTCATGTCCTACCCTTCGTGATCAGTGGACCGTACTGTGTAGGGGGTTTCCTTGGCAAAAATACTGGAGTAGTTTGCCATTTACTTCTTCAGAGAATTAAGGCAAATAGAGGCAATAAGTGACTCCACCAGGCTTTTACAGCTAATAAGTGTCAGAGGCTGGATTTAAACTCTGGTCTTCCTGACTTTGGGCCCAGTGCTCTATCTACCAAGCCAGCTAGCTGTGTCCTTAAAGGGACCATCTAATCTAATTTACTTATTTTACAGTTGAGGTGCTATGGTCCAGAGATTAAGTGACTTATCCGAGGCACAGAAGTAGAATTGGAATGCAGGTTTGACTAACAACCAGCACTCTTTGAACTGTGAACTTTGAACCTAAGAATGGGCATAACCTGGGGTTTATATGGGTCAGCATAACTTCAAATTGATCAGCAATTCAGGCTGGAGTGGCCTTGGTGGACCTGTCTTGGTCTGGACTTGCATCTCTGATGCTAATTAGGAAACAGATACTTCACTTTGGGGGAATAAGGAGATCGAGAAAACTTCAATGGGACATTTCTCTCTCTAATCTTCTTCCTCTCTGCCCTTTAGCAACTGATGTTTTTGAAATGTTAAATATATAATACTCCCATTCTACCATTCTGGATTTCATAGTTTCCTTGATTAACAGCTGGAGGGCATCTAGTCAACTCCATTTTGCAGATGAGGGCACTGAAGTCCATAAGGGAAGAGTGATTTGATAAAGGAGGTAATAAGAAGCAGAACTGACATTTAAACCCAGTTCCTCAGTCTCCAGATCCAATGCCTGGCATCGTACCACTTGACTCAAATGAACTGGTCAATCAATCAATCAATCAATCAGCATTTATTATGTGCTAAGTGTTAGGGATACAAAAAAGAGGCAAAAGACAGTTCCTGCCCTCAAGGAACTTACAATCTAATAGAGGCAGAATGGGAAATTGTGGAGTAGATATAGACGGATTCTCACTAGGAAAAGCTAACACTAGTAGTCATAGGCAGAATGGGAAATTTTAGGGTAGATATAGATGGATTCTCACTAGGAAAAGAGGCTTGCACATCCTGCTAGAAGGGGATGGGGCCAAAACATCTTGTGGGAGGCACATCTTTTTACTAATTTCCAAGAGAAATATTGGTGAAATCAGGGAGATGGAGTGTATCAGACCACTAAGTGAAGAAGGAAATTTGGCCTGGGTGGGTAGAGATTACATTTAGAGACTACATAATTATACTTCTGGTTGTTGTCCTGAACTTCTGGAATACACATGCCCTGTGGAATTCTACCTGAGGTCTGTATATTCTTGATTTAAAAAAACAAAACAAAACAAAGCAACTCTAAGCTGTAGAAATGACAGCACCCGCAACAAGCCCTGGCACCCCTCCTGGCAGGCGGAAGAAAGCATCTGCATTCAGAGAGCTGCTAGTGCCAAGCTCAGCATCTGTGCTGCTTCTGGTGGCCCAGCTCTTGAGCTGATGAGGACGTGTACAAAGGCTGATCTTTGGCACAGAGATATGCCTCTTTCCTTGGCAAGGAGAGACGGCACAGAAGTTAAGTCTGTGGAGGTGCCAGGGTCTGCCCTCACGGAGGTGCTGACATTTTCACAGACATAAATTAAAAAATAGCTAGAGTTTTCTGGGCCTCCAGGAAATCAAGCATTCTGAGTATCTTCTTTCCAGTGTCTGAGAAATCACTGGCCTTTGTCTCTAGGATGATCTGGTTATATTAGACTATCCTGAATGATTTCTTTGTTTTTGTTTTGTTGTTAAAGTGGATTTCAGTAAAAGAGAAAATCTTAGAATCAAGGATATTCCAAAAATGCTTGGAAAGGCATATGTTTGGTTCATTATTCTTGAATAATGCTGACCTGGGCAGAGACAGATGTTGCATTTCCTTATTTCTGAAACCTAAGTCAGCTAAAGGATGTTTCTTCATTATTCCTGTGGTAGTTCTTCCTCTAGAACCTGCAAAAACACAGGCTGACTCCTGTTTACGGATTTGTTGTATTCCTAATTTGGGGCCAATTCGATCAAGAAGCCAGTAAAAGGACATTTCCTTGTTAAGGGTTATATAAATTTCAACTACTTTTCAGTTAGAAAGGAAAATAAAGAAGAACCCTACAAAGTCTCATTGTTAAAAATTTTAAACTCACTGGCTCCTCTTCTACCATTTTGTCCCTAAATCCAAAATAGTGGGAACAAACCGCATTGCCAGGTACTTGACCTGCTCTCAGACCTGTTCCAAACATTACCCACCAAGGCCAGGTTTCACTCCTCACTTAGAGGTCTCATTGCTCCTTCTCCCTGATTCTCAAATATTTCTCTTTTGGAAACCAGTAAAAACATGGGCCACCCACAGGATGTTTTGGCTTCAGTGACTTCCTCTTTTCGGTCATTCATAAGTTACTTCCCTTGGTTTCACATGTTTGCTAATGAAGGAGAACCTGGTCGGCTGTGTCCATTACAAATGATAAAAGGGGAGAACTGAAGTAAGTTTTTTTTTTTCCTGGTTAAATTTATCAAAGGACAAATTAATGCTCTACAGTATTTTCTCTCAAATTAAGATAAAGTATTTATGTACAATCAAATTTCCCTCTGAGACTCAAGTCTCATAAACAAAACACTGAACTATATACAAAAACTAATGTGCCCAATGATCTCTCTCCCTTTAAGAGATATCCTGGATGTACTGTCAATATACACAGGAAATATACATCTAGTTGACTTTAATTCATCAGTGAATGGAAGTGGGTGCAGTGGATAGAATGCCAGGCTTGGAGCCAGGGAGACTCATCTTCTTGAATTCAAATCTGGCCTTAGACACTTGCTAGCTGTGTGACCCTGGGTAAGTCACTTGACCCTGTTTGCTTCAGTTTCCTCATCTGTAAAATGAGCAGGAGAATGAAACGGCAAACTACTTCAGCATCTTTGCCAAGAAAACTCTAAATAGGATCACAAAGGGTTGGACATGACTACAAATGACTGAACAACAATTTATTGGCACTCAAGAAGATCGAGAGGCATTTCACTGTTGTTTTTATAAGGAGAAAAATTGGAATTAAAAGGAAGCAGATGCTATCTATACCCACATACATACACACATAAACACACACACATATACATACATACATACATATGTAACAGACACATAAAGAATCAGGTCAGTCTATTACCTTTTTTTTTTTTTAAAGAAAGGGTCTTTAAACTAAAATAAGCCCTGAACACAATTTACCCCCCTTAACTCTTGTTGGGGTCATGTGCATACATCCTACGCATGCTGCCTTACCCTCTTCGCATTTTTTTCTGACGAGCTCCTTGACAGACTGCCCGCAGCACTGGATTGTCTTCAATTAGCCTAGTCAGATTCTTGACACATTACAGAGCTGGGTTGTTAGTTCGTTTTTTTGTTTTTTTTTTAGATTTGCTGAGCAGCTGATGTGGGCAGAGACTGTTCTGGGGGTAATTTTCAGTATGCTATTGATAAATATTGAATTAGCCTGAAGTAGATTATATGTTATGTAGAATTAACTTCTTAAATTCTTCATCAAAGAATGGAGCTAGAGGGAGCTGGAGAGTAGCACAGTGAGGGTGGGGGTGGTACTGGGGCTTTTAAAAGAATGAATTGATATTGTCTGAATACAGACTGAAGCATGCTATTTTTCACTTTCGTTTTTAAAAAATTCAAGTCTTGTATAAAATGACTAATATGGAAATGTTTTACATGATTGCACATGTATAATCTATATCTGATTGCTTTCTGTCCCAGGGAGGGGGGAGAGAGAGGGATAGAATGTGGAACTCAAAACACCAAATGTTAAAAAAATTGTTTTAATACGTAATTGGGGACAAATAAAACATATTTATATTTTATATATAAATTTATATATTTTATAAATAAATTTATGAAAATAAAAAATATATTTTAAATATACAACTTTTAAAAAGTATAATCAAGGGATTGTGAAATGTCTAGAAGAAAGCTGACTGAAACTCCATGAAGCACAAGAAACTCAATCAAAGAAAACAGCTACTGTCTGTGATACTGATGCTCAGGAGGTGGATGTGTGGGTATGAGGAAATAAATGGGGATATTGATCTAGGAACCATTACTGGCTATCAAATCATGAGAACCTATCAATGAAGGACAAGGATGTGGAGCCTGGAGATTTCAGGGCATCATTAACTAAATACCATGTTTTTAACCTTCAAGTAACTAGTTCAAACTCAGCCTATCAGAATTATAAGTAAGTGCCAAAGGCATCTGAGAAAAAGGAAACAATGGCATTCATCCATTTCTTAATAGATATCTGCTTGGGTTTCCTGGAACAGAGGTCGCAGTTTAAATGCAACAGTTTCAATGTCCCTATAATCGGAGAGTAATGAAATAAATTGAAAGGACAATCTTGAAATCAGAAAAGAGATCCTTTAAAAAAATAAATAAAGGTTTTCCAAGTACTCTGTGAATCAGAATCCTTTCAAACCTCCACTTGAGAAAGGAATGGAGCATTGCTAGAGTAAATGAGAGCTACTGAAAGAAATACTGATTAAACTGCCTGAGAAAATACTGTGTTCAGACCCAGTAATTCCTTGGAAGGGCCTATTCTTAACTAAGGGCAGCTAGGTGGCACAGTGCTGGGCCTGGACTCAGCAAGACCAGAGTTCAAATCTGGCCTCAGACACTTACTAGCTATGTGACCCTGGGCAAGTCACTTAACCTTGTTTGCCTCAGTTTCCTCATCTGTAAAATGAGTTGGAAAGGGAAATGGCAAACTGCTCCAGTACCTCTGCGAAAACCCTAAAGGGTACAAAGGGTCAGACACAACTGAACAACAACATTCTTGACAAAGGGACATTTTTGAAATGGTGCAACCAGAGTGGGTTTATGTTTTAAAGATTAAATTATGAAGTTAGGAAAAAACCAGATGAGTGTCAGCACACAATTCAAGACCTGAGGTGGTTCCATCAACATTTTTATTTCAATGTTTTTGTTAATTATCAAGAAAAAAAATGCTAATGTGCCTGCCTGCATGTATATGTGATAGATATGGAAGAGGATAAAAACATTTCAGAAAATAAATTCTAAAAAAGCTATTCTTAGAAAAAAAATGAATTCAAATTTACTGTTGCTACAAACTTAAAAATCTTATTTCTTGGAATCTTGTTCTTACTTCTATAGCTTGGAATCCTTCCAAAGAAGTTTTTTTTTTTAAACAAGCAATTTAGAAGAAAATAGATTTGTTTAACTAAAAAAAAACAATCAAAAGTGGCATGTTTTCCTGGTCAACTGATGAGTCCAATCTGAAAAGACTTTATGTATCTCTACAGGTAAACAGAAATGATAAAATAGAAACGATAAAATGGAAATCATAAAAAAAAAGCTGAACCTCATTTTCTTTGAATATAGGATTATAGGATCAAAGATCTAGAGTTGGAAGGGTCCTCAGAGACCTTCTAGCCCAATGCCTTAATTTTTATATATGAAGAAACCAAGCCCATGAAGGTGAAATGACTTGCCCAAGGTCACACAGACATCACCATAGGTGGGATATGTATCCATATCCTTGGACCTCAGAACCAGTGCCTTTTTCTCTGTACTACTGTGCTTTGGCTTTCTTTCTTCAGCTTAATATCTTCACATTGAGTATTTCTCTATCTTAGTTCCACAAAAAAATGCCTTTTCTAAACAGTATTTTATTTTAACATTTGTACAGCCACGTCACACCGAACTATTGAAAATGTCATGGAAATATATCAGGCCATGCTGCTAGGATGCTTTAGAAAACACAAGGATAAAAGATTTCAGGTCAGTAAGTCCAGGATTAAATCCTTTTCCTCAATCCCATCACATGCCTAACTGTTACATTTATAATGTCTGCCTCCCTCCATTGCAGAGATAGGGGGCCTATGGGTATGGAATGCACCTTATTAGTGAATGATTAATGCATTGGTTGGCTTTGCTGTCCTATTCTTTCCCTTTCCTCCCATTTATTTTGGAGGGGGAAGGCAAGGCAATTGGGGTTAAGTGACTTGCCCAAGGTCACTTGGCCGGATTTGAACTCTGGTGGTCCTGACTCCAGGGCTGGTGCTCTACTCACTGTGCCACCTCGCTGCTCCTCCCCTCCCCCGTTATTAAACAAAGGATGGTTCATTAGGCAAGGGATTTATTAAGAAGCAAATGTGATAACAGTACAAATTCAAAATAAATAAAAAACAGAATATTTGCTCCTACAATCCAAAGTTATAATGCACATTATGCTGAACAAACCTGGTTTATCTTTAGGACTGTTTAGGACTAATTCTTTTTGGCATTATAACTGGAGATTGGGATTAATATAAATAAATTCAAGTAAAAAATTAATTAATTCACGAAACTAGCAAGATTAACAACAGTAACAAAAATCTTTCAAACAAGCTACCACTCAAAAACAAGCAGAACTCAAGAAAAATTTTTGAATTCTAGTCAGTTTCTGATTTGGAAGCTGACTAGGCAGACTATAAAGATTTCCCCCCCTCTTTCTTCAAATTACAATATATCATGTTATCAAAGATGGCTATTTCTGCTTGGTTCCCATTTCCTTTCTGGTGAGATAATTAACTCATATGCCAGACCAATTTGTATTCAAAGTATCTACTGAAGACTTATTTAACGTGCTAACAGATTTTGGAAATCACTAAGTAGGGGTTTGAACACCTTCTGGGAAGATACTGGCAGGGGAAAGAATAGTAGCAGTTTGCATGTTTGCTATATCCATGCAGGTCAGGACTGGAAAAGACCACAGACACCATCTTGTTCCACTGTTTCTCAACGAGACTCTGCTTCATAATATCTCTACTGAGGGATCATTTGGCCTCCTCTTGAAAATTTACAGATATAGAAAACTCACTGCTTTTTGAGGCTGTTAACTTCATTTTTATTTTTTAAATAGTATTTTTTCCAATTATATGTAAAGATAATTTTCAACATTCTTTTTTTGGAGGGGGGAAGGCAGGGCAATTGGGGTTAAGTGACTTGCTCAAGGTCACATGGCTAGTAAGTGTTAAGTGTCTGAGGCTGGATTTGAACTCGGGTCCTCCTGACTCCAGGGCCAGTGCTCTATTCACCGTGCCACCTAGCTACCCCAACATTCTTTTTAAAATAAGATTCTGAGTTCCATATTTTTCTGCCTCCTTCCCCTCCTCTCCTCTCCAAGACGGCAAGCAATCTGATATAGGTTATACATGTAAAGCATATTTCCACATTAGTCGTGTTGTGAAAGAAGAAATGAGACAAAAGAAAAAAAAAACACCATGAGGAAAAAAAAAGAAAATGACAAGAATCTGCTTTGATCAGCATTCAGAGTCCATCAGTTCTTTCTCTGGAAGTGCCTACTTCATTTTTAGAGAGTTCCTAATGGTCAGAATTCCTCCTTCTACTGAGTTGGGATCTGCTTCTGCACTGTCCAGTATTTTTCCTGATTATGCCCTCTGTGGCCAAGCAGACCCAATCTAATATTTTTCCCATGACAGAGCCCTTTCAATATTGGAAGACATGTAACACATCCACCCTATTTCCTCTCCAAGATAAATATCCACAGTTTGTTGAACTGACCCTTGTGTGGAATAGTATCTGGTCCTTCCATCAGCCTGATCATCCTTTGGATTCTCTCGCTTATCAATGTCCGTCCTGAAATGTGCCAGGCAGATATGAACACGTTCTAGTCTGAGCTGAGTAGAGAAGAGCAGGACAATCATATCTCATTTTACAGACATGATATTTCTTAACGTAGTCTAAGGCCATATTAAGTTTTTTGGCTGTCACACTGGTGACTCATACTGAGCTTATCCTCAAGTCTTTTTTGGATATAATGATGTAGTCTAGCCATGCCTCTCCTTTCTCCTACTTGTGAAGTTGGTTTTTTTGAACCCAAATGTAGAGTTTTACATTTGTAGCTATCAACTTTCATATTATTAGATACGGACATCATTCTAGCCCAGGAGTGAGAAACCTATGGACTCAAGGTGGCTGTCTAGGTCCTCAAGTGTGACCCTTTGACTGAATCCAAACTTCACAAAACAAATCCTCTTAATAAAAGGATTTGTTTTATAAAACTTGGACTCAGTCAAAAGGCCACACCCAAGGACCTAGAAGGTCATAGATGGCCCCCAGGCTACAGGTTCCCCACCCCTGTTCTAGCCTGTTGGAATCATTTAGTATTCAGCCCCTCATTCAAGCCAGCCAGCTGTCTTGGATTTTGGTCATCTGTTGTTTTTCCTTTATTTCAAAGAAGACCAATGACATCACAGGGTGATGTCTTGATTAGAGCATGAATTTGGATTTAAGTGAGGCAGAGTTGCACAAAGCTGTCAATCTCACTCTCTCTTCCTGAGTCATCAATGTTCAGTGGCAAGACAAAAGTCAAGATCATTGATGATGGCTCAGGTTGCAGTGAATGACCTTAATGTCTTCAATGTCTGACCAAGGTCTAAGTGATCCACAGCACCTGTTTTGAGTAACTGCCTTCAAGGTTATAGGAACAAATTGTTCTCATCCACCCACTGCACTGAAGGAAGTTTTCACATGCTTGGGGTAGATATCTGCCTAACTGACTAACAGGTTTTGGGCCTGTTAGTTAACCTCAGTTTGGTTTAACACATCTGCCAAAATGGTTTTTACCATGGTGTGGCTACTGCCCATTCTACACGTTTTTGGAGTCACAGGTTAGATTTGGGTGAAGGTGGACAACAAAGGTAGATGAGCAGCCCTGAGAAGGCTCAGCAAGCCCTCCCACTGGAGGTGCTGGTCTTCCCTGCTTTTATTCAAGTTATTGATCAAAGTGTCAAATGTTATTTTTTTTTTTAAATTTATTTTATTAAATTTTTTTGAGTTACATATTTTCTCCCCGTCTTTCCCCCGCCCACCACCCCAAAACAGCGATCCCAGTGTTTCCCCCCTCCCCCAGTCTATTCTCTCCTATGTCACTTTT
>CM053580.1:408977115-408996137 GCA_028627135.1 Pseudochirops cupreus
GACATAGGAGAGAATAGACTGGGGGAGGTGGGATACACTGGGATGGCTGTTTTGGGGCGATGGGTAGGGGAAAGATGGGGAGAAAATCTGTAACTCAAAATCTCGTGGAAATGAATGATGTAAACTAAAATAAAATTTAAAAAAAAAAAAAGCTAAACCATCATGAAATTTCCTCTACCTACCTTGGCAAAAGCACAATTTTCACAGTTACAGAAAGTTGATTACAGTTTATTTTTTTCTCCTAAAGCAGTAGACAATCATTAATTATATTGCCTAAGCTTAATTGAACTTTGGATTGAATCATTGCTTCTTTTCCTCCTTAAATTGTACTAACAAGAATCTTGGCTCACAATGTTTTTCTTATAACATTATGTAAGGGTCACTTTCAGATCCCTGATATCTATACAAACAATGGTCTAGAAACAGCTTATTTTAGGACAATGGGGGAGGTCAAATGGCACAGTAGAAAGTCCAGAGATACCATGTCCATTCTGCTACAGAAAGCGCATTTTACTCTTATCCTTCTGAGGATTGGAGAGTCCTCAAACTGCCTGTGCCAGCCCAGTTGGTTGGTGTTCACTCCATCCTTGGACTTCCTTCTACATTGCTTCCCTGTACCACTTATGTAGCAGAATCTTGTATCCCAATGTGTATGTACGTGTGTATATATATATATATATATATACATATATATGTATATATACATATATATAGATGTCATATATAATGTATGTGTATATTTACACACATGTATGTGTAGATTTACAATTAGATTCTAAAACCCTTGAGGACAAGGATGTTGCTATAGCTCTTTGCCCTGGATTCAGTAGTCATTCAGTAAATGATTATCCCTGATAATGGTCACTTAGCTGGAGCGATCAAGGAAAACTTGCCACTCTGTGGACAGGGCAGGAGGGGTGATGGTAAAGGGGAAGGTATTGCTCTCCTCCTCTTCTCCCGAGGATGTACAAATGCCATAGTGCCCATCCACATTCTTGGTACAACCCTGTGTTCGAGTTCTTGAAATTAATTAACTAATCTGGAGATTGTCCTTCCCTGAAAGAGAGAGGAAAAAAACTTTTGCAGCATACATTGGTGATGGAATAGGACCAGGACTCCGGATTTTATCAATATGGACACCTCTAGGCAACTTGCAGCCTAAAATAGTTGCCTGAAATACTAGAAGGTTTAGGGACTTGTCCAAAGTCACACATCCAGGAAGAATGAAAACCTGGGCTTTCTAACTCTAACTCTCATGGGCAGGCAGCATGTTTGGTAATGATTGGGAAATACCCTCCCAGCACACTCCTGAGGTCAGAGGGCCCGTATTGTTTATCTTTGTTGTTATTCTTATTAACATTCTATAGTTGAGGTCCAGAGAGAAGAGGTTTTCAGTCCATCAACTATACTGGCAGGTCTGGTACCAGAACCAAAGTCTTTTGAGCTTGAGCCTGGGATTTTTTCCACTTGTCCATCATAGGCTCAGCAAGCAAGATTCCATTTTCCAGGCCTTTCTTTCCTATAACCTAGTTAATAGAAGACTTAGTAAACCCATATTATTTTTTTTCTTCCAGTAAAGCTCTAGAGAAAAAAGAATTGGTCTAGAAATGAATCATAAATATGGGAACATGAACAAATATCAGATTAATCCCCTTGATGAAGACAGGTTCCTCAGGAGTTTAAAGAGCATAGCTGGGACAGGGATTTTCTTCATCATGGGGGAATATCGTAGATGAATTTTTAAACTTGATTCCTTTTCAGAAGTTACATGTGGTTTTTGAATAGCACATTCTACTCTGAGTCAGCAAAGGGGCTTAGTACCAAACCAATTATAGTTGGAAAAAAATAGGAAAAAGAGCAGTGAATAGTATAAGCAACCAAGAAGGGGGAAAATGAACACAGAAAGGTAACACAGGAGTCTTCCCTCCGTAACTGTTGGCTCAAAATTAGAGAAGCTCTGTTCTCACTGCCTGTGGGCAGATATCTATCTTTCTACCAATACATGCCTCCAGGTAGTCCTTGAAAATCAGATTAAATCAGGACATTTTTTCTTGACAACAGAAGTGAAACTGCAGGCACCCTGGTAGGAGAGTGTTGGTTTGTTCATTATTTTGGTGAGGTTGTGTGGGTGTGTGCTTGTAGAGAAATCTATACATATTTGAGTTTTCCATTTGGTCATTGAACATTGAGGTCAAGAAAAGAAGACCAAGATATGATGGAATACAGGGTATATTAAAGTATCCTTTCCACTCTAATGGGTACAGGTGTGGAATAGAAAAGGTAAGGAAAGCAGTATATAAATGATTGGAAGATGGGGAAAAATGAATGGTAGAGTAAGTGAGAGATTCTATTCAGTAGACAGACATTTCCTTGCAGAAGACACAAGGCAACTAAGTAATAAAACAGGCCATAAAAAACCTTATATACACCCAGGAACTCTTACTCTTCTTCCCTCTCCTGTTGCAAAATGACTGGGCTTTGAATGGTCATCATTTGGCTATGTATTTTGGTGGTCACAATGCTTGAAAGGCAATTTATTGATCCTGTTGATTTCACATGAGACCATCATTAAAGTCAAGTATTTATTTCTACTTTAGGGACTTTCTCCCTAAGTTTCATGGCATCGAAAGCTTTTGTGACCTTTTATCTTCTTTGAGACACATAGCCATGCTTCAGATACCCTGATTTCCTTTTCATCCTCAACTGTTAGGTTTGCCGCATAATGTTAAATGTTTCATTATGTTTATAGAATCCTTTCCAGACAACCATTCATGCTAAGTCCTCCTTAATTCTTCATCTTTATTATTTTGACTTTACATCTTGTTCTCACTTTTCTCCCTCAGATCTATGTTTTATTGATGTCTGTTCCACTGTGCTGTAACACAGATGTCTAAACTGAGGCTTGAAATGTCTCTTCATACTATTATTGCACTGATGCTGGCCACACATTGGCATTGTTAGGACTCCGTCGGCACTTCTATTACAAATTCTATTTTTTAAGGGAAACTTAGTCTTACCATGCTACAGGCTGATTTTCAGAATAAAAGGTTTCAGCCCAGAAGCAAGATTACTTCCATCAAGAGTTGGAAAAAACAGCCCTTTAGGGCCATTTTTAAGCTAGTGGGTATAGTTTTTCCTTTTACCTAAAAATGTTCCTTTCACTGCAGTTACTTAGGCAATTATTTTGTACTGAAATTTGTAAAGTAGAAAATCATCATCACAGTGATTTTTAGAATCTTATTGTATATCTGGGGAAAATAGTTTACAACTGGAAACAAGCTGGGTGCCCATCATTTGAGGAATGGCTGAACAAATTGTGGTATATGAATGTGATGAAAAATTATTTTACCATAATAAAATACAAAATGAAGACACTGAGAATCTTGGTAACATTTTTTGAACTGATGGAGAACAAAGTAAGCTGAGCTAAGAGAATGGTATATAATAATGTAATAGAAAACATTTACCCCTTCTCTAAATGAAAACACATCAGAACCCAGATTAGTACAATAGCCAGTCTTGATTCCATAGACCACTAGTGAAACATACCTCCCTGCTGTCAGCAGAGAGGTGGTGGATGGCAGATATGGAATGAGGCATCAGACATGATTAGTGGACAAGCATATGTTCTTATTGACCGTGCTTCTCTGTTACAAGACAAAGTTCTATTAGAGAGAACACGACAGTGTTTTTAAAAAGCGTCACTAAAATACCTTAAAAAGAAAATTATTTAACATGGAGAGTCTTATATAGACTGATGCTGAGTGAGGGGAGAAGAGCCAGGAGAACATGGTACACAATTACAGACACATCGTATCTGTAATGACTGACTTTGATAGACTGGGCTCTTCTCAGCAATATACAAGGTTATATGACAACTCCAAATGACTTTTAATGGAAAAGGCTATCCACATCTAGAGAAAGAATTAAGGAATCTGAATGCAGAATGAAGCAAACTACTTGCTCTCTCTCTTTTTTGTTTTGTTTTGTTTCTTCTTCCTCATTGTTTATTCCATTGGTTATAATTTCTTCTTCACAACTTGACTAATGTTTAATGTGAAGGTATATGTAGAATCTATATCAGATTATACAGATATATAAAATATAGATATATAGATACAGAATATATATAGAAACTATATATCTACATATGCATAGATATATGGATTATATATGTATATGTAACCTATATCAGACTGCATGCCACCTTGGGCGGGGGGAGAAAATTTGCAACTCAAAAACTTGTGGAACTGAATGTTGTAAACTAAAAGTAAGTAATTGAAAAAAAAGAAAGGAAAAAAAGAAAATTATTTGCTCACTTGGTTTATTGTCTCACGTGTCTGATCGTGTTGTGTTTCCTCTTGGACTAGTGATGTGCTGCAGCACCAAACTCCAGTGTTCATGACGTTAAATGATAATAACAGCTTCCATTTACATCGTTTGTTCAGTCATTGAGCTGTGTCTGACTCTTTGTGACCCCATTTGGGGTTTTCTTGGCAAAGAAGTTGTGTGCCATTTCCTTCTCCAGCTCCTTTTCTGGATGAGGAAACTGAAGCAAACAGGATTAAGTGACTTGTCCAAGGTCACATAGCTCTTAAGTATCTGAGGCCAGATTTAACTCAGGTTCTCTTGAGTCGAGGCCCAGAACTCTATCCACTGGCTGACCATTTATACACAATTTACAATGTACACTTTGTAGGTCCTGTGCACAAGAAGGAATTTGCTGATATTTTTCATTTCATGTAAAACTGTCATCAAAGTTGGGTACTTATTCCTGTTTGGGCAACTTACTCCCCAGATTCTTGAGATTCATAACAATGATTGCCTTTCGTTGTCTTTGACACACCTGGCTGTGGTTGTAGTGATCTTTCCACCCTAATTTTAATTTCACATTCGGTCTGGGTAGTGCAAGAAGAGACCAGTGGAAAGAGCCTTTATTTAGGGGCAGAAGACCTATGTTCAGATCCCAACTCTATTACTTATTACTTGTGTAATAAGGCATCTTATCTATAAATTGAGGGTGATCAACTAGATACTAATCTCCCAGGTCTGTTCTCACTCTAAATTATTTGATACTATTATCAATCAAATGAGATATTTATAAAGTGCTTAGGGTTGTGCCTAGCACAGAATAAATGCTTCCTGCTTGTTCCCCTACCTCCCTGTCACTATTTCCATTTTAAAGATGGGGAGAGTGAGTCCCCAAGAGGTCAAATGGTGTGCCCATTGCCATGATGCTACACGTAGGAAAGGAGTAAAAGACACCTAGGTTCTCAGACTTCATATCCAGTGTTCTTTCCTTTACAAGGCATCAATGTTCTTGAATAGAGGATAGCAGTAGACCCTGAAACTGTGTAGCCACAGAAAAGAGATGTTGTATTTTGAATAATTTGAACAGAAAGAGAATAACTTTATCCATAAGATATGGAGAGAATGAGTAGAAAATGCAGTATACAAGCCCATTTCAGCATGAACTGAAGCAGTATCATGCACATAGACCTGCTGTTTCAGAGGCAGCATGGTACAGTGGGCACAGTGCTAGACATGGAGTCTGGAAGACTTGCATTCAAATATAGGCTCTGACAGTGACTAGACATGAGACCTTCTCTAGGTCATGTCTCTGAGCCTCAGTTTTGTCACCTGTAAAATGGAGATAATACCTGTCATACCCATCTCACAGATGTAGGACCTATCCCCGTAGTGAGGTTCAAATGAGTTTACACAAAGTGCCTTGTAAACAATGTGTGAACAATAGCTTGGCAGTTGTTATTTGACTCTCCTTCCTGTACCAACACCCCCTCCCAATCCACACAAAGACACAAAACCTTCAATGTCAAATGCTTATATGTAGAAACCACAGGCTTATCATTAAATGCTATCCTTTTCCCTCTTCATTTTCTTTTTCAAAATTTCTTCCAAAAGTCTGCGGCCTTAATTGATAGACAAACTAAAATTAGGCACTTGTCACATTCCACTTTTGCTTCCCTTCACGTATATTTTCAACCAACATTAAATACATGTAGGGCAGTAATTAAGTCTTCCCTAGCAATCATTTCTCACTGCTAATGTACTTTTCAGTCTTGTCAATAAGATACCATAACTTGATAAATTATTGCACTGGCAGCAGTAACAATAACAGAGGTCGCTGAACTGTAAATATTTCCCATGTTGATAACCACACTAATTTCCTCACTTTGGAATAATAATGCCAATGTTACTGGGTGTCAGGGTAATTCCTGTATTTTTCTAATTTTCAGATTTTTATAAAGTATCACTCATCCAAATCACATTCAGAAAGATATAGATCCAAGGAGTAAGGCTGGTTTGTATCTGGGATCTTAGAAAATAAACGTGACTACTTTATTTTGCTTTTACTGATTTTCAAAAGCCTTAGGTGTTTACTGTTCATTTGACTTGGAGGAGTGAGAGGCAGCCTTAAAGACACCTTAATAAGATCTTGTGCAAATGTCATAGACATACAAAATCCCTTGACAGAAGCAACCCTAGTAATAACTGTTCAGTGAGCACTCTGATTATTGTCAGATGCGACATAAAACAAAGGATGACAGAGAGGATCGTCACTGTAGGCTCTAGAAAGAAGAGTGAGTGCCTATGGGTGGTAAGGCCTGTGAGGTGTTCCTACTTATGGATGTAAGGATCTTAATGAGATCTATGATTCCTTAAGATAAATCAACCTGTGGAAATAAACAAAAATAGATGCGAACTATCCACTGTCCATACTGTGGCGTAAAGCTGGGTAGTCCGATCGTAATGCTAGTTTACAGAAACACATATATCACCTCACTTCTTCATAGGCACACTTGTATCTATTTGTGTTCCATTCATATTATGAGTCTGACATTATGTTAGGTCAAGCTAGGTTAAGGTTTCAGCCCAAAAATAAGAAAAAGAAAACTTCTACTTTCTGATACTAAATGTTTTTCAATTTAATTTTATTTATTTACTGTTACATTTTAAGTTCCAAATTTTCTCCCTCCCTGCCCTCAACTAGGGAAGGCCACAATCTGACACGTGTGTGTGTGTGTGTGTGTGTGTGTGTGTGTGTGTGTGTGTGTGGGTGTGGGTGTGGGTGTGGGTGTGTGTGGGTGTGGGTGTGGGTGTGTGTGTGTGTGTGGGTGTGGGTGGGTGTGGGTGTGGGTGTGGGTGTGGGTGTGGGTGTGGGTGGGTGTGTGGGTGGAGGGAGAGAAAAAGAGAGAGAGATGTAAAACCATGCCTGCACACTTCTCTTTACCTGGAGGTGAAGAGCGTCTTCTTTCATAGACCCTTTGCAGTTGATTTGAGTATTTATAATACTCAGCATAATGTAGTCGTTCCCAGTTATTCTTCGAACGAACACAGCATTTTCTTGGTTCTGTTCATTTTACTCATCATTGTTTCATGCAACTCTTTCCATGCCTTTCTAAGCTCATTGAGCTCATCATTTCTTATAGCACAGTAATATTCCATCACAATTATATACCACAACTTTTTTAGCCATTCCCCAATGGATGGGCATCCCCTCAACTTCCAGTTCTTTGCCACTGCTTTCTTATACTTCTTATTCTGTGTGTGAATATATATACACCCCCCAAAGTGTATATATAGTATAATTGTATTTATATATGTACTCACACATAAAAAATAAGAAGTGTATATATGTGTATGTACTTGCACACACACAGAAAAAGTAAAAATTTCTTTTTCTTTTTTTCTTATTTTTGGGTTTAAACCTTATCCTTGCTTGACTTAAAATAATGTCAGATTATATAGTGTGTGTATATATATATTTATCTATAATCTCACAAAAGTAATATAAGGATGGGGTTGTACTACATAAATAACAGGAGAAAAAGAAATTAAAGGGGAAAATTTCTTTTTAGTATTGCTATAGATATGTAGGCCAGGACTGATTTTAAAAATTTAAAGAATACAGGTTGAAACCAAGTCTAGCTTAAATGAAAACTTTTATAGTATTAAATCTCAATATACAAGTGGTATGAAGTAAAGGAATGGTTTACAAAGCTGTTGCTTTCAAATTGGAAAGGTTTATTTGAGCTTTTGAAATTTTATTAATCAAAGGATAAGTATAGAGACTGGACCTGGGACTTTCTGTGGTATAGTGGAGTCCTTGATAAAGAAACTCCCTCTAGCAATGTAGATTGGCACCTTCTCTGGAACTTAGTCTTAGAGATGTATGTGTCTGTGTCTATGTGTCTGTATTCATGTTCTTTGTCCCATTCAAATGAACCCAATACCTCAAGGATCTAAGTACAGTCCAAACTCTCCCTTCTCTGTAGTCCCCTTTGTCTTGAGTTTTATAAAGAACACAACTGTCGTGAAACACCTTGGGGCTAGCAGGCTTCCAGGACCTAAGGAGAGGGAAAGTCTCTGAGAGCAAGGCTTTGGCCAAAATGGCAAAATGATTGGTTGGGGGACCAAAGAGTGAAGAAAGGAAATAGAGGGATCAATACTCCAAGGAAAACTCTTCCCCTCCTCTTTTTTTAAGAACCATATGGGAAATCTTTAGCCCTTTGGGGACCATAACCTCTTCCCCTTAGTAATCCAGAGATTCATACCAGGAGGTCTTAACTCCAATCTCCTTCCCCTTCTCCTCAATACAAATCTCCCTCCTCCTAACTCAGACAGAGCAAGAGCAGAGGCCAACTTAGAGAACAAAATGAACTTGTCATTCTGTATTTGAAAATGGGGCAAGAGACTGGGTCTAGGGTTTTCTCCTTTCCAGAAGCTTGGAAAGATCAGTCTTTCCCCTTTTGCTGAGAATTAGCCCAACTTTTGAAGTGGAAGTGTGGGGAGGAAGATCATTTCAGATTTGGCATATTTTGAGGAGACCGGAAGAAACCCTTTCCTTAAATACTTACCATGCCCTCTCTACTCCCTACAGTTTTCATAGCCCTTTCACCAGATGCTTGCAGAGAATACAACTGGGTCGCACTCAGCAACTCAGAGTTCCTTCTCAGACCCAAAGAGTTTTTGCTATTTGAGCAAAGAGTTAGGAGTAGGGGGCTCTTCTTCGTGGGAAGCTGAAGCCAGAGGACAAAGAAAAAGCCTATGCCACTCAGAGCATATGCCACTCAAAGCAAATTACAAACAGGGATTTATTCCATAAAATTAGAGCTGGGCACTTCAAAGGCAGGATCATCTTTTTGCTACTAGATTGCATACTAAATTAGTAATAATTTTTAAATGGAAACTCTGAGTCAATTTTATTAGCAATTTTTATTTCATCTTCCACTAAAGTTCTCCTCTCATATCCCTGGGCTCTTGATAGCTTACCAGAAGGGTGCAAACTGGTAGTTTGTACCAAGACAGAAAGACCCAAAGATAGACCAGCTAGCTAAGTTCAGAAAGACATTGCCAGGTTGGCTACAGAGTAATAACTTTCATTTAGTCACAGAAACTCATGACTAGTCACTAAATTAAAGAAGAATGGTTGTGATCTGCATCAGGAAAGGAAAAACTCATGTCCAAAAGATCATTAACTCTTGAAGTATTGGAATAAGTGTTATATTTTATGACTTGACTTTTACTTAGTGACTATCATTAAAAAAGTAAGGAAAAGGAGAAAGAACTTGTAATGAGAAACAATATGATCTCTTTCCTCTTTCTTTTTCTCCCCTCCCCCCGCCCCTTCCCATATGTATGTGTTTCATTTTTTGTCTGTTTCATGAGTTACTTTGATCAAAACAATTCATCATATGCTGGTCAAATTTTTGGAGATGAGCCTCTCATCTTTGTGCTTAAGTGACCTTTGTGCTTAACCAACAAAATGGAGACTTTCCAACTTAGATCTTACCATTCAGTTATATAGCTTTCAAACATGCAAGTTCATCTCCGTTCCAGAATGAAGTCTGGGAATAAGACATTCTTGTAAATTAGCATTTTTTTTCAAAAACTCTGCAGAATAATCACTGATGCACAATTTGAAAGGGGCATCAGTCAGTCAAGCACAATTTAAAAGGGGCATTAAGGGAGAGTAAGAGATATGATTAAAGAGTTGAAAATAAGACCCATCAGGAAATGAGAGACCTGGCATCATTCATTCTAGAGAAGGGAAAATTGAGATGGCAGATTAGTAATGATTTTGAAGTCTGTAAAGGATTCTTACGGAGGAGATGTAAACCAACTGTGTCCTTAGTCTTCATTAAGACTGAAACAAAACCAAACCGGTTTAATCATGAAGAATTCAGATTACAAACAGAATGGGGCCAAAGGTCCTAGAACACCTATGCTGGAAATAGCTTATGTGAACAGTGGCACATATGGTGATCTTGGTAATATGATCAAACATTGTAATATGGGAGTGAGAGTTAATTATATTTAAACGTCCCATTTTGCTACATTATGTAGTTAATATTGATGAAACTCTGACAGTCTCCTCCTGTGTTCTTCCTACCCTACTCTATTCCAGTCAGATGCAGAGGTTTCTTGCCCACACGTTTGTGGGAGATTTCCTAGAAGCTGGGGCAAAAGGCCAGCACAATGTCATGGATTCCTGGCTTATGCCATTGTAGTCTCTTTCTGACTACCTTCCAGAGTTCTTGTAGGACTCAGAGGTAGATGAGACCTTAATGGTAATCTGGTTTTCCTCATCCCTACTCAGTATAGAGATGAGGAAACTGAAGTCTATAATGGTAATTAATTCTAACTGCCTCTCTCTGGGGCTCTTCTTAAATACATACACACACATTGGCTTCCTGTCTCAGCCAACCCCTTCCTGTTATGTCAGCAATAGGAGACAGAGTTCACACCCTCTGCCTATTAGCCACAAAGGTTTGATTAGGGCTAAGTACCTGCTTACTTGACATAACAAAAAAGGGGTCTTCAAATTTGAATTAATTACCATTACAAGGTCCTCCAAAGTTAAATGAATTACATTAAGTCATTTAGGTAGAAAGTGGTGAATTTAGGACTCAAACCCATACCCTCTGATTCCCTATTTTCCATTTGATCAATTCTCTGCCCAAGCAGTCTATCTCGGGTTTTAATTTATTGCCTTGACCTTTCCCTTTTAGAGACTGAATTTCTTAGATCCTAACTACTATTCTGATTTTGTCTCATTGTCTTGCTCTGATCTATGGTATGTATGTGTACCATGACTCCAAGTGATTCGTCTTATTCTTGCCCCTCTGCTATTCTTTGGCCAGTGATGTCTGAGTATTCCCTTGGATTCAGTCCTTTCCCCTGCCTACCTTCTATGCTGTTCTACCAATCTGACTTTAGTTTTATACATCTCATACTTCTACCAACGGTCCGTTGATGGTATGGTTCTTGCAGTCTTAATATCGTTAAGATATGATACATGTGTTAATAATGTGTATATCATCTGTTGAGTATATCTTGTGTAATATATAGTTTCTTACAGATTTTCAACAGTGAAATGCATTCCTAGGGAAGGTATTTAAAAATAGGAGGGAATCTTATCCAGAAAGTTTTTAAGTAAAAATAACTGTAGTAGATTTCTGAATGAATGAAATGAAGTGACTGAAAAAAAACTATAAAGCATTTACTGTATGCTAAACTCTGGGAATTAAAAAAAATGAAACCGTCCTTGACCCCAGGAAGCTTACATTCTTATAGGAAGCATGACGCATGTAAGGGGGAATTAGCCTGATGAGTGAAGCCTTAGAGGAGATGATTGACACTCCCTTTCCATTGGTAATGATTTATTTGATATCAGTTCTCAGAACAAGCAGCAAAGAGGATTAATACATGTGTTTGGTTGGAAAGGTGATTAGCAGGTTGTAATGGGAAGGAAGCATGGCTAAATAGAGTGGACCATGTGACTTTGCATTTCTATGCTCACCAGTCAAGACAGTGTGACCCCTATGGAGGTTGTTTTAAAGCTGGATGTATTAAGTGCCCAGGAGCATAGCCTTTGGAAGTCTGGACCAGTGGTCCAGAAGGTGCTATCATGGAGCAGATGGGAAGACCTCAGGGTAGAATGGGAAACAGCCAGTATGAGCTAGATAGAGTGAGCAATGGGAGTTTTAATTTATGCACTTTTAAATGCTTTCTTCACAACTACTTTGTAAGGAACATAGCTTAAGTGTTATTATCCCTTTTTTAGAGATTAAAAAATTGAGGCTTGGAGCAGTTAAATTACTTGCCTAAAACCACACACCCAGTAAATGGCAGAAATGAAACTCAATTCACAGTGCCTGCCTTCCAAGTTTAGGCTCATCCCATTATTACCTCTCTGCCCTGCCTGCAGGCATGAAAATAGGCTAAATAACTTCTTATCTTCCTTTCTTATCTAAGAATATGAGGTTTAGTGAACTTCAGTGTTATTTAGTTGAAAAGGTATTGCAGTAGCAAAGTAATGCCAAAGAATCATGAAAGTTGATTTGTGTACTGGCCAGTTGGTGGATTTATCCTCAACTCATTCATTGTAGAATGGATCCATGCTTGAAGTAGGGATGAGACCTTTCATTTATGCATTTATTTGGTTGGTTGTTTATTTTGGCAGGAGGGCTCCTTCCACCTCAGGGACTCCCCAATTTGGGTCAACTTCTGGGATTGCATTTTGTTCCATAGACAGTATTGTTGTTGAGGATCTAGGATCTTCCTGGTTCCTTATGAGCTATACTCTCCAGGCTATATATTCTAGCCCAGTGGTTCTCAACATTCCTAATGCCACAACCCTTTAATACTTGTATGTGGGCATATCTGCATGTGGGCAGACCTGCCTGGAGATGGACAGAGGAGCGGTGTCTCGATTCCTAAGACCATGGGAAATATGTGTTTTCAATGGTCTTAGGCGACCCTGTTCGACCCCCAAAGGGGGCACAACCCACAGGTTGAGAACTGCTACTCTAACCTTTCTAGACCATTGCCCCAGAGATCTCTTCATCCTGGAGTCTGACTCTAGACCTGAACTGGCACAATGAGAATAGCCTCTATACCCATGTGGCTTCTACCTCTGATTAGATGGCTGTTTTCAGAACCTCCACATAAGGAAGACACCCAGGCCGGCCAGGTATTCATTCCTCTCTAGTCCTCCAATGGCCCTCATCAAATACACCTTCCCCTTTCCAGCTCATTAAGTATTTGATAAATTCTTGTTGACTGACAATGAACACATGTCCTAAGAGATTGGAAATGGTGATGCTTGTTACTGTATCTTTTTAAAAACAGAGATCAAGAAAGAGCCAGTTTTCCAAGGTCCTGTAATTAAGCAATAGAACCAAAACATAAACTGTAACCTCTAGCATTTGTTTTGAACTGACTATACTGTGAGGTTCCCCCCCCCCCATCTTTTAGTTTATAAAAAAGAAACAAAATGAAGCATTTTTTAGGAACCATAAGTAAAATTGTCCCTTGAAATTTTTAATTGTGCCATAAATCTCTTTCTCTTATAATTCTATTTTAAGTCTCTACCTGCTGACTCTCCTAACAAAGACATAACCCTCTCCTCACCCCCCTGTTAAAAGGAAGACAGAAAAAAACAAAGATCAGAAAAATAGAGCGAAATTATAAAGGGACTCTTGGAGAGTTAAGATTTTAGTCTTTGCTTCACAGAATGTTAGAACTAGAAAGAACCTGAGAATTCATTTAGTCTAATTACATTTTACAAATGAGAAAACTGTGCCCAGAGATATAAAATTACCAGACTAGGACTACCTATGTGGCTAGCCGCAGAACCAGGAATAGGATTCAACTCCTAAATCCAAAGCTCTTTGCTTTGTACCATATTTCCACTTCATGTAGAATCATTAAAATCAATGATATAAACTCAGTGCCTAGTGGCTCCCTATTGGGACAACTAAGTGGCCCTGTAATTCCTAGGATTAAATAGAAATTCCTCTGTTTGACTTTTAATGTTCTGTACAAACAGACCCCTTTCCACCTTTCTTCTTACATACATTCACTCTTCACATATTCTGCAGTGCAGCCAAATTGATCTTCTAGTTATTCTGTGTACCTGCGTCTGAATCTCCATCTCCTCTCCCCAAGTGTAACCACAGACTGTCCTACATGCCAGGAATGTATTGCTTCCTTACCTCAACTTCTTTAGAATCTCCGGTTTTCTTCAAGATACACCTCAGTGACCACTTTCTTCATGAAACCCTCCTTTCTTGATGCCCACAGCTGCTAATGTACTCTCCTTCTCAATGAACCTGTAATGTGTTTTTTATTTATTCTGTAAATACTTGCCTTCATACATGTTGTCTTGCCCATTAGAATTGAGAATCTTCAGCATAGGAGCTGTTCCATTTTTGTGTTTGTTTCTAATGCTCAGCATAGTGTCAGGCAAAGAGTGAGCTCTTAATAAATGCTTATAAATTGATTGATTGATTGATTGATTAATAGGGTCCTATTCATTTAAAAGACCTCCTACTCTTAAGAAATTGTTCTCTTCTGTCTCCCTATGTCTTTTCCTGTAGCCTAAGCATTAATAATGAAATATAATTGAACATTTTTACTGTGTTTTATAATCACTACTTCAGTCTCTTAAGAGTTGGTAACTAATGGATGTGGTTTCTAAACCCAAACTTCAACTATTATATATAAACTTTTGGTTTTTTTTTAATTTGCATTTTAAAGATGAGAAAATGGAGATGAAGTGTTTTGGAAACAACTAATTCAGATTGTGAATGACAAAACCAAGCTAAGCATCACCATCATCTGTCAATATCTGTCATCCACCTAGTTTCCTGAAAGCCTCCCTGTAGCTTCAGACTACAAAGCTCCTGTGAGCTTTGGCGGGGAGGGAGGGAAGGGAGGATCTGCGTACAGCTAAATCCTGATTATTGCAAATGACAAATCTCCCAAAGGTCACATTATTCGAATTCAGACTGCATATTTTCATTGCTGCAGAACAAATTACCATATTTTACATGATTATAACTTCAAATAGTGTGCATTTGAATACATATGACTACTTCAGGGGATCCACTGTTCACTAATTGGGACCTAACCATATATGTGTTTTGGTTGCTTCTTTTTCATAAACATTTGTTAGTATTTCTTTGGCATTTTCAGATTAGTGGGGCTGTCTAATTTTTAAAGACTTTAAACCAGATAGGTAGGCAGACAGACAGATAGATGTAGATTTCTGGAGTCATCTTTTCTTTCTATTGCATATTTCTGAATCTCTAAATCATGCCTTTCCAATATTTAGTTAATCTTCCTTAGACAGTCTTGCATAAAGAAAGAAAGAAAATACATTTTTGTTGAACCTGGTTTAAGTTATTATCTAAGCCAGGGAGGAAGAAAGCAAGGAGCAGAGCCAGGAAATATCCGGTGTTTCTTTTAGAAAAAAAGTTTTTCATTTATTTCGTACTTCAGCCAAGTTCCTAAATTTACATTTTCCTTATTTTCATAAATATGAAAAAGGCTACCCACCAAATAATTTTAAAATAGCCCATCTCTGATATGTTAGGGTTTTTTTTTTCCAATAGTTTCAGCTTCTGTTGTTTCAACCTTACCTCGGCATGGAAGTAACAGTTTGGGAACAATGTTAGACTGAAGTAAGGTGCTGTGGCGATAAGACTCAGATTTAATCAAATCCAGCCAGACCTACTGCTGTTTTATTTTTTTAAATCCTTGATTGCATCTTTACCTTGCAATGTCACTGTGTGGCATGGTCACCACTGAGGAGCACACAGATGGTAACTGTCAGCTGCATGCATCAAACCTATGGTCCTTCTGGTTATAAGAATTTGCCTTTAGCTAGTGTTCTAATTGTAACAGTTTCCCAACCATTTTGAAAATCAGGCGGGGGTCTTTACATGTACTTTTGGAAAATGCTAATTTTGTAGACACATGCTTTTCTAGAAATGTACTAGACTGGAAGTTGTTTGGTTTGGGTTTTTTTTTATGACATTATGTATGATACCAAGGTCTCTCTGAAGGATTTTGGAATCACTTGTGTGATATGGGCAACACTGGCAAAGGACCACCCAGCATGATATGCCCACATCAAAGAAGATGCTGTGCTCTGTGAGCAAAGCAGAATTGCAGTAGCTCAAAAGAAGTGTGAGATGTGCAAATTTAGTGACATCTCCACTGCCAATGTTCATGTGGATTATCAGTGCCCAACGTGGAATAGTGAATTCCAAGCTAGTATTGGCCTGATCAGCCACAGTCAGACACACTGTACATTAAATCCAAGATAATGAAGTCATTTTGGTCCTCTTCAAAAAGGAAGGACAGCAACCAACCAACCAGCCTGTAAGGGCACAAAAGAGGAGGAAAATTTGAAAGTCAGTTTTTTTAAATGAATGCTAAAAGATAAATAAGTAAATAATTTAGAAAATGGTGTTTTAGCTCAGATTTTGCCAGAGAGGGCCACTCAGATATTGTCAGAGGGGAAATGGATTGGGAATCAGATTCCCAGCTTTGGCATTAGCCATCAGTGTGATCAGGGACAAGCAATTTAACTTTGTAAAATGAAGGGCTTATAATTCATAAAGTCTCATCCAATTCCAGCACTCAACTGTTAGTGCCAGGAACCTAGGATGAATCATTTACAAGACTGGACACTAAATTAGGCTTGGAGATTTTTGACCTGAGTGGCAAAAGGGTCAATATATTTGGTTAAATAGTCTTTGTTTTCCAATAAAAGAGAGTAAACTGAACTATATTAAACCAAAAAATCATAATTCATAGTACTTATACTATTTCATAATGCATTAGAATTCTCTGAGGTTTAGTTTATTAATGAGGGGATTGAACTAGTTGATACTAACTCCTTTTCAGTTCTATTGTTCAGTCATGTCAGTTGTGTCAGACTCTTTGCGACTCCATTTGGGTCACAAAGCACTAGAGTGCTTTGCCCTTTCCTTCTCCATATCATTTTACAGATGAGGAAACTGAGGCAAATGGGGTTCATTGACTTGCCCAGGGTCACACAGTTATTAAGTAGTCTGAGGCTTGATTTGAACTTAGAAAGATGAGTCTTCCTGACTCCAGACCCAGCACTCTATCTACTGGGCCACCTAGCTACCCCTTTTCAGTCCTAATATCCTATTATTCTGTAAAAAAAAATAAAGATTTTAATTGATTCCCAAGAATTTATTGCTGACTCCAGAGCTGGTAATAAAATCTTTGGAGCTGATAGGGACCCCAGAGACCACCTAGTCCGATTTCTTAATTTTCTAGGAAAAGGAAGCCAAAGTTCTAAGAAATTAAATGACTTATATAGCTAGGTGACGCCATGGGTACAGAGCCTGGCCTGGAGTCAGGAAGACCTGAATTCAAATCCAGTCTTGGGTACTTACTAGCTGAGTGACTCTGGAAATGTCATAACCTCTATCTCCCTCAGTTTCCTTATCTGTAAAATATTGCCCCTGCCTCCCAGGACTGCTGTATCCCAGGATGCACTTTGCAAATCTTTAAGTGCAACATTAGCTATATATAATACTAGCTATTAAATGCTAGCTGTTATATAAGGCCAGGTAGTGACTGCTACTGAGTTCCAAGAAATTAGTGGGTGCTTATTAACAAGTACCAGTTCTTTGGATTCTTGCCACTGTTCTGTGTTACTGAAAGTATAATACGGACATCTTAAGTAATTTGTTGAGGCTTTGATTCAATCAAGCTACCAGATTTAGCCTTGACTATTTTTACTTGTATTTAAGGGCCCTGAAATATTAGGAAAAGAGTACTTTGAACATTTTGTTTAATAAAAATCATAATATCCTTTGTTTGACTCATTATAAATTCCAAATTCATGGAGACCAGTTTAATCAGGTTTTACTTCTAGAAAAAAGCATTTATTTATATTAGATATGCTGGAAGGAAAAAAAATGTATTTAATTTTGTACAGATTTGCTATCGTAGATTACATTTCAGTAGAAACAAGTGTTTTTATGTTGTGGCAGTTATCATTAGCATGCACTTATGTCAAGTTTTTGTTTGAGGAATATAGAGAAGCCTATACAGATACTACCAAACCTCGGTTCCTTAACTTCACTTTGGCGAATTCTTTCCTTGAGTGAGTTAGAATGAGATATAAGCTCATTCGGTATGAGGGAATATTTCTGAACATTGCCCCAGTTCTATGAAAATACCAAAAGTGCATCACGAAAATACCAGAAGTTTGGCAACCAATATAGTAAGAAGATTGTTTGGCTTCTTCACAACAGAAGAATTAGGAAAATAACGTAAAGAAACTGTATCCCCCTTTAAATTTTAAATTTTTCTTTTTTGTAAGCTTAGGGATGTTTCTTCAATAAAATCCAAGTATACTTAAAATGGCCCTTAGCCTTAAACCTGCCTCTTGCCCTGAATGATGGATTGTCTCGAAATTTGCCTTGACTAGACCCTTCTTTTTTTAAACATGAACATTATATTTACTAGGAGCTCTGGATTTGAGCTCCTCATAAAGTCATGTTTTTCCTGTATAAAGTGTATTTTGTATGTGTAACAGCACTGACATCCTCACTGTGGAAACAGAGAGAAAAGAGGGAATAGGAAGAACTAGATCTTACTGGTATGGGGAAATCTTTTATTTATTTATTTACTTTGTTTTTAATTTATGGAATAAAACAAGCATGTTTCCATATCACAGAATAAAAAAGATGATTGCATGTGAAACTGCAAATATATTATGCACAACTTGCTATTCCTTTTAAATATATAACAAAATTATCATGTAAATTTCTTTTTTTTCTTTTTTCCTTTTTTTTTCCTTCCCTCCTGCCCTACCCTAGAGATGGTTACTATTACACATAAATCGGTATATATAGATATGTATGTATGTAAAATTATATTATGTTCTATTTATTGGTTCTTTCTCTGGATGCAGATAGCATCTTTCTTCATAAATCTTTTATTGTTAATGGTATGTGGCAATCTTGGCTGAGGAAACCCCCTTTATTTTTTTTTTTGAAAGTGCATTGGATTTATTATTTTTTTTATTAATAATAAATTTATTTTATTAAATTTTTTTTGAGTTACATATTTTCTCTCCGTCTTTCCCCCGCCCACCACCCCAAGACAGACATCCCAGTGTTTCCCCCCTCCCCCACTCTATTCTCTCCTATGTCACTTTTTGG
>CM053580.1:408996637-409032728 GCA_028627135.1 Pseudochirops cupreus
TTCCACCATCCCCCAGTTGATCAATTCCCAATTTTTTGTCACCACAAAAAGAGCTGTTATTAATATTTTTGTACAAATAGGTCCTTTTTCCTTTTTCTTTTTTAATCTTTTTGGGATACAGACCTAGCAGTGGCATTACTGGGACAAAGGTTACGCCCAGTTTGATAGGCCTTTGGGCATAGTTATAAAATTCTCTTTAAGAACTTCTTTACTCTTACTCACCATCCCCCACGTCCAATTAGTTGCTATGTCTTGTTGCTTCTAAGTCTGTACAATCTCTCCTATATGCCCACTTCTTTGTACTTACCCCACAGCTGCCCTAGCTTAGGTCTTTATTCTTTCCTGGTTTTGAAGGAAAAACTTCCTGATTGATCTCCCAACATCTATCCTTTTCCCTCTCCTGTCTGTCCTCCACATAGCTACCATTTCCATATTCTTAAAGCTCAGGCCTGTCACTCCCTTAGAAAAAGAAGCTATATAGTGCCTCCCTATTGCTTCTGGGAAAAAATATACATTCCTGTAGATCTAGAGCCACAGTTTGGCTCTGGTCTCTCTTTCCAGGTTGATTTACACATTCCTCTACCTTACACCTCTGGGTTCTAGCCAAGCTGGCTTCTTTGATGGTCTCCCGTACATAGTAGTCCATCTTCCGCCTATATACTTTTTTCACAGGCTCCCATCCTCCCATACCTCCTCCCAGCTCCTTATTTTGGCATGTGCATCTCTTAGGCATCTTGGAATTTCTACTCCCATTTACAGGACCTGTTTAAACATCTCTTGCCCCCAAATTACATTGAGTTTACGTTGTGCATATTTAGTTCTCTTTGAGCATGTTGAATGTCCATAGTAGAGAGAGTAAGTTTCTTAAGGGCATCTCTCTCTCTCTCTTTTTTTATTTGTTTTTTTGTTTTGTTTTGTTTTATTTTCTTTAGTATCTCCAGCATTCAGCATGCAGTAGGTACTTCCTAAAGCCTTGTTTAATTGAATCTTTATATATCTCCAAGAACACAAACTCAACCTAAACTAACTAAATAATAGGCTACAAGCTGTTGACTGAACTCATTCACAAAGAAGAATACTAGAAATAATGTGCTTCTGTTCTCACTTCCTTTGAGTTCTACTCTTGTTCTGGTTCTAAGAAATTAAACTGCAGTCATTACCACAAGCCAGAAATTCAATCTGTCAAGAACTCTAGACCAGTGTAGAGTGGCCTGAGTGGGTTAGGGTCTGTTTAGTAGACATACAGTCCCTAGAGCCTTTTTTAAAACCACCAATCTAAACTCCAGGTAGCTTTAAATCCATATAAATTGGCTGGACGTGGATGATAAAATTATTTTAGTGTCAAGGGATTTTACCTGTGAATTCATTCTGTTTGCCTCCCTCCACTCTTGCCTCTGGTGGAAGGGTCAAGAATGCATTATCACTACAAGTCACTTAGACAGTTTGAGTTGTTTCTGCAATAATGGTGGTAATTTTGCACTGAGACATCAACAGTTTTCTTACAAATTCTGACTTGAGGCATAGTTTGTGGCTTAGGAAGTTTTCTTTTTGTGAAACTGTCAGGCTCAACTATACTCCCGTATTACCAGAGTAGCAATTGTAGGAAGACTGATTTCAGCTCAATATAAGGAAAAAGATTCCCAAAAATTAGAGCTGTCTTAAAATGGGCCACCTTGGTGGGGTGAAGAGGGTGTTGGATTCCCTGACAGTGAAGGTCTTCATGTGGTGATTGGATAGCACTTCTTCAGATGTTATAAATGGGATTCAAAGTACATCTACAACCTTTGTTTATAGTCTACTCTTTTCTACTTGCTTTGGTTCACTGGGGTCTTCCAGTATGGTAACAATTAAATCTAAATTAATATAGTAAACATACCTTAAAGCCAATACCTCCACCCTTTCAGAATCTCATTGATATTAAATATACATTACAGCAAAACACCAAATTGCTAAAAGGGTTCTCTTGACTTCAAAGTGTGTTTGTAACATAATGCGAAGATAGCCTATAGTGGGAACAGCACTGGATTAAGAGTATGGAGAGTTGAGTCCTAATTCTCTCTTTGCTAATAATTTGATGTATGACTTTTGGTGTCATTAAATGTCTCCTGAGTCTCAGGTTCCTTATGTATAAGATGAGGAGTGTGAACTTGATTTATAAAACCCTTTCTAGCTCTAGGATTCTAAATAATCACAGATGATTCTATGAACCTGTCATCAGTTGAATACATCCTGTGTGTTTTTTCTAGTGGTGTTGAGTTTCACAAATATATAGAGTTGTCTCTAAATGTAACTAAACTAACTCATTGGCTACATATTGGATGGAGCCGCCCAACCCCCAATAGAGAACATATGGGATGAGTATTTGAGTAGGTACAACGCACTATGGGAGGTGCTAGGCCTATACAAAGACAAAAATGAAATTTCCCTGCCTGTGGAGAAATAGAGAATTTCAGAGCTTATAAGGACATGAGAAGTCATCTAAACCTGAACAGAAAAATCTCTTCTTCATCATCCCTGACCAAGTGGACATTCACAGTCAGCTTGAAGACCTTTAATAAAGGTGAATCCATTACCCTCAAGGCAGAAAATTCCATTTTTAGGCAACTTTTTTTTATAGTAAGTGCTTCTTTTTGTTTCAGTCTAAATTTGCCTCCCTGAAATTTTCACCCATTGCTCTTAGTTCCAGAGCTAAGTAGAGCAAGGCTAATCCCTCTGCCTTCTGACAGTGTTTCAGACCCTTTAGTGTGGCCATTATGCCCCCCTAGTCTTTTCTTTCCTGGGACCAATTATCCTCTGTTCCTTCAACTAACCATCATATGATGTAGTCTTCATTCTCTTTTCTATCCCACTCATCCCTCTGAAAGTTGTGACTTGGTAAAGACTTCCTTTGAGTGTGGTTCCCAGAATTGCACACAATATTAAGTCTCTCAGTAGACCATTTGGATGGAGTGGTACATAATAAGACTGAAAAAGTGGGGTGGTGCCACAGTGTAGGGGGTCTGGTGGAATGAGTCCTGGAGGAAGCAGGAGGGAATGAGATCAAAGATGTAAGTAGCTTTTGCACATTTTGTAAGTAGCATTTTGTGCAGTAGGAATAGCTTTCAATAAAGGAAGAAAGAGTAAGTAAGTAAAGATGCTGAAAAGTTTTGCGAAATAGAAAAAGTTGGAACTGATGTCTTATCTCATAGATCGTATCAAATGATCTGTTTTCTAAATGATTTTGCAGACTGTCATTTACTATGAATGTAGGAGTATGGAGGTACAGTGGGAGATTCCGGAGAAATGAAAAGTTTTGAATTGTCACTATGTTGAACGTTACAGGGAGTCATTAAGTGTACAGCAGGGACTCTTCTGAGGGTTGTGTTCCATAAGGACGTAGTCAGTGAAATTAGCTTGAGTATGCGATTTTCCCAGTGATGCTTAGCAGAGCTGATGCAGAGAAATCAGATTGTGGGATTTTTTCAGAGTTGAACATTAAGGAGTTGGGAACAACTCAAATTAGGAAACTAAGGATTCTAGGGTGGTAGTTGGATAAATATTAAAGTATTGGACCATATGGTCAAAACCATTTAAGGAGAGAAGTGAAGCCAACTTGAGCAAAATGTGCTGTGAGAATAGGGATAGCTAAAGGATCTGAGTCATATAACATTGAAAAGTATCCTACAACCTTATAGTGGGAAGGTCACACAGAGGACATCGAGGCCAACCCATACCTGACCACAAAGTTTGACTGTCAAGGGAGGGTAAGAGACCTAGAGCATAGATATGTAGAATAGAAGGATTAAGGGAAGTTGGTTTTTTATTTGTTTTAGAAAAATAGAAAGGAGCCAGTAGATAATGAGAGACTAAAGATGAATGAGAACAAGAGAACAGTTGGTGTGACGCAAGGTTCTGGGGGAGGCAGGGAGAAAGTGAGTCAAGGGCCCATTTAGCAGAATATGCTTTAGTGAGGAATGGAGAGATTGCTCCTCTTCTCTAGACAAAAGGGAAAGAAAAAGAAGCTAGATCTACTGTAAGTAAAAGTCTGAGGGAGGCAGAAACTTTGGAAGCTGGGTTCACAGAATGGAAATTCATCGATATATTGGTGTCGTACTTGAAATTTTAACAAAAGGGTAAACTGAGACAGATCTCCACTCAAGATAAACATTAGCAGGGGCAAGCTACCTGTCAATAAATAGGTTGATGATTTTCTTCCATGAATGCCAAAGACCCTGAGCAGAAGGACAGTTTACCTTGTGTACATTTTGGGGAGTACAGAACAGGGTACACAACATGGAATTAAAGACAACATGATTGATTACAGAGCTGAGGTGCAGGGAACAACATGATTGGGGACTAGCAACAACTGCCCCTTCTTCTCTCTTGAGCCTAAGAAGTGTTCTTTGTTTGAGTGTAGGTGCAAGTTAGTGGCACCAACTTTTAGAAAGCAAACCAGATATCCTTGAAGAAGGCTTGGTGGCTTAAAGATACTAGGCCTGACTCCCTTGCTGTTCACATGAATTCTCAAGGTCAGTTAAATTCCTTGAATAGGAGAGCTGGATTTTTAAGCTTAACCTATTTCAGGCCAACTGAACTTTGAACTAAGTTCAAAGACAAAGAACCATGACTTAAACACTTACAGGACAAAATCAATTACTTGTAAATAGGATCAATAAAAAAAATGATACAGGATCAGTCTTAATTTTCTCATTGGAAACAGTATATGTCTAACAAATTGAAGTCCAAGAATTATGACCATGCTAGCATGTGACTGATTTGTGGTAGAGATGGCCATTGGAGTCAGAGAGGTTGGAAATTTGTGTGGTTAGATTGTCAACAAAAGTATCAGTCGTGAAAGGATGATGTCAGGGGAAATAGTAAAAACTTCACTGTGAATAGTTACTAAATTCCTTAAGAAAGTTGGCACAGTGACCTGGCAATCAGTACACAAACCTGACATCACAGGTTTGTGATGCATGGACTTGAAATAGAAAAGGTTATTGAAGAATAAAGATAGGGAAATGGTCTGGATGGCAATTGAGAGAGAGAAAATTCACCATTCCCTCTTCTTGGTCCATGTGAGTCTATCTCAGAGAGTGAGAAAAAGTGGACTCCAGTGATGAGGGTTACGAGGCTTGGTTCAGGTGAAATTAGTAGGTGGAAGTAATGTTGGTTATGAAGAGGTATAGAAGGAGGGGTGGATTTCTAGGAAATCCTTTGAGGGTCCTTAGTCTGAAACAAATTACTGGACTCAAGCAATCTTTTGGCAGAGTTAGAAAAGTTTATTGTTATGCTGACTTTGCAGCGGGTGGAAGAAGGTTAAGGATAGCCTGCAAAGTGTAGGGGTTAGAGGTACAGTTTTTATAGTGATAAAGCTGTCAGTCATAGGTTAATTATGCTAACTAGGTGGGTAAGGGTGGAGTTAGGGAGGAGTTTGGGAGGAGTTTAGGAGTGGTCAGTGCTTAAAGGGACATGTACTTTTTGTAGCAACTGCACAGACGTATTACCCATAATTCACTGGGACATCCCCCTCAGGTGTGCTACCAGGAGGTGTGTTTTTTGCCTTGTGACATCACTAGGTTACTTTTGGTCGAGGATGGATGAGATAGGTCCAGTCTGTTACTCATCTTTGACAATATGGCTGTTTGGAGGATAGGTTTGATTGTGCCAAATTTGGAAGCTAGACTGGTTAGGGATTCTGGAGGTACCCTATTGATAATGTTGTTCAAGGATCTTGGGTGCAGCTAGCCACGTAAAACAAAGGAGGTATACATTTCTCTAAAAAATACTTGGATGATGTATTCATGGCTGTGGCTAAACAATTAATGAACTGTAGCTAGACAGATTGCTGGCTCAGGGAAAAGACTTTTAGGCTAGGGGTAAGGGAGAGGCAGAGTTAATGCCTTAATGGCTGGGGGAAAGTGTGACTTTTACAACTTAATTGCACAGGCTTATTACAAACTGATGTTACAGAGAAACTCGAACACAAAAATATAATTTCACAAACTGAGGTTACAGACAAAAGCATCCCAGATCCCATCAGTTACAATATCTCACTCTTTAGGTAAGTTTATTGAGAAGGGTAGAGGCTCCAAAAGGTATAATGGAATGGGCTATAAGATAGATAAATTTGTTCATAATGGGCCTGAGGAGGAAATGGGCAATTAGAATAGGGATGAGAAGTTGGTAGGAATTTGAGCATTTGGTTTGCATTGAGCCTAAATGCCAGTCAATCAATCAGTCAACATTTATTAAGTGTCTACAATGTGACAGACATTGTGCTAAGCATTGGGGTTACAAAAAGACAAAAGACAGTGCTTGCCCTCAAGAAACTTACATTCTAATGGGGAACACAACATGCAAACAAGTATATGCAAAGTATGCTATTTAGGGGTAAATGGGAGGAAATTAACAGAGAGAAGGCACTAGGATCTAGATTCAAAGTGTATGAGTTAGCTTGTGAAATCACTTAGCACCCAGGGATCTAAGAAGTAGTGGGGGATAAAGTAGAGGGATATTCTCCATCTGTAGCAAATAAATAGTAGAGGACTTCAAGGGATTTATCTTCCCCAAATGAAAATCCTTGATATAAATGCCTTCATACTACAGCTTTTTTGTCTAACTTAAGACTATGGCATCATCCAGATAGTGCTTTATTTCAGCTTAAGTGAGAACAAGTTTATATCAGTTTATGCACATAGGATAGTCAGTGAAAATTGACTTTTATAGATATTATTTACCGATAGGCATTGCTATAGTTGTAGCACACTTATATCTAAATAACAAATTACTCAGTTTCTGTGCCACAAAATAGAAGACATTTTTTTCATGTTTCTGAAATTTCTGAAAATTTTATTCATGTTTTTGAAGACATGCTCAAATTTCCGCTACTCGTTGACTTCCATGTGCAGAGACAATTTCTTTAAAATTAGTGGGAAGAATAAATTACCTACTTATGATAAGATTTATCCAAAAAAAATTGAGGTTTTATTCTTTCATGATCCATTTCCTCCTTCTCCATCACAGAAAAATTAATAAAACCCACATTAAGTTTATCACTATGTTTTATGGGAAAAGCCAGATTAGTAATTATGTACTTTATGCAAGGCCAAACTGCATAATTCCTGCATCTATCAGCTATAGTTTCCTTAAAGAGTTTCCAAAAGGACCAATAAATTTGGAGTACAATTTCTATCCCCCACTTAGATTGTGGATTTAGGTTGATTGGGTTGTAAAGGGAAAAGAAGAAAATGTTTGAAATTGTGAACTCTCTCTGTTGTGCTGGATCACAACTTGCTATAAGAAAACGGGGAGTGTGGGTAGGAATGGCTAGTTCAGCTTATCTCTTGAGATCCATCCAGTGCTAACTGTGATGAAATTGGCAGCTTGAAACTTTAAAGAGCCCTTCAGGGGATAGATGTCTTTGTCAAGAGTAGGCATATATGTGGAAAAATCAAGTAATAATAACTATATGTGTATATGTATATGTGCATGCATGTATGATAATATATATATTTATAAAATAACTATAGATACATATATGTAGATGTGGATATATACATACATATATATGTATATATCCACATACACATATATGTACAATAGAATAGATATTGCCAAGGGGATAGGAATTAGACCTATGATTTCATTGGTACAGGGAAATCCCAGATGAGGAAGCTACAAGGAATGGTTTTGATTTCTGACCAAAAGCACGGTGCCCAGAATAGTGCCTGGGACATAATTAAGGTATTTAATAAATTTTTTTGATTAATTCATTCTGTCCTAGCAAGTTTATAATGCCAAAATTACTTTGTCCACATGGAGCCAGTGGCAAAAACAGGCAATGCCCACAGAAAGGCAGAGGAGGATTGTTCCTTTTCAAAAGGAAAACTAGTTATTACCAGTCAAGTCACTGCAACTACTGATGCCTTTGCTTCTTTTATCACACATATCATAACATTTTTGTCCCTTTGCTCTGTGGAGTATTGGTCTTGCTAATTGTCTCTGTCCTGGCATTTAGAACCTGAATTTTTATTAGATGTGATACTAAAATAAATGAGTTATTGACAAATATCTCTAGATTACAGATTCATTACCTTCACAATAATAGTGCTTTTCAAGTACTAGAAATGCATGAAATGCAACAAAATGATGCTAATATGCATCTACATTAGACTTTTTGCTCAGAAAGACAAACTTTCCATGGGAAGCAGTAAACTTTGTAATGAGATTCCCTCCAGCCTCGGTGGCTTTCCCCATGTCCACTGGTGTACGCTGGCTGTAGTTTGAGATTTGTAGCATTCAAATTCACATTTACATAACACAGTTTCATGCGATTGCTGTACATTTTCCAGTTTGTTGACTTGTGCTTTCCCAGCAAACAAACAATGACAGAATTCTCTATATCCATTAGCCTACTTACTCACTGGATCTTGAAACAGAAAATCCTTTAGTATAAGCAAAGTAGAGTTGGCTGCTTGCAAAACTTCAGCTGGGATTTTCATTTCCTTTAACTTAGGAGGCTGGAGGGAAAACAATAATTTCTATAACCTGCTACCTCTTGTTTTACAAAGGCCAAGTAGAACAGTATGTGAATTCTTTTGCCTTCTACTTAAATAAAGGTTGAAGCTTAATTTACTTTTTAATTCTGCCAAGTGAGATCATCTTAATTATTCAGTCTGAATTCCTGCTATATAGTTTGCATAGTAGGAATTCAAAAACTTATTTGATCAGTCAAATATTCTGGTTGTCAAAGTGGTTTTGACATTATATCTTGAGTATAATTGAATCTTTGGTGACCCAGGAAACACTTGGAGGGTGGTAAATGTCAGTCAGGGTGATCATATGAATATTAATTATACTTCACCCTGACTCTATCATTTTGATTACACCAGTCCTCTTCAGTAATGAAGGACGAACCGTTATCACCATAGTGACGGGAAATTCCAGTTAGAGATATTTAGATGTTATATAGCCTCTGTCTTACAACATTGCTGTCTTATAAAGATCACTGCACACAAATCAATAACAAATACCACCCCCTCTTAAATTTATTTTAAGGTTATTTTCATAATTTAATATTTCTATAAATTACACTCCTACACGCACCACCAAAAAAGTCCTTTTGACTTGTGCCTCCTAGCCCAAAGAACTTCAAAATAAGCATTTTGTGTTACAAGTTCTGCAGTCTTCAAAAACCACCTTCAGAATAGAGATTCCCAGAGAGAAAGTCATCGGTCATCAGGTACAAAGCACAGTGACCAAATATAAACCATAAAAAAGTAGTCAGGTGATTAGGAATATTACAGCACCCCTTCAGTTCTCCACAGTGGTTATGCTGCCAGCCAACACTGCCACTGCCTATTTTTCCTACTTTTAAAATCCATCCTCTGAAGACAGAAATGTTTAATACTCATTGCCAAAATGTGGCACACTGACAGCCCCAGAGAACCTAAAGTCAATTTCTTAATAGAGCTGTTCTTCATCACAGGTATGGCACGGCAGGTGTTCTTAACTCGGACTCTGTGAGCTTGTAGGTGTTTTTTTAAAGATATTTTGATAGTATATTTCAATATAATTGATTTTACTGTGTATCTGTGTATTTTATTTCATGCTTTTAAAAGTATGATTCTGAAAAGGATTCCATAGACAAACTGTCAAAGGGATTCCTGAAACAAATAAGAAAGGTTAAGAAACCCTGTAATATAGAAACAGTCAGGTGCAAGCATGTTAGCTTCTCTCTAATATGTGGTAGCTAGTAAAACAATTAGAAGGAAGGAATATATACATTAAAGTCCCTGCTAATTATGATATTCCTGCTGGCATTGTTAAGGGATGAATAAGTTGCAAAGTTGTCTTTATGAACTGTTCTTCAAAGTCTAAAAGAATACCAGTCCATTAATGCTACCATCATTAAAGGTTTCTTAAATTCTTCCCTCTCCATCTATATCCCTTCAGTTTGCAAGTCTTGTCAATTCCTATGTGTTCTCTCCAGTCTCTGCCTTCTTTTCAACTCCCAAGGCCTGACCCTTCTCTCTGCTTACTTAGAGAGAGTAATATATTATTAACCTCTATGTCAGTTTTCTTACTTCCAGTATATGACCTGTACAATCCATCCTTCATGCTAATACTCAAGTAGTATTTCTAATGAGCCTTTCTGATCATGTCATTCCTATTCTTGGGGGGGGGGGGGAAACCTTCAATAGCTCCCCTTTGCCTTCAGCATGGTCTCCTAAACCTGTATTAAGACAACTCCAAAAGACTCATGATGGAAAGGATATCCACTTCCAGAAAAAAGAACCACAGAGTTTGAATGCATTTTGAAGCAAAATACTCTCTCTCTCTCTCTCTCTCTCTCTCTCTCTCTCTCTCTCTCTGTCTTGTTTTGTTTCGTTCCTTCTTTTTTGTTGTTCATTGATTATAATTCTTCTTTACAACCTGACTAATGCTTAATGCCAAGGTATTTGTAAAGCCTATATCAGATTGCATGGCGCCCAGGAAGGGGGGGGAAGGGACAGAAGAGGGAGCAGGAGAAATTTTGGAACTCAAGGGATTGTGGAACTGAATGTTGTTAACTAAAAGTAGAAAAACAAATTTAATAAAATAAAATTTAAAAAAATAATCTCCTAAACTTGAACCTATGGACAATCCGGTCCCAGTTCCCATCCAGCCTTCTCTGTCCCTGTTCCCATCTTTCAGTACTCTCTCTGGGAATTGCTGCATCACTCAGCTTTGAATTCTAGAAGACTGTAGCCTCTACTCTGACCATCTCCTGGTCTGCAATTGTGCACATATACTCTCCATTTGCCACACACACATACACACACATGTGTGTTCTGCCTCTTGCTCTAAAAATCATAATCAAAAAACCACTGTTGTTTCTTTTGAAAAGGCTAATTCAGTTGACTTCTACTCACAATCCTTATGATTTTGTAGACAGGAATACATTTCCTGGCCACCATTGCTCTGGTCTTGTCTCCCCTTAGTAGAATATAAATTATTTGAGGTCAAAGATTGGCTGCTTTTGTGTTTCTGTCTTCAACACTTAACACAATGCCTTTCATGGTAAGCACTCTGAATGTTTGGTTGGTTGTGTACGTGTGTGTGTTTTTCATAATTTATTCTTCTAAACTGTTCAGTGTTGACATTTTTACCTCCATGCCTTTGAACGCGCCATCCACCTGCCTCTAATGGGCTCACCTACCCCAACTCTCCGGCTTCCTCTATCCACAAATGGAAAGGACCCCTCCCTCTTTGCATTTCTCGCAGTACGTAGTTTGGACCTTTCTTTTGCATTTTCTTTATTCTCCTTGGTACCACAGTTATTGTATCTCTGTCTTGGACTTTATTGTGAACTCCTGGCGTGTGGAATCTGTGCTATGTTAATTTTTTTTCTATCCCTCATACGTAGCGCTTAGTGCTTAATGCATATTTGCTGAATTGAAAGTGATCAAATGGGGCGGCTAGGTGGCTCAGCCCTGGAGTCAGGAGGACCTAAGTTCAAATCCAGCCTCAGACACTTAACACTCACTAGCTGTGTGACCTTGGGCAAGTCACTTAACCCCGATTGCCCTGCCTTCCCCCCTCCAAAAAATAAAAAATAAAGTAATCAAACCTGATGGGGGAGCTATATTGGTTATCTCATTGGTCTCCATTATGGGCCAAATGACATTTGTTGTAGACATTTGTCTACAACATGTTATTTACTACCAGAATTGCCTTGTTAATTGAATATAAAAGGCATTGACCAAGTGCCTACGATGTGCCTGGCACTTTGCTGAGTCCGAGAGACAAAATCAAAAAGTGAGAAAACTACAATGTAAAACTGCTGAGATATCTTTAATGAATGACAGATATTTAAAAAGCACAAGGAGAAGTAATGATGCCTGGATACTTTATTCATTGAATCTGTATATAAAAGAATCTGACATCATCACTTTCTCATCTATTTTCCCCCAAAACCCAAGAGAGAAGGTATCCAAGAGACCAAATCTTTCTGAATATTGATTAGCATGCATTATTGCAGCTTTGTCCTTTTATGCATAAGGAAAACGTAAGAACAAAAGCATAAGTTCAGTGTATTTACCACAGCAAGCTATAGTTTTTAATTTTTCACAGTTTCGTGCAGATCAGCTAGAGGGAGAAAGATTCGTATCTTTCTTTCCAGAGCTCATTTGCAGCTCCATGTTACTGCCCTGGGAGAAGAACACCATTACAAAACAGAAGCCCTGTACTTAAAAGCAGCCCTTTGGAGCTACGGGGAAGTAAATTTTTTTGTCAAATTCAAATGTTCAAAACTATTGTTCATGCTTGAGTCAAGCTCTGTTTGCATTTTAAAAAATACTGTCAGGTATTGATTTTATTGAGGTATCTAAAATTAAATACTTCAAAATTTATGTGCCCAGATGTTAATAATAGTGGGTATCACAGCTTGTAAAGGACCTAGGAAATTTGTTCTTCAGCTGTAGAAATTAGAGTTGAAGTTATTAATATTTTCATCATTGTGAAGACTGCAAGGTTAATTGCTTTTCAGAATTGTAAGACTGCATCCAGTAGCAAATTTTCATATGATTCTGTTTTTCAGATGATGGGGAATTTTATTAAACAGAAATTTTACACGTTCCTAAAAAAGTATGTCTGTCTGACAGAGTCAGGAACACTTAGGAAAAAGGAGTCATAGAGAAAGGACAAAATTCTGCCAACTTCTTCATCTAAATAACAACAAAAAATAACAATAGTGTTCCAGAATATTAAATGGGGTGGTTTGGATCTATAATTTCATTTATGTGGGAAATTCCCAATGTGAAAATGTCCATCCCTTGTGCAGACCTGTAATTTACCTGTAATGTATAGTCTTACATATCATATATACTATGTAGTCCTATATAGAATTATATTTAATGTTATTTATAATATATTATATTATATCATATGTCATATAATTATATATAAATTATATATTTTATATAGATATAGATTACCTGTAATACAGTTCCAAGGTCACAAGGCCAGGTGCCTTGCCTATAGTCCTATGGCCAGTATAAGTGAGAGGCAGGACATGAACCCAGGTCTTCCTGACTCTGTTACCTCATGCTGCTGCCTTTCAGTAATAATAGTAATTGATGTAGTGTGTTGTATAGTAGGTTTATATAGTAGGTTATGATTTGTGTATGTTATGTCTTTCAAGCCTCACAACAGCCTTTTATGGTCAGTGCTACAGGTGTTATTATCCCCATAGTATAAGGAGGAAAGTTGAGACCCAGAAGGCTTCAGTGATTTGCTTAGGGTTGTATTGTTTGTCAGTGTCTATGTTCACATCTTCCTGACTACAGGTTTAGGACTCAATTCTTGACTCCGTTTTAAAAAGACATGGGGAACATCAGCTCTAACCCCTTTTCATCCTACCAATTGGTTCCCTGAGTGTAGAAACATAGCCTGCATAAGCACGTTAAAAATTTCTCATTTGATTTTTTTCCCCTTTCTCCACTTATTCCGTAACAAGTTCGTTATGACTCTGACAGTGAACTTCACTCGAAAGGGATGTGCAGGCCAGCCTTCTTGAGCTTCCACAGAACATATTCCATAATGCATTGACTGGTCAGATAGTGAAATAAAATTACATCCTGGGCCATGATGGCTTAGCATATATACTTGTTCTGCAGACTCTTCATTCTATACCTGCACTTTATAATGTAGGCTGTACAGAATAGACTGTTTTCTCTCTACATATTCCCAAAGGGAGAATCAGAATAATGGTTAAAAGTAAAGCACAAAGCTTGCTGAGCAGCCTTCCTGGTTGTTGGCCAGACATGTTGTAGATCAGCAGGTGCATGGGAAGCTCATTAACAACCCATGTGGTGCCAGTTTCTAGGACATGAGAGCCTAGCCCACGAGCAAGTTCATGGCAGATAATGGCACCCTGAGATCTGCACAAGTCAGCATGGTGCCCTAGGCATAGTACTTGTCTGAACCACGAGCAAGTTCAGTTTCAGAATTTGTAAAAAGTACTTTGTAAATTGTAACAAGTTATAGAAATACATGGCAGTCTTGTTATAATAGCCTATATTTCTATATTATATTACCTCATTTGATCTTCGTGCCAACCTTTTGGGGGTAGTTCAGGATGGTATCATTTTCTCCACTTTGTAGACAAGAAAACAGGCTTGTAGAGAGTTTAGGTGACTTTGTCCAGAGTCATGTCAAAGTAATAAAGCAGAGGCTTTAACTGAGGTTGTCAGGTGCCAAGTCTAGTGATTTTTCCAGACTGATTTCACAGTACTCCCTCATATACATTACATACTCCCCTCTTCCCTGTGGTTCCCATCTCCCAGCTCCATACCTTTATACAGTCTGGCTGGTACACCTGTAATGGCCTCCCTCCTCACCTCTGCCTTTTGAAATCCTCAGCTCCCTTGAGCAGCAACTCAACTGCTGCCTCTCACCTGTGATCTCTCTCAATCCTTGAAGTTTATTGGTGTTCACCACCTTTATAAGTACTTTCTCTATATGTTGTATACAGAAGATTTATTGTTATATATAATAGAAAAGTTATGTATAATAAAATATATAAAATATAATAAAAGTTATATGTAATAGAAAAGTTATTGAAATACAAGGTGGTAGTGATTTTATCCCTACACCAACGAAATTACAGGTCCACTTTTTCAAAATGTGTCTCATCTGTGTGCACACCTCATTTCCTCCCTCCCCAGTAAAATATAAGCTCTTTGAAGGCAGATGTCTATTTCATTTTTTAAATTTTATCTAGATGCTTAAATGGTAGTAGATGCTTGCTAAATCCTTGTTGAATATCAGTTAGAAATCAGGTGAATGAAAACAAGACAGAATCTTTGTAGACTTTGTCAATAAATTGCCCTGTAGAGGCAGGATTAAACCCGGCTTGCAAAAGGTTGGGTGGTGCTCAGAATGATTGGCAGCAACAAAAGGACTTGAACATATGTTAGTTCTGCATGAGAAACACCTTTTCTAGCGCTGGGGGAAGACAGAAATAAGAGGACAATGAAAGATAGATGAGTTGGCTGCTCACCACAGGCATCTGTTGTTCATGCAGACATAAGTAAGAAAGAGGAATATATTTCTGAGAGGGTAATGGATTGTCGGAGTCTTTTTACTCTGCTTTAGAGAGCTGATGCCATGTGTCAATATTAATGTTCTTTCAGTGAATCCTTTAAGGGATCTTTCCTTAAGTACTCATCACAGCACTTGCATTCCAAACATAATTTAAAATCACACCAAATCCAAGCATAACTTAAAATTTAAAAATCATTACCCCAGCTTGGTACATTCAGGAACACATCTGTATTTAGATGGGACATGCAAAATGTAATAATCTAATAATTTTCCCTGCTGCAAGATATTTACGTTGGCTTTCACGGTGTAAAGACTCCAAGAAACTGTGGATTCTGTAGACCACACTGTCTCCCAGGTAGGCTTCTATTGCATGTCTAAACCGCTATAATACAATTATCCTTTCCGCATCATGACTTTCCCCATCACAGTATATCACAGGTTGGCATAAGAAATTAAATGGGAATTTTAGGAGAGTTTTGAGGAAGCCACAAAAGATATGTAAAGGCCAGCAGACAACACAAAGCCTGTGACCAAACACTTAACCCAGATTTTACAGTAAGGTACTGTAAACAACTTATAAAAGAAAAAGAATAAATTCAAACTTCTTCTCTGATACAAAAGGAGGGCCAAGAAATTTTATGCTGATTTTCCAGGTCCTAGGAATACCACATCCATAACCCCCACAATGTGGAAGGGATCACTGTACTTAGGGAGCTTTTTTTTTCCAACATTAGACCTCTATCTACCACACTGCAATTCCCACCCTTTGGTTGTAATTTTGCCCTCTGAGGCCAAGCAGAACAAGTCAACTTTCTTCTACATGACAGCTTTTTGAAAGCTTAAAAAATAATCCATTTGCCCCTGAATTTTCTGTTTTTTAGACTAACATCTCAGTTCTTTCAACCCATGACAGAAACCGTGGTCTAGTTTTGAGATGCCATATGTAAAAATATTTATGTATAAGTTTTTACACGGTACATACAGATAGATAGAAAGTCGCCTTAAAGGAGAAGGCCCTAGCAGCCAGGAGAATAAGAATTGGCCTCCTGCAGAAAGTAGAGCCTAGGATAAATAATATAGCTAGTAAGTGGTAGAGTTAGAACCAGAGCACAGATCTTCTGCTGGTTCGGTATTAACTCTATTTGTCTTATTTCCTGAGTTTGCTTTTAATTGACCAGGGTAAAGCCTGAATCAGGATTTTCTTTTAACAAGCATTAGCTCATATGAAAGTATTTTGAAAACCATGACGAGCTATTGCAGATGTGATAATAATACTACTTGATATTGTTACTGTACTTTAGGGTTCACAAAGCATTTTATGTAAATTATCTAATTTAGGGTATCTAGGTGGCACAGGGGATAGAACACTGAACCTTGGAGTTAGGAGGACCCAAGTTCAAATCTGGCCTCAGATACTTACTAGCTGTGTGACACTGAGCCAGTCACTTAACCCTGATTGCCTCCAAAGAAATAAAAATAAAATTATGTGATTTGTCTTTACCTGAATCTTGTGAGATAGGCACTATCAATTTCTTTATACTGATTTTGCAGATGAAGTAACCAGGATTTCAGAGGTAAAGTGACTCATGGCCACATAAGTATTTCAATCTAGATTCTCCAGATACTTCTTAATTTATTGTGAAGTTGATCAGTTTTTCTATCCCCAATTTATAGATAAGGAAATGTTGGGTATAAGGGCAATTCTACAAAAGAAGCTTGAGGTTTTATGGGAGGTGTGAACATGAATCACACAAGCTGAGAAGGCAGGGTGAAAGGGTAGTTTGTGCTTCCATACTGTACCACTAGGAGAGGTTTCCACATGGACGAGATCACAGGTGCACTAAGAGATTGAAACATTCATTTACTGTTTCCTTAAATGTCTTTGCCTTGAACTAATTGTGTGTAAATAGATTGGTGAGAGCTCAAGAATTATCTTTTTGAGTGGGTGTGAACACAAATAGTACTGGTAACCTGAAGTAAGGGCAGAACAAGAGATTGGTGGGAGGGGAAGGAGTTTAGGGAAGTTTTTGTTTTGTTTTGTTTTGTTTTAAATATCTGACTTATCGGTTCCAACCAGTGAAGTTGTGGGCACATATGTACTAAACAGTGGGGCTTGGGGGGGTTGGTGTTCAGAGGACAGCACTTCTGATCTGAGCACTTGCTAAGCTTTTTCAGGGCTTCTCATCCACCTTTGGTGTCCACCTGTCATTTAGCACCCACCTGTGGCTCCAAGAAGCTGTGTCATATGCAGCAACCACACCCTGGTGAAAACCATCTTGGCAGGTGGGCTAAACCAGCTTGAGGGTATCTAACAGGCCTGAAACCATTAGTGAGTTAGGGAGATGTCTACCCCAAGCATGTGAAGACATCTCCCAGCAGGATGGGCATGCCATGAAGGAAGCTGAAGGAGGCACTGTGGAGCCTTTAGAGCTCGTTCAGACGTCGAAGACAAAAGGTCATCCACTTCATCCCAGGCCATTGACTTCTGTCCTGCGGCTGGACTTCAGTGACTCGGGAAGAGAGAGTGAGGCTGATGACTTTGTGCAACTCTGCCTCATTTAAAATTAATTCATACTCAAGTCAAAACATCACCCACGGTGTTTTGTTGGTCCTCTTCAAAAGCAAAGGACAAATAACATTTCTATTATATAATAACTCATTTTTATAGAATTTTATAATTAAATAAAAATATTTAGTTTAACAAAAATAATTTTTCTCACACCAGACCCTGTGCTGTAGTTGGTTTTGGCTTTGGAAGTAGGAGGTCTATTCGGACCTGTGATTACATCAGATCAGGGAATCCCAGTGTGTAAGCTATATCTGTAAGTGTATATCTATATCTTAAAGATGAGGTCCCTCAATTTTAATTTGGAATCTTAGGAGGTTGCATAGGGCAGCTAAGTGACTTGCCCAGGGTGACCCTTCAGAGATAGGCCTTGAACCTTGAGCTTCCTAACTCCAAGGCTAGCTCTCTGTCCACTGTGGTCTAAATCTTTCTGTCTTCATTTCAGTGATGAACAGACTTCAGCTTCTGGAAACTGTCCTGATGGCTAGAAGCCTGGTCCTAAAGTCTGAAAGACCTGGTTTCAAGACCTGCCTCTGACATATACTGACTGCATCGCCCTGGGCGAGTCATCTAACCTCTCAGTGCTTCAGGAAGTCCTTTAAGGCCTTGTGACAAAAACACAGGACTAAATTAAAAACAAAAATAAAATATTGATGCTTAAAAAGTTAAATAATGTATCTAAGGTTAACAATAATAATAATAACAAATAACTAACATTTATTTAGCACTTAACTATGTGCTAAGCACTGTATTGAGCACTTTACCATCATTATCTCATTTGATTTTTATGACAACCCTGGGAGTAGGTATATTATCTCCATTTTACAGATAGGGAAACTGACACAAACAGAGGTTAAGTGAAACCACCCAGGATCACCCAGTTGGGAAGTATCTAAGGCCAGATTTGAACTAAAGTCTTCCTGACTCTGGGTGCAGCTCCCTATCCACTATACCACCTCTAATAATTTGCAGAGCTGCATCTTGAACTGAATTTTTTTGTTTACTACTTCAGTACCCTGTCCATAATTGTATACTGCCTGCCCCAGCCTGTGAAATAATTAAGTTAAGCCCTGAAGTGTTTGCTCTGGCTTCTTCAGTTCAGTGCATCAATATATTAATAATGTGAGTCCATTGTGACACATTCATCTATTTGGATTTAAGAGAGAAAAAAGATATATGCCCAGGTTTCTGATTAGAAGCAAGATATCTGTGTGTGTATGCGCACACACGCGCGTGTGTGTTTGTGCATGTGCGTGTGTGTTTGGGGGTGGAGGGACACTGGCCTTGGAATTAGAGGAGCTGGATTCGAATCTAGTCTATTTTATTTATTTCATATGTGGGTGACTGCAGACAAGTCTCTTTGCCCCTGTAGGCTGCAGTTTTCTCAAATAATATGATGACATGACTTACTCCATAACATTTTTTAATTCTCACATCTTAAGAATGGAAACTGTTTTGATATTTCATGATGGACATTTAAAAAGACTTTAAAACCACATGACAGATGGCTCTACTAGGTTCTTACAGGGTCCCAGTTTTGCTAGATTTTCTAAAAGTTGCTATCATATTTCTCATGCTGATTTGAATGAATTTGAAGATTTGCTGTCATCCTCTCCACCCCTTCCCCATCTCACATACACATATGTGAAGAGTCTTTATAGTAAATGAATATTTCAATGTTGAGGAGATTATACAGTGCCGCAAACAGCCTTTTGCAGTCCCAGGCATTCTGTAGACACTTAATTTATATTCATTGAAGATGATAGAATTTTTCTGATGTTAATATTAGAAATGCAAATAGCAACCTAGCTCAGATAAGAGCTTTAGTGCCTGCCTTCTCTAAATAGTTTAGAAGAATTACTTAATTTCTTCTTATATCAGTGTGATGTAGTACAGGTATTGTCCACATTTTCACGTGGAAAGATAAGGAGAGCAGAAGCAGGAGAACATTATACACAGGAAGTACCCCCAGTGCCTCGCTCGGTGCTTGGCTCACAGTAGGCAAGTAATCAGTGCTTACTAATTAACTGATTTATTGACAATAATAATCTAAATGAAAATTACCCTAAAGGGAAGCTGCATTCACATCAGTTATAATGACCTCTCTCCATCCTAGAGAATGAACGAATGAGCACTTATTAACCACTTAATTATGTGCAGGACACTCCGCTAAGGGCAAAGAATTTACATACAAAAGTACTGTGGTTTCTGCCCCTAAGAGGTTATTCTAATGGGGGCAGGCTCCCCATATATGAGAGTGGCAACCAGAGAAGAGAGCTTTGGCCTGGGCAGTCACTGGGATGGCGAGTTGATCCAGAAGAAGAACAACTTATAATAAAGCTCCTAATGATAAAATCCTCTATGTCTTAGTAGCGCAGCAGGATGTGGAGTCAGATCCAGCCTCAGACGCTTTAGTGTGTGTGTGACCCTGGGCAAGTCATCTCAAACTTTGGTCTGCCTCAGTTTCCTCAAATATGTAAAATGGGTATAATGATATCACCTACCTCTCAAGGTTGCTGGGAAGATCAGATGAGATAATAGTTGTAAAGTGCTTAGCACAGGTCCTGGCCCATAGTAGGCATTTAATAAATGCTTGTTCCCTTCCTTCTTTCCTAGTTAGCTGACCTACTGGACAATCAAAGTAGTTCAGCCCCAGGGCAGTAGCTCCAAAGGTGAGCTCAGTTAACTTCGTTGGATGCTGAGGAAGAGTAGGTGACCAAACACCCTTCCTTCTTTTCGGTTATAATTGGTGAGAGGAAGAGTACTGCATATGCTCAGATGCTCTTGGTTTTGCCTATTTTTCTTTGTAACAAGAGGAGGGATCATTGTGGCACAGATATATTGTGAAACGACTGTAATGTAAGTGACAAGACATCAGTGGAACATTTTTTTAAAGAAAAGCAGAGAATTAAACATAATGTCCAGAAATAAAACCCCAGGTCTTTGGGGTACCCAGTTTTGTGCTCTGATCAAAGAGATGATGCTGCCATATAGAAAAAGAACAAAATTGAAATACTAGCCAACCACAAGTAAATCAGAATGTGAGATAGGAGCTGGTCTGTTAATCTGCACTTCAGTCTACACATCTGTACTTTCTCATTGAAGAAAGGTTACTGCTTGATTCAAGAGCTGAGGAGATGTTTCTTGGTAAGAGATAAGGGCACTGTCTATACCGACCAGAGCTACAGGATTGAGGATCTTTTGGGAGTGAGAAAGGTCATGGGAAGAAAGAAGAAGAAGATATCTATATGTGGAACATCTTAACTAAATGGCCATTGATAGTTCAGATAATGCCTAAATAAAGGACAACTGAGTTTGTAGGATCAGTAAACCACTTTCGTAATTTTCTGGCAAAGTCCAAGATTGTCTCGTAAGCTAACACGGTTTTAAACCTGTTATGCTATGTCACTGTAGCCTCTAGGTAGCATAATGGATAGAGTGCCAGGCATGTTGAGTTCAAATTTGACTTCACACACCACCTTTGTGTCCCTGGCAAGTCATTTCACCCTGTTTGCCTCAGTTTCCTCATCTGTAAAATGAACTAGAGAAGGAAAAGGTAAACTACTGCAGTACCTTTGCCAAGCAAACCCCAAATGGGGTCATGAAGAGTCAGACAGGACTGAAAAGGAACTGACAACAACAACAGGAGTTAGTAGACGTCAATTCTCATCTTTATTCTGTCCCGATGCTTGCGAATGAGTCACTTCATCAGTCTTTCCCAGTCATTTGTTCAGTTTTCCTTATCCATAAAACGAGGAGTTTGACTTTGTGATTTTCTAAGGAAGGAACTCTTAAGCTGAGGTCTGTGGACTTGCTTTTTTAAAAAAAGTGCCTTTCAGTATAATTGATTTCCTTTATAATTCTAAGTACTTTATTTTATACATTTAAAAGCATTATTCTGAGAAAGGGTACATATGCTTTGCCAGCCTGCCAAAGGGGTCCATGACACAAAAATGGTTAAGAACCCCTACTCTATTTCATATTTCAGATCTCTCCTTTTTGTGTTTTATTCTAAGTAAAGCAGAAAATAAAACCTGAAGATCCATAAATAACAAATCACCAGTATAATTCCGTAGGAAAGAAATAAATGTGGGTTGTCTGCACAATGTATAATATAACCAAGTCATCCTTTCTCAGGGCTCACAGCATAGGACAAGCCTTCGTTAGAACAGTAACATTGGTTTGGGGACATGGAGGTGAAGCTGGTTTTGAGAAGATACCGAGTCCTCAAAATGGATCCAAGGGGAGAACAATAGAAGCAATTAAAGGGTTGGCAAACATGTGTTGTGAGGGAAGGCTAAAAGGAGGGGGGCTGGTGTGTCTGGAAGGGAAGCTACAGAGGAAGAAAACTGTAAAGTATTTAAGTATAAGTGGTAGTGGATGTTTCTTCTCTGTGCCCACAAATGACAGGGCAGTGTTGAATAGACTTCAGCCAGAGCCTGCTTTATTACTTATTAATTAGGCATTCTGTAGAGAGGTGCTGTATCGTTGTAGAAAGTGGTCTGGTTTCAGGTCAGGTGAGACTGGACAGACAGCCTGAGTGAAGATGATTGTTCTTGTGCTGCCTGCTTCACCAGCGAGGTTGTAAGAGCAAGTAATGGCTTGTTGCTGTTGTTTATTTGTGTCCCTGGGTACTCTAATATTAATCCTTCCTGCAACGCTCTGAATCAGTGAGCTACAAAAAAGATGCTGCCCTGCATTGGTGGAGACTTTCCTCACCTAGGAATTCCCTATGCTAATGAAATTACAAGTCTAGGCCCTATTCCTGTCCCCAAGACTCAAGCTTAACAGATGTTTGTTTGTTCGTTGACTTTGTAAAGCTTGAAACCCAAATAAAGTCATCTCTTACTATAAGGATTGTGAGATACTGAACTGTCCTGTTAAGGGAGGCTTATGGAATCTTGTCAAAATGAAGCTCCTTGAGGGCAGAGACTGTTGTATCCCGCATACCTGAAACAATGTCTGGCCTATGTGAGGTGCTTAATAGGTATGTGCCAAAATGAATTCTCTTGAGATTCTTTTAGAGCAGTTATACTCTGTGCCATTCCTTTAGCAGCTAATCCAGTTTGGTGATGCAGTGCACAGCAGATAGAGCTTTGGTCTTGCAATCAAGAAGACTTATCTTCATGAGTTGAAATTTGGCCTCAGATACTTACTAGCTATGGGACCCTGGACAAGTCACTTCGCCCTGTTTCTCTCTGTAAAATAAGCAAACCACTTCATTATCTTTGCCAAGAAACCCCAAAATGGAGTCACAAAAAGTAGGCTATGACTGAACAACAATATTATTATTATTTGCATTTCCCCAAATCTGTTACTAGAGTATAAAGTAACTGAAGAAAGAAACCATCTCATAATTCTTAGTGTAACCTACAACGTCTAGAGCAGTGCAACATACAACAACACATCGTGAATTCTCAATAAATTTGGTGTGAATGCATGACGTGCCACTAAAACCCTTCTCATGTGCCTCATTGTGATGTAGAGGTGATTCTGGATTCTGTCTCAAAGGTAGTGTTCTATAGACAGCAAGCTCAGAAAAGTCCTGCCAGAGTGGAAGGCATTCAGATATGACTTGATGATGGATTGCATTTGTCATCTGTGGATGACAGTGGATAGAGTATCAGACCTGGAGTCAGGAAGACTCATCTTCCTGAGTTCAAATCTGGCCTCAGACCCTTACTAGCAGTGTGACCCCAGGCAGCTTACTTCATCCTATTTGCCTCAGTTTCCTCACCTGTAAAATGAACTGGAAAAGGAATTGGCAAACTACTCCAGTATCTCTGCCAAGAAAACCCCAAATGGGGTCATAGAGAGCCAGATACAACTAAACAGTAGATTTGTCATACAAGTATCAACCTACCTGATTTTAAAGAGGCATGTCACCATAGTAACTCAGGAAGACCTTAAGGTAGGAAGGGAAGAAAGTATCTGTATATGTATATATAATCATATAATTAAGAATATTGCTTAGAATTAGTAAACAGTATTGAAGGCTGCCATTCTATGGTGGTCTTAATGCAGCACTACCTGGAAACAAGAGCTGGATTGATGATCTCTTCAGGTCTCCTTCAGAGCTGAGCTTCTCTGTCTAATTGACAGATCTGTTATAAATATTTGTACTCTTCCACATAAAGATGCTATTCTGTGAAAGTACCATATCACTCTGACCCATAAATTTGCTCAGCAGTTGTCTGCTTATACCTTTCATGGGGCATTTGGCTGTATCTTCGCACCATTTGGATGCTTACCTTGTTTACCTCGTTTCTTATTTCATTGGATTCATCTTCCTCAAGAGATTGAGACTGTTTTGCATGGCAGCACCCCAGTTTAAAGATTAATACAATTTCTGGGAGAAACCATAGATTTCACACATATTCCTTCACTCTATTTAGATGCTCCTTTCCTAATTTTAGAGTTCCTTTCTGTTTCTGGGAGTTCCTAGAAATGCTGTCTGTGATTGTGCATGCACAATTCTTCGTGTTTCCTAGGAGTATCCTGTTTTTCTTGTAGGGACCATGTTTTTAGTTACTTACCTCCTTTGCTGTATGAGTGCAGAATTGTCCAAGAACATTGAAATCCAGATCTTTTATAATGGTCTCTATGACTTAAACTGCTAAATTTGATATATTACATTATGTTATGTTATGCTGTGTTATGTTATGTAATATGGTTTAAGGTTTCTCAGTTATTATATCTATGTTCTTTATATGTTATGTATTATATATGTTTATTATTTTATGTTATATTTATTTATGTTACATTTTATTTATGTTATATTCATTATATTATGTTATATTTATATTTTGACATTAGTCCAGGGACTAATGCTATTCTGTGCTATAATCCTTTCTTAAGTATGTCCGGATCTTTTCCTTGTAACCAGGAACATCCAACTTATCTTTGTTCTTCTGAAGTCATTTCAGTCATGTCCAACTCTATTCTCTTCTCTTCTCTTCTCCTCTCCTCTCGTCTCCTCTCGTCTCCTCTCGTCTCCTCTGTTCTTTTCTTTTCTTTTCTCTTCTTTTTGGAGAGCGGAAGGTAGGACAATTGGAGTTAAGTGACTTGCGTGAGGTCACACGGCTAGTTTTGTGTTAAGTGTCTGAGGCCAGATTTGAACTCAGGTCCTCCTGACTCCAGGACCTCTATTCACTGCGCCACCTAGCCGCCCCATGTCCAACTCTTTATGACCCAGTTTGGGGATTTTCGTGGTAGAGATACTGGAGTGGTTTGCCATTTCCTTTCCAGGTCATTTTTACCAATGAAGAAACTGAAGCAAGTGATTTGGTGGATTTAGTGATTTGAATTTAGAAAGATGAATCTTCCTGATTTGAATTTAGAAAGATGAATCTTCCTGATCCCAAACGCAATGCTGTATCCACTGAACCAGCTATCCCACACTTTTAACTAGCTCAAATAAATCTAAATTTAAAAAAAATTCTGCAAAATAAACATCTTTATAAATTGTTGCAATATCTGGAGAGTATTCATTTCATCTCCAGTCATTTAATTGTTCTATGATAACTAATTCCCTTCTAATATAATATCTCAGGCATAGTTAATGTTATATGGAGACTTAGCAGTGCCTAGCGGTAAGGTTGCATTTTCTTTTAGAGCAGATCTGTTTCAGCTGTTTATCTGAAAAGCGACAGACCATTTCTCCAAATCCACATCCCAGGTGTCTGCTGTCAGAGTTGTGCTTTGAAACTCACCTTCTAGTACTGCATTGTGTTAATATTGACTACCCTTTTGGATATTAAGAAATAATTAAGTTCATCTGAGCCTACGCATCATGTCCATTTCTTTATTTCATGAAGACTCAGGTTTCTAGGTTTACATTATATTCAGAGAAAACCCTTCACAGATTCCCAGTGGGTAAGAGTGGCAAGTGTCACCTATATATAATGTCCCAAACAGAATAAAGTAGAATGGATCTCTATACCCTCAGAATTCTTTGAGACAAAGCAGTAGTCTCTGACTATTTTTCTGTAAGGCGTGTGTGTGTGTGTGTGTGTGTGTGTGTGTGTGTGTGTGTGTGTGTGTGTGTGTGTGTGTGTTGTAACTCATACTCTCAAGTAATATGGTTTAAGGTTTCTCAGTACAGTAATGTCTCTCTAAGACCTATATTTTTCTCTTCTGCCAGACTTTCTCAGTTTCTGATCACTGCCTTTCCTATAGAGTTCTTCATTCCTCAATGACAGCTTACGGTTTTTCTGCATAATTCCATTTGTTCTCTTTTTTGGAAGAAAAAAAAAATTGCTCAGATTTCTTGTCCTTTTTGCTTGAATTCCTCAAAGACAATGCTATCCATCTTAATCTGTTAAAAGTTGTATTTTGCTGCTTCTTTTATAAATTACAGTAATGTAAAGAAGTTTTAAGTTACAGAATTAAGTTAAAGAAAGATTAAAGTTACAGTGTTATAAATCATTATGCAATCAGTTCTCATATCCAGCATGGTCAAAAGATAATCCTGGTTATTCAAGAGTTCTATTTAATTGATAATTTCCCAATGTAACTTTTATGTTGCACCTGTTTATAAAGAGTTATATCGTAATCTGTGCTCACCACTAAGGCCATACTATTTGCAGCTTTATACACTCTTTCATTGTTGATTCAGAAGGCATTTATATGTGATATTTCATGCTCGTCCTTATGAATACTAGTTATTTTTTTATTTTATTGCTGAGTGTTGGTAATTAAAATCGTCTTAACTGTTAGAATGCCTGGAAGAGCCACACTTTGCTTCAGAATAGCTACAGTAAATTAATCATAGGGTGAAAGGACTTAAAGGAGAGAAATAGAAATTATATTAGCTCAGATACTAATATGTAGATGAACCATTAACTCAGTCTCTTTGATTTTACATTGTATAAATGGAAATATTAGATATTCATAAAGTACTTTATACTCATGAAGATTTCTATAATCATAATTATGATTTCTTCAGTGGAGCCCTCTATATTAAGTTGATATTATAGGCAGCTTTATTAGATTTCATTTTCCCTATTTAAAAATAATTTTATTGGGGTGGCTGGATGGTGCAATGAATAGAGCACCAGCTCTGGAGTCAGGAGGACCTGAGTTCAAATTCAGCATCAGACACTTAACACAAAACTAGTCATGTGACCTTGGGCAAGTACTTAACCCCAGTAGCCCTACCTTCCCCCCTCCAAAAAGCAAAAATAATAATAATAATAATGTTATTACAAGTTTAATGATAATCAACAAATACTAATGATAAAGACAATATGTACTTGAACCCCCATATAAAAACAGTAACTGTTTCTTATATAGATGTTAATAAAAAAAATAGATTATTCTTAATTTTTTTCTGTTAGAAGTAGAGCAGCTAGAAATATTTTTGGATAAATTAGTTGTTTCCTCATTTTAATAGTATCTTTGCTATGCCTTAGAGAATCAATGTGGTAATAAGACACTCCAGAAAAACTTCCAAAATTTAAATCTAAGGACTTAGATTTACATCCAGGCTTTGCTACTTCCTGAGTGATGTGGAATGAGTGACAACAGCCTTTCTGGGCCTCAGCTTTCTCACCTACAAAATGAGTCCATTTGATGACGTCCAAGGTTCTTTTAAGATTGGAATTTATAATCCTGGGTGGTCCAAGCAAAAAGGGCCTTCATCGTTAGCTCTTTCATTCTTATTGTGTATTGACAGTTTCTACCCATCTGTCATCCCACCATCGAGGTAATCGACTTCTTGCTTCCCTTCAGCCTTCTTCTGATTGAAATTTTGTGTTTCTTAACATCTATGCCAATTGAATGAAAAACAACGGTAGCTTCAATTTCTTTTAATTTGTATTTCTCTAGCACTAAATATTGGAACATACTTCTGAGTGATTATTAACAATTTGTCTTTCTCTGCCTTTTCATACACTGCCTTTTCCTACACATCCTTTGATTGTTTTGCTACTAGAGAGTAGGTAGCCAGTCACTGAAAAATTTATCTTAGTTATTTATACAATCTGTATGTCAAACTTTTATCACTTATACTTAACACATACTTAACCTTTCCCATTTGTTTCTTTTCATTTTATTTTGGCAGCATTACTTTGTGTTGTTCAGAATCTTTTTTTTTTAAAATAAACAGTGCATCAGTTTTGTCTATGAAAACTATTTAATTGGCAAAAATATTTATCTTGGATATGTGTTACTCTTTCTTTATATTTTAAAATTATTAGTTAACATATCTAGGACTTTGACCCAGCTGGAATTTATGGATATAGTATGAAGGGTGGATCTAAACTAATCATTTGTTAATCTACTATCAGTTCCCCCTCCCCTCCAAAAAAAAACCAAATTAATTAATTAATTGGTTTTGTGTGTATAGGTTTCATGTTTTAATTCTCCATGGTATTGTGTTGAATTTTAAGTAAGTTTTAGTTGATATCTTTTATTTTTTTCTTCATAATTTTCCCAATTATCCCTCCCTATCCCCTTGAAAAGATCCATCCAGTATAACAAATAGTATTTTTAAGACAGAAGAAAAAAGAAAAAAAAAAGGAGAAATTAACAACTGATTAATACATTGAAAAAGTCTGAAAATATAAGCAATGTGCCACACTTGCAGACCTCCTGATGCCTCGAAGGAATGGACCAGGAGTGTCTTCCCCTCTCCCTTCTTTCACCCATGCTTGTTCTTTATAACTGTGCGACATTCACTTTTCATTGTGTGTGTATGTGATTATCCTTTGCTCTGCATCGTTATGGTCATTTATATATGTTTTCTTAACTGTGCTCTCTCGTCACTTCGCTCCGCCTCACGTCATTCATTCTCGGCTTCTCCGTACTCATCATTTTCATTGCCGTCTATAGCATGGTTACAGTCCCTTCCACTCCTTCTTGTACCACACTTTGTCAGCTGTTCTGCAGTTGGTAGACCTCTGCTGTGTTTCCTATCCTTTGCTACTGTCCCTTTGATTTTTAAAGATGGTTTTTATCCTACCACCTGAGAATTTTCATAGTTACCGCTCTTCATGATTTTGAAACCTAGCAGGGGGAAGTCCCTCTTCTTCTCCCCTTCCCCCATCCACATAGTTCCTCATGATGGTCTTGTCTACATGAATTTTCTCCATGAATTTTACTATAACTTTAATACTACAAAGTAACCCATTCACATTATGATTGATATTTCATCAAATTGATACATTTTGACATTTTACTTTACCCTTCTCTCTGTTCCAGACATTTTCTGTAACTGTGTCCCATGCCTGGAATGCTCTCCTTCCTCAACTTCACTTGTTGACCTCCCTGGTTTCCTTTAAGTCTTTACAAAAATCCCACCTTCTAGAGCAGTGGTTCTCAACCTTCCTAATGTCGCGACCCTTTAATATAGTTCCTCATGTTGTGGTGACCCCCAACCATGAAATTATTTTCGTTGCTCCTTCATAACCGTAATTTTGCTGCCATTATGAATCGTAATGTAAATATCTGATGTGCAGGATGTATTTTCATTGTAAATTGAACATAACCCACAGGTTGAGAACCACTGTTCTAGAGAAACGCTTCTGCCAACTCCTCTTAATTCCAGTGCTTTTAGTTAGTTCCTATTTGTCCTCTATATAGCTCCCTTGGTACATATTTGTTTGCATGTTGTCTCCGTCTTTAGACTATGAGTTTCTTGAGCACAGACACTGTCTTTTACTTCTTTCTGTATGCCTAGTACTTAGCACAGGGCCTGGCACACATAGAAGGTGTTTATAAATAAATTTTACTTATTGATTACCATGTGTATAGGGGGCGTCTCAACACAACTTCCTTAATTTCTGAGAAAATCATTTAAAAGACTTTTAAAAATATTTATCTTTTGTGTATCTTGGTAAGTTAATGGCCAAATAACTGATGTATTTGTTAAATTCTAAATGGCATTTTTGTCAGATTTTGTTGGTGATTATAGAAATGTAGGTTTTGGAGAGACAAAATGGTGTAATGGAAAATGGTAGAAATGAAGTTCCAACCCTGCCTCAGACATTTGCCAGCTGGGTGACCCTGGGCAAGTTGGGTTCAAATCTTGCCTTGTTGTATGACCCTGGTCAAATAACTCAGCCTTTCTGGGTCTCAGTTTCCTCATCCGTAAAACAAGAGGGTTGGACTGAATAACCACTAAGGACCCTTCCAGCTCTAAATCTATGGTGCTTTGATTTTCTATCTCATTATTTTGCTAATAAGATCATAAGCTCATGGATTTAAAGCTCTTTACCACTCATAATCCAGCCCTCCTTTTTTTAGGGAAGAAGGAATATGCACAATTCTCACAAGAAGGAAGTTTATCCTCGAGTTCTTTTTCTCTGCCTTCTCCATAGTATCTCATAAACTTTCATAGATCAGTAATAAAAGCACACATTCTCCATGACTGTAATGAGAGAAGCTCCTTATAGAACAATAGTCATAACTGTAATGACTGACTTCTTTGCTTCCAAAAAGACAGTAAGTTTTTTAAAAACTTGTTGTTGTTGTTCAGTCATGTCTAACTCTGTGTTGTCCCCATTTTGGAATTTTCTTGGCAAAGGTACTGGAGTGGTTTGCCTTTTCCTTCTCCATCTCATCTTACAGATGAGGAAACTGAGGCAAACAGGGTTAAGTGACTTTCCTAGAGTCACACAGATAGTGTCTGAGGCCAGATTTGAACTCAAAAAAATTTTTAAAAACCTATAGCACAGGTTTTTTCGAAACAGAGGTTACACAAAATAGTCTATGTCTGTAGCATTACTACGGACTAACAGGACGGTTATTCATCCTGTCAAAGGATCACAGAACTAGAACTGGAAGGACCCTTAAAGCTCATCAGACCCAACTGCCCTCATTTTGTAAACAAGGTTAAGTGGTTTTCTGAGATCACACAGGTAGTTGCAATGCTGAGAATGAGGAAGGTCCTCTGATTCCAAATTCAACCCTTTGTGAATGCTCACAACCATCCCTTTAATAATGTGTTTCACATTTTCCAGGAGTAAGAGGCAAAGTCACTAGCCTATAGTTTATAGCAGGTTCCCCATCCCTGACTTATAGACTACCTTCTCCTCCCTTGCTTATATATTTGATTTGGGGCCTTTGCCCTTCTCCAGTTCTGTAGTACCTCTCTCATTCTCCTAGCCTATAATTGTCCTTTTCAGCCTTATCTTTGCTAAGCTTAGGAATCTAAACCATATTTTCCTCATAAAAAAGATGTGCCTAATATAATGTCTATCTCTGTACTTAGAAGCGGCCTATATTATATGTGGATTAATTTCTTCTTTAATGGTTTAGAATAATTTCTTTGTGAACCTTTCTGGTTCTGTTTTATGGGGCAGCTGATAATAATGCTTTTTATGAGTAGTTTAATTTTGCTTTCTGAGATTAAATCATTTATGTTATTTCATTTCCTGTTTTAAGTATAATATCTTCAATTTTATAGATAATTATCCATTTCATTTCTGATTAAAAATAATATTTCAAGGCACATGATCCTATATTTCCCTACATTCTTTTGCATTTTTGTAATTCCCCTTTCTGATTTCTAACTTTGGTCACTGAATTACTTAAATACTTTTAAAAATTAAATTTGATAATTATTTATCTATTTTCTTTGTACTTTTTTTAAAAACAGAAACAGTGACTTTGTTAATAATTTTAGTGGTTTTATTTTCTGTATCTGGAAAAGAGATTCTAACATTCTTTGACTTCTTCCTCCTGTGCTCTCTAAGATTGTTCCAATATATTACATGCTCTTCTAGTAGATCCTACCAAACTGGTAAACCTTCAGCTACAGCTCCATTAATGGACAGTATGTTGTCTGAGGACAAAATTAGCTAATTTCAGAGAGACTCATCACCATTCTGACTTCTAGTTGTTAAATTTCTCAGCTGCATCACGTCTCTAATTCCATTTACAGAGTTATACGTGGGATATAACCTATTCAAGTGAAGAGAGGGCTCATCACAAAGAAGGCACTGATCCTTAAATTAATACCAGAATTTTCCATTTTATTAAAATCTTTCCTAATCTTAATGATTTCTCTTTTCTTCCTCTGTTTCTTTTTGATGTTTTGTTTTGTTCCTTTTCTGAGTTCTTTAAATGCAGAGTGTTTCTCTTGTTAATAGAAGCATTTAGCACTTTAAATTTGGCTCTGAGTACTGTTTTGACTATTTCCCATAGATTGTGATAAATCGTAATCATCATAGCTGACGCTTACCTGGTGCTTTAAGGTGTAAAAAGTGTTTTATATGCATTTGCCCCCTTGATACAGAATAATATACATCTAGTGGTTATAAAGCGTGTTGTGAATCAGGTGGATTGTTATTATTAATAATACATAATGTGTTATTACTCTTCATTCTGCTGTATGAGTGATGTCTTGTGGTTATTGTTATTATTCTTTGTCCTTTTATTTAATGAATTCCTTTTATAAACTGATTGTCATATAATTACGTCAAGCGATCAGCCAACATTTACCGAACACTTATTGTGTGCCGGGCTTGATACCAAGCCCCAGAGATAACAAGGAAAAGGCATCACTCGTTCTTGAAAGTCTTTGACCTTCGAGAGTTTACAACATAAAAGAGAAGTTGGGGTTGGAGTTGAGGGGATGGTGCTGGCATCTATTGATGATGGGGGGGATCTACATACAAGATACAGGGTAGATAGCAAGTAACCCTAGGGTAGATGGAGGCGGGAGAAGAGTGGGAAAGGCCTCCTGCAGAGGATGGGGTTTGAACAGAGTCTCAGAGGAAGCCAAAGGTTCTGAGAGGTAGAGGAGTGAGCATTTTCAAGCAATAGGACTGTGCAAAGACACGCAAACAGAAGATGGAGTATGCCTATGTTTAGATCAATTAGTCAGTAAACATTTATTAGCACCCACTGTGTGCCAGGCATTGTGCCAAGTGCTGGAGATTTAAAAAACAGGCAAAAGATCATCCTTGCCTTCAAGGAGCATACAATATAATGCTGTACATAATGAAAATTAATTTGTTCTCATTTTGAATTATACCTTTGAGAAAGAGAAATTTCCTTAGCTTTCTCTTAATATTTTATGTTTTTAATTAAGCTTTGTCAGCTACCATCAATGACACTCCTTTTAAAATTTTAACCAAATTAATTTAACGAAATTAAAAACTTTAATCTAACAGTTGGGATTTTTATCTTTGTAGACCTTGCTTCATATAATGTTTTTTGTAGATAGTGTGATGTATGAGTCCATGTGTTAAGGTTTTAAAAAAAAATAGAATTCATACCATTTGTGATTAAATTAGCAATAATAAGATTTAACTTATCTTCTACCATTGTTTGTTAAACTATTTCTTTTTGTTGGTGCCAAATAATAACAGCACACTTCCTGCCTTCTCTTAATAGTCATAAAATTATAATCAGTAATTAGTAAACAAAAGTGGCATCCACTGTCAGTCACAATCACTACTTTTGCTTAATTGTTTTTTAGGAATTCAGTGTGTGGGGATATCATTTGGGTATTTGTTTAGAGACAGAGGTTATATTAAAATGTTCCCCATGCCTGGCACTCTCTCTCTCTCATCATCTCTGCACTCCCCACCTCCCACTTCCCTGATTTCCTTCAGGCCTCACCTGAAGTCCCACCTTCTTCCAGAAGCCTTTCCTAATCAGTGCCTAAGATTATCTCTAATTCATTCTAAGTATATTTTACTTGTGCCATAGTTGTTAGCCTGTTGTTTACCCTCATTAGACTGTGACCTCCTTAAGAGCAGGGTCTGTTTCCTGTTTGTACACTTTCTTTATATCCCTAGTGCTTGGCACATAGTAGGTGCCAGTATCTAGCACAAAATAGATGCTTAATAAGCTCTCAATCATTATTGATTAGGGAAACGCAAATTAAAAGAACTTTGAAATACCATTTTACATCTGTCAGATTAGCTAAAATAAAGGGGAAAGTGACAGATGTTGGAAGGAATGTGGAAAAACTGGGATATTAATTCACTGTTGGTTGAACTGTGAACTGATCCAACCATTTTGGAGAGCAGTCTGGAATTATACCCAAAGAGTTATTAAACTGCCTATATCCTTTGACCCAGCTATAGCTCTACTAGGTCTGTTTCCCAAGGTTATTAGGGAAAAAGGAAAAGAGCCTGTATGTTCTAAAATATTTATAGCAGCTCTCTTTGTGGTGGCAAAGTACTATAAATTGCTGGGATGCCCATCAGTTAGGGAATGACTGAAAAAAAGTTGTGGTACATGATCGTGATGGAATACTACTGTGTTATAAGAAATGGTGAGCTCAATGATCTTAGCAAAAACCCGGGAGGACTTTCATGAAATAATGAAGAGGAAAATGAGCAGAACCAAGAGAACGTTATATATATAGTAATAGCAATGTTGTTTTAGGAACAACTTGGAGCAACTCAGCAATTTTGTCTATTAAAAAATAACCAAATTAATTACAAAGGACATATGAAGGAAGACATCGTCTGCGTACAGAGAAAGAACTTATAAATGGAGCTATGTATAGAATGATTTCACATATCTGTATGTATGTATGTATGTACACACATACACACACACACACACAAATATTTGTGTCTAATAGTAGCCATCTCTACAATGGGGCAGGAGGGAGGGCAAGAAGGAGAAAAACATGCATATTAGATTGGATTGACTTCCCTTTGAAGAGTCCAGAGAGCAAGTTATGAGGGAGTATTTGGAGAGAGTAGTTTTCATTTGAAAGATGAATTTGTTAGATAGTCTACAGAAGGTTTAGAAGAAAGTAGGAGTAAAAGAAGAGAAAGCATTGATTTGTAGACAACTTTCTCAAGGAGGAAAGATAAGGGATGATAGCCAGTAGGGAGTGGACAGTTGACTTAAGAGGGTTTTTTAAATGAGGGAGAGGTCTGGGTTTCTACTAGCAGCGGGGAAGTGTAAGCAGAAAGAGACAGAATGGGATAATTCGAGGGAGCGTTCTGCTAGAGAAGACTTAACTTTTATTCTGTCATGTGTATATTTTTTTACAGCTCTTCAGCTAATTTACTGTCTTTCCTTGTGTGACTTCATAGTAGTGGTATTTCTTTTTGATGCTTCTGCTTTTACCTTCTGAGAGGGATTAGGCAGAGTTGGATCCCCTTTTAATCTTTTGCTGTTCCATATTCCTGAGGCTTCCCAGATGTTAGGGGCAGTAGAGAAGCTGCCTCCCTCCAGTGCTATTAATTGGTTATCCATCTACCCTTCGAGGAGGTTGTAAAGATTATCTCAGACTTCCTTGTTACTGTAATACAAAGATATTTTTAGCACTACCTGCTTTCAAGGCATTGGTTTCCTTCATTTCTTAAATGAAGGGGCTGGAGTAGTTGGTCTCCAAGGTCTGTTCCAAGTCTAGACTACTATGATTCTATTATCCTATGAAGTTTAAAATGTCAAATTTTATAAATGCTGACTGACCTTCTACATAATAAATTAATAACTATTTCATAGACAGCATGAATGTAACTGAAATTGTAAAGTACTATAAAGACTTGAGGAAAAACCATTTGATTCAGGTAGTATAAATTGGTTAAAGGGATATTTGAGAGCAACCATCAATAATCTATATAAGTCCATTGTTCTTCCTAGGTAACTTTGCTCACCAGCCCTTTCCTTGGTACTCATGACATTCCACTTCTCTGCCCACAGACACCTCTATATCAGACACAAAATATTTTTAGTAACCGATACACAGCCATCACACAGATCCAGGAAGGTTATGAATGTATGGAAGGTGCCTCTGATTATTGAGTTTTGTGATTTTGCAGCATTCGTATCCTATATTCTCCTACATAGCCAGCAGCTATTACAGGCTGTCACTGGGGTGCTAGCTAAACAATGAGAGAGAACTTTTAAGAAATGCTTGGGAGACTCATCAAAATCTCCATTAATACTTTTAAAAGATGCAATGGAAAGAGTGTTCTAATCAAGTTAATGGACAGCATGAACCTATATGCATTAGAAATTGGAAACAAAGAGAGAATGGTTTTAGAAAATGAAAACTGGAGTGTTCTTAGCTGAGTAAATGCACAAATTAATTGGCTAATCAGACTTTCACTCTAGTCACTCTTAATTTGTTAAAAATGACCAACAAAAATTTAGGTTTAAGCAGATCAAAGAATTGGGGGATGGAGATGTATGCTGTTTGAATTTGAATTGTGTTAGAAAAAAATAGCTAATCAGCTCATCTTCTCTTCTTAACCGTAGGTCTCCATGTAGGTAGGGATCATCTTTTTATCACACTTAATTCCTTCAGAGTCTCATAGAATGCCTTAAGTATTATAGGAACTTGATAAATATTGATTGAATAAATGATAAATGCTGAATGATCTTTTTTTTTAATTTTTTTTTATTTACTCATTTACTTTTAATTTACAAGATTCAGTTCCACAATCACTTGAGTTTCAGATTTTCTCCCCTCCCTTCCCCCCCCCCCATGGTGGCGTGCAATCATGTATAGGATTTGCAAATACTTTCACATTG
>CM053580.1:409033228-409054162 GCA_028627135.1 Pseudochirops cupreus
GGGTTTGCCCCTTCCACACTTAGCACTTAGTACTAAGTGCTAAGTATCCTGCTAAACAGATTACTATTACATCATCTTGCCAGCCAATTATTTGACTTTTGAGCTCTTTGCCATGGCAGAACTCTGCTTCCAGAGTGGAGAGAGCTCTGTCTCAAATCACTGGAGTTTTAGCAAATATTGCCAGAGCTACGAGAAGGGCACCCTCTCTAACGACATCCCAAGCTCTGGCATACTGGCCACATACCCCAGTTCCACCACCCAAGACCCAGATCCAGATTCAAGCAGGTCAAAGCAAGAACAATTACCCTCTGAATGGTCACTTGGTCCCCCTGTGATCTGCAGGCCAGGAGCTCTGGAGGCAGCCATGTGGTGGCAGCTGTAGTGGCCGTGCCTCCACTACCTCTTGCCCCGGGGGCAGGGGCTGGACTGTGCTCTTCTGTCCCCCTGTTCCAACAGAGCTCCCCACTGACCTTTTACTTTCTCTTTGGCATTTATGGGTTGAGAAGTCTGGAAACTGCCACAGTTGCTGGTGATTCACTCTAATGAAGTCTGCTCTGGCCAGTCTGTGCCACTCTAGGTCTGGGACCTTGTAGCTCATGCAGGACTGCTCGGCTCCCAGCTCGGTGTGATAGACCCTTCCGGTCATCCTTCCAGGCTGCCTTCAGTGGGAGATTTGTTTCTCTCTGTCACTTTGTGGGTTCTGTAGCTCTACAATTTGTTTAGAGTCATATTTACAGGTATTGAAGGTGGGTAGAGCAGGAGCTCACACCAAGTTCCTGCCTCTACTCCGCCATTTTGGCTCCATCCCTCCAATGTTTTTATTTTTAAAACTCTTAACTCAAGGATATAGTTCAATAGGAGAAACCACTTCTTTTTTCCTTTACTCACTCCTGAAATTCTATAGGAATATAATTTTCCTTTAAAAATGGATATAGAACTATACCTAGGCAGTGCCCTCTAAAAATAATATAAGGTATAACAGCTAAATGGGCAGCTACATGGCTCAGGGGATAGAGTCCTGGGCTTGGAGTTAGGAAGACCTGAGTTCAAATCGGACTTCAAACATACTCAGCTGTATGACCCTGGGCAAGTCACTTAACCTCTGCCTTCATAAAAGTGGAGGCAATGGCAAGCCACACAAGTAGCTTTGCCAAGAAAAGTCCATGGACAATTAGTTGGCCCAGGGGTCACAAAGAGTCAGACACAATTGAAGGACTGGACAACAATGACCAAAAAATAATTCCTCTACTTGCTTTCAGATGTATATGACAGAGTCTGAAGGTAGGAACATCATTATTATTATTATTATTTTCCTGAGGAAAGTCCAACTTTATGATCTAGGTTACCAACTGCCCCCCCTTTTAAAAAAACTTTTTAAAATATTAATTTATTTTTAGTTTTCAACATTCACTTCCACAAGATTTTGAGTTCCATATTTTCTCCTCATCTTTCCCCTCCTCCCACCCGAAGACATTGTGCATTCTGATTAACCCTTTCCCCAACTTGTCTTCCCTTCTAACATGCCCCCTCCCTTTCTCTTATCCTCTTCCTTTCTATTTTCCGGTAGGGCAAGATAGATTTCTATACACTATTACCTGTATATCTTATTTCCCAGTTGCATGTAAAAACAATTTTTGAAATTTGTTTTTAAAACTTTGAGTTCCACATTCTCTCCCTTCCTCCCTACCCACCCACTCTCATTGAGAAAGCAAGCAATTCAATATAGGCCATACATATGCAGTCATGCAAAACACTTCCATAACAGTCATGCTGTGAAAGACTAACTATATTTTCCTCTTATCCTCTCCCACTCCCATTTATTCTATTCTCTCCTTTGACCCTGTCCCTCCTAAAAAGTGTTTGCTTCTGATTACCTCCTCCCCTCATCTGCCCTCCCTTCCATCATCCCCTCCTCTGTTATTCCCCTCCCCTCTACTTTCCTATGGGGTAAGACAGATTTCCATACCCAATTGAGTATGTATGTTATTCCTTCCTCAAGCCAAATAGTTTATGCATTCCCTCTCATCTCCCCTCTCTTACTCTCCACTGTAAAAGCTTTTTTTTGCCTCTGAGATGAGATAATTTACCCTATTCTACTTTTCCCCTTCTCCTCTTAGTAGAGCTTCTATTTGTCCCATTCTAATTTTTGAGGAATTATTTTCTTCAGTGAGCTTTTGGACCTTGTTTTCCATTTGGTCAATTATGCTTTTTAAGGCATTCTTCTCATTGGTTTTTTTCTGATATTTCTGATGGTCTTAGGAACCTCCTCTCTGTCTCCAGGCGGGTCCGCCCACATGCAGACATGGCCACATACAACTATTAAAGGGTCGTGGCATTAGGAAGGTTGAGAACCACTGATATAGAGTAATAAGACAAAGAAGGTAACTATAGGTCACTAGGCTTTCTAATCTTGCTTTGTTCAGTTTCAAGATGCCCAGATGGTGATGTCAAGTGGGCCTTGATGGTAATCATGTCCTTGATATTTCCACACACATGAATAATATCTAAAATGTATTAATAATTATTAAAAGGCAGCTAACACCTTCTGGCTAGAATCCCAGAACAGGGCAGAGCCCTGGATCTCAGATATCAGACAAGCTCTGATTTACAGCCTCATCACTTGGGAAAACCAGGAACAGACAGTATGAACTGGTTGTATCACTGGAAAACCTGGAGCTAACTTATCTAGGACCAGCCTGATTCCTGGATCAGATGTTTTGGCTCCCTTTACCACATTCTTTGCATTCTAGGAGATCACAAATGATTAGCATTAGGTGTTCATTTCTCTCTCTCTCTCTCTTTTTCTCTCTCTCTCTTCTTCCCTCCCTCCTGCTCCCTATTCCTGTGATTTCACTGATATAGGCAACTCCCAGAAACTCCCCTTACTGATTAAGAGCCCTCTTGGTTCATACTGCATATCTGCCATTTTGCCCCAGGACGACCCTATCCTGAGGCTGACTTGATGACTGCCCTTAATACCATATTATCAGTAGTCTGAGGCAGGCTTTTCATTTGCCTCCCAGCTGCCTACCTCCTGTAGTATACCTCACCCCATCTTTAATTTTCTACTTCCCTTTTATTTGCTCTCTTCCCTCTTAGAATGTAAGCTTATTTAGAGGAGAGACCATCTTATTTTTTGGTTTTATATTCCCAGTGCTTAGCACAAAGCCCAGCACACAGTAAGTGCTTTGAATAAATGTCTTATCTATTTTCATCAACCATTCTGCATTTTATAACAACAGAAAACTGCCTGGGGGCACTAGCAGGTTAAATGACTAACCCAATGTTGCCATACACACACATACACATATATATGCACATGCATACACACAGACACACACACACAGAGTCACTGCCTCTATTAAGTATACATGAAAGGTCAAAAAGAGTTTTCAGAAGAGAGGATTCACTTTGAGCTGCAGGGACCAAGGTGGAAGTCAGGAAAGATTATGGAAGGGGTGGTATCTAAGGCGGTTCTTGAAGGAAGGGACAAGTTTCAGTGGGCACAGATGTGAAGAATGTCTGTTCCAAGCACTGCAGTTTGGGGTGCAGAGGGCAGGGAATATAGAGAAACAGAAGAAAGACATGATCAGGGAATTGATGCTGCTGATGACATGAGAGTATTTTGAAATAAGCTTGGAAGAGTAAGTGGAAAGCAGAATGTAGAAGGCTTTAAAGGGTGGACTAAGTGGTTTGTATTTTATTCACCAGACCATGGGAAGTACTTGAAAGTTTCTGAGAAAGAAAGTGATGTGTGAAGTTTTTTTTTTTTTACTGGACATCTAATTTGAGGTATTATTCTATACACTTTTTAAACCAGCACTTTTTGACTCTTTTTTTGAAAGTTCTTAATATTTGGATTAATCTCTAAGGAAGATAAAGGCTTTCTTCAAGAGGGTAGTATTGGGGATAAATTAAATTTGTATTTGTCATAATAAAATAATAGCACCATACCTGTTACTGTACATCAATTATGTACTTTTGCAGCATGCACCTCAGTGTTTTGTAATAACCACTGAAACTTTTCTGTTAACATTGAGAATATACATTATATATTCCTAGGCTATTTTCTCTTTATTTTCTTGCCCTAATACTGGAGAAGAACACAACTTAATTGCAAGGCCATCAAAGTACCTTTATGACCTTTCTTTTTGCTTTTTAATCTATCTATCCTAACACATAAAATGTTACCTACTAAATTTCATTTTTAGGGATAACAATTGATCCAAATCTTTACATGACAAAGATCCAAATTGCTGAAAAGTTGCTTTTTATTTCACTGGTAATTAGTTTGAAAGCCTCTCCAAGAACTTATTCCCCACTTCCCATTAAAAAAGTAAATTCCTTGACAAGAGAAGCTTTAAATCACTGTCTTTATATTTCCACCTCATAACAAAGTGCCTAGCCCATTGTAGGTACATAAGAAATGCTGGTTTATTGACTTACTAGCTAAATTAAGAATAGTGCTCTGTAGAGAACACTAATCTCTCTGCAGAGATTTGGGCCCTTGGAAAATACAATCCTCAAGTTATAACACCTGATAAGCCTTGAAAATTCCACAAGCTACCTCATAGTGTAAGTCAATCATTTTGCTAAGTAGTATTATCCTAAGTACTGTGACAAAATGGCAGTGAACCATGCAATATCACAATCTCATAAGAAGCAGAATTAGAAGAAATAAAAAAGGACAAAAGAAAGCCTTATGGTGGGTATTGGTAGATTATAGCATTTTACCAATATCTTGTGAGTGAGAAGTGGCATAAAAGCACCCCCCTCACTCTTCAAATTACCTGATGTTGCTTCTGGTTATACTGCTTAGGGTTATAACCCATCCCACCCCCAAACATACTCTGGAGAAAGTCAATTTCTCAAATGCTGGGATTCTTTCATCTTTCTGTTTGTATCCTAAGTGACATGAACGTGGAAGGTGTGTATTATATCTTGGATGAACTGAATTACATGGCTGGAAAAGGAGGTGAAGGTAATAGAGAGAAAGGGACAAGAAATTGGACAGCTGTAGGAGTATTTTCCAAAAGGAGGACCTGCAGCATTTTGGGCACATCCTTGATGCAGGATTTGCAGAAGAATATTCACTATTTTCAGATATGGCTAATGTACTGATTTATTTTGCTTGATTATACATAAAAACATTTTTTTTCTTTAGGGAGTCCCTCTATTGGTCCCAGAATTAGTGTGGACACAAATCAGCTTAGCACTACTGCAGCTCAGAACTCCTGGGCTCAAGACATGCACCTCCGCCAGACTCAGTCTCCCCAGTAGCAGGGATTGAAGGGATAGGTCACCATGCCCAGACTAACTACACGTGTGTGTGTGTGTGTGTGTGTGTGTGTGTGTGTGGAGGTTGTGTTAATGGAAAGTGAGAAGAAGGAAAGAAGGAAGGGAGAAAGTAAGGGAGGAAGGAAAGAATTAAAAAGTTTTATAACATTATTTTACATTTAAAAGTTCATGATTTTATACACAATTTCTTTTTTGTTGTGCTTTTGGGATTTGAATGTTTGTGTTTGTTGATGACTGTTAACTTCGTACTTCCTTAATGAAAAACTCTGATATTCCTCTAGCTGACTATAAGCTCTTCTTGTTTCATCTCTCCTGCTACTTCAATCCTCCTAAATCTATTCTTCGCTCTCATGAGACCTCCAATCCTTCAATATTTTCTCCTGGCATTACCTTACTCTTAATTCACTTTTCTCCCTTTTCAATTTCAACCTTGTAAGTTAGCCGATTCAGCTCTATACTGTCCTCTATTGCGGAATCTCTCATTCTCTTATCCTACTATTCCTTGTCAAATCTCAGCCCTGGAATACTCCTCATCACCCCATCCACCTCCTTAGCTCCTACCCATGTGTTGCTGAATGGAGCTGGAAAGTTGCTGAATGGACATACTATAAATTCACATTATCCAACTTGAAGTGGGGCCTCACTATAGCAATGCTTTCTCCCCGACACAGCTGATTTTTAAATTTTTCTCCCCCAGAAAGGGTTCCAAAACTTTGCTTCCCAAGCCTACCATCATTCTCTCCCCACATTCCTTCTTTCTTTCTATCTTCCTTTATCTTGTACGCCTCCATCATCACTCATGGTTTTAATCTCTTCTAATGACTCACAAATCTCTCTATAGATATATCCATATCCATATTTATATATCTAGCCCCACTCTTTGCCCTGAGCTTTGGTGCTTCACCATCCCCTTCACCTCTAATGGTTCGACCTGAGATTCTGCTGGTTTCTATCTTCCTGAGACCAACAAGGGCTCCTTCATCCCTCTGCACTGTCCTCTCCCCCTCCCTTATGTGAAATTCCCCCTCCACTCCCTATTTTCCCCTCTTGCCTCCGGTTATACTCCTAATGTGTAAATGTCTTTAACTAATGAAGGAGAAAAGATTTTTAAAAATTATCTACTGATTATTATAAACTCAAGCATAACATATCCAAAACACAACTCACTCTTCTCCCCCCAGCCCCAACCCACCTGTCCTCTTTATAGTCTCTTTTTATACGGCCTCTGGATATGTGCTAGAAAGATACATACACAAATATATCTGTTTGTGTGTGTGTGTGTGTGTATACACATTTGTCATCATCTCCATTAAAATCCAAGCTCCTTCAGAGTACAGATTCTTTCCCTGAATTTTTTTTTATCCCTGGTTCTTAGCGCATTGCTCAACACACTTAAGTACTACTTGTTGACTAAGGTTAAAAAGATAAATGACGATGACAATAATAATCAATACGATAATAACAGAGAATAACAAGACAACGATGACAATTCATACCTATAAAATGACACGCAGTTATGGAAGGGTTGCTTGCGTCAGTGAGGGATCTCCACATGAAATCAAAATCAGTCGCGACAAAACTTACAATTGTTAGCAACAAATAAAATTTTTGATGCTTGTCTTTATAGTCAACCCAACAATTACAACATTCTCCAAGTAAGTTTAAATTTTATTAGTACTAATATCATGGCACCAGAGTCCCACACTCATAAGTAACAGAAGCTCCAAATTTATAGACATCATTTCCTGTCTCCCAAGCCCCATTTTCTGTGCATTTCTGAAAGTTAGTTTTCATGACTATTTGGTAGTATTGGTAGGGAATTGAAGAAGCTATGGCAGTAAACTAGAAAACAAAAGATTCAGTGGCAATAGTTAGACAGGTCATATGACACACGTCATACATTTTAACAGCCCCTCCCCCTAGACACACATACACCCAAACACAGATGATCTCAAGGCTATTCATATTCTCAAATAAATTATCTTATTTGTGCATTATTCAAACTAGGAAAAAGGGAGATGCACCCACTAAAATACTGTCTATGAATTAATACGAACTAAATGATCACAGCTTTCTGTTTGGTCACTGGCAAAAAGTGGCAATGAAAACAACAACATAAACTGTTCATTGTCACCGGTACTGAGGAGCTACGTAACTTGTAGCACCGATATTGCCACTCTTGGCAGAGTGGGAGGGGATTTCTAGTTGAGCAGAATCCAAAAGATTCATGACTACAACTGTACTCTTATAGATACAGTCAATTCATGTTCTAAGTAGATGATTATGTATTAACTCACTCTGGAACAGTTTTTGGATAAATCTAAGAAACATAATGGAGAATGTAATAACATTCCAACTATAACTCAAAGAATTGTTCTATGTGGTGATTTGGTCCAATATAACTGGTGTGTGAATGGTATAATACAATCACCAAGTAAGATATTGAAATCCTTCCCATTCTTCTTGCAAAGAAAATAATAAAACAGCTATCATGAACATCCTTTAAGCCCACGTGTGGCTATCATATGTTTACATTAGATAAACCTCTCAATTACATTAGCTATTACCTTTTGGCAGGAAGAATGGGTGGCACTTCTTTATTTTTCAATTTCAAATTACTTCCGTCCATTTTGCTACCAAAACTCCCTTCTGAAAATCCAGTTTTCTTAATTCCTTACAATCCTGAGCCTAATTAAAATTTTCATGTATCTAAAACTATTTTTATACACTTTTGTGAGAAAAAAAAGAGCACTGATTCTATTAGAACTATACCTGGCTGAAAATATGGTAACATTTCTGAAATTTTTTGTAATCCCTGCCATAGTAGCTGCCAAGTCCAGCTACTATGAATGAACTGCTTTAGGAATAAAAAAAGTGTAATTCAAAATTAAAATATGCCTAAGATGAAAAAAAAATAGGTGAAAAGTATTTCAAGGAAAAGAATAAATAGACACTATAATTTCTACCCATTTGGGGGGGGATAAATATTATTTTTAAAAATTTTTTAAAAGAATTAATGACATGTAAAGAAATAATCATGATGAAGCTGAGAGAGAGCCAGCCTCAAGACCAGGGAAGATCTTGGTTGAAGTTCTACCTTTTAAAACATGTCTATGTGAGCCTAGGCAAGTTTTTTTAAACCTCTCAGGGTTCTAGGTAATTTCCTGAGATTATAAAGTGTGGAAAAGATACTAATCTGCACATTGGTAGAGAGAGTCTCCTTACTGAGGAGTTCCCTATCCCAGTAAAATAACAGGTTTGCTTTTTTTTTAATTTAAAAAAAAACCCAAAAGTTTAAAAAAAAGTCAAACAAAAACTCAGCCTTATTATAAAACTTTGTGTCCAGAAAAAGAGACAGAAATCATGTTTCCCTTTACAAGTTAATACAAGTGAATAGTAGTATTCTAAGAACCAGTGAAGAAGGAAGCAGCATTTACTGTCATCTGGAAGGGGAAGGAGAAAATTATAAAAAATGAAATTAAGCTGAACAAAAAAGCATTTGGGTTAGAAAGGCTCGCTAGCATGACCATATGCACAGAACATAATGCTAAATTACTTCCATTCCTGGATACCATTAGCCTCTACTTTTGTAGATTTGAGCCAGTAGGATAATATATTTAGTGCTGGAAGAAACTTCAGAAGCCTTTTAATCTAATCCTTTCATTTTAAAAGATGAGAAACTGATACCCAGAGAGGTTATGAGACTTGCCCAAGGTCACATAAGTATTAAGAAGCAAAGCCATGATATGAACCCAGGTCCCTTGATATCAAGTCCAATGTTCTCATGAACCCATCAAAGGAACTCATAAAATCATGTTTAATTCTTAGTATAGGGCTGTGGATCTAGGATCTTAAAATATTCAAACCAAAGAAAACAGTAAATGCCTGGAGAAAAGAAAAAAAACATATGGCCAAGAATTTGCTTTTTTTTTTTAAGTGATGAAGAGAACAAGTATGTACTGAATAATTAAAATAGATTTCATTTTTCACATTATGCAAATATATCTTTCTATTTATAAGGATTATCCTCATTACTACATTTACTATGTGAATTGTAAAAAAAGGTTGGGGTGTTTGCGCACATGTGCCCACATATTTGTGTATTTCAATAAAAACATATAATTACTATGTTGAGATATTCCAAACCTTATGGAAAACTGATGTATACCTTTTTTTTTTAACATCCCTTATATTGTTTTCAGAAATGGTACTTTTAAAGATAAGGGCTTCAAGATTTTAGCAAGCGACCACACTCCTTTTTTCAATAGTTCCTTTGAAAAAACAAGGTTCCACTCTCCACTCAGCTATATATATAAGTTGTTCTGTTTTAGAGAGGAGAGTGTTTGTGTGTGTGTGTGTGTGTGTGTGCGCGCGTGCGTGCATGCACGCCTGTGCATAATAGAGCCACAGTATTTCTCAGCCCTCCACCTTCCTCTCTGTGGCTGGGATGCAATCAAGAGCTGTTCCCCGGACCACAAGCCGTGCTTCACTCCCTACTGTGATGAGCAGAAATAGGCTAGCATGCTCACAGGAATCCCAGCCTTCTCGTTCAATGCCTGCCAAGTACACTTTCTTTTTCTCCTCAGAAAAGTCTAATGGGTATTGCCTTCCTGAAAGGGAAATGCCGAACTACACAGCTGTGTTAATTTCAGTGCACTCTAGGTTAAACCAGCAGAAAACTTTGCATCTCATTTTCATCTACAATAGCAGAGAAAGGTTTCCTATGGAGCTCTAGGAGATACAAATAGGGTAGAAATCCACTTCAGTCAGAGGGACAAAAGTGCCAATTAATTAACGATGATACAAAAATGGCCTTAAGTGACCAGCACAGTGGAGTGGTCAGAGTGCTAGATCTGGAGTGGGTAGGGACCCCAGGTAGGACTCCCTTGTCTAAAGCTTCCATGCTGCGTGACCTCGGGCAGATGACTGAGCCTCTGTAAGTCTCAATTTGAAGATAATAATGAAGATAATAATGCTTGTCGTACTTACCTCACGGTGTTGTTGTGAGATTCAGATGAGTAATAAACACACAAGTGCTTTGCAATATCATATATGTGTGTGCATGTATGTATGTATGCATACATTTAGAAAATACTGCAATATCAACTGTGATATTTTCCATCATTATCGGAATTAAAGCTACATAAATAGAAACTGACTTGTTATGCTTTATATGAAGAGTGATACACAAAAATATATCTTTATTGAGCCCTGACTAGAAAGAGAATTCAACGAAAATATTTTCTGAATGTACCCATAAACACATCCTCCAGCATTTAAGAATTTTTTTTTTAAGGCAAGTATATTCTTATCTGCCTTTCTAAACTGGCATCAGAGTATCAGGGAATTTTAGCACTGGAAGGAACCTCAGAAGTCACCCAACAGATGAGGCTACACGTACAAATACTTCAGTCCTAACCTACTGGAATAACACCAGAGATATTTTGGTTATAATGCTGTCTATACAGAGGCAAAGGTACATGTTGCCATTAATTACTTTACTCTCACGGTCCTGTTTCAAAGAGCATATGGTTTGACACCCTTCTCAGTGTGGACAATCATAGAACAACTGTAGAATTCTGTTGTTGACAGGGGCCTTAGAGATCATCTAGTGATTAAAAACCAATATCCTTATTTTATTGATGATGAAACTGAAACTCTAACATGGCTTGCTTGCTAAGAAGGTGGAGTGGAAGAGGAAGTTGTATCTTCCTATTCCCAGCCAAATGGCTCTTTCCACCACAGAGCTCAGTAAGACAGGTGAACAAACAAACAAACAAAAGCTCCAAGAAATTCCCCACAAAAAAAGCATTTTTTTTTGTTTTTACCTCTGAACAAATTATCCAAGTCAATATCTTCTTTTCCTTTGATTTTCAGACACTTTGCCTGCTGTACAGGTCTGGGCAAAGAACAGAAATAAAATCTAGGTTCATTATCCTGTGAGGTGGGAATAAATCACGGTAGCAGCATGAAACTAAATGAACACCACAGGCTAAACAGTAGTGAATTAGAAGATATTTTGCTGCATTCATTTTTTTCTTGAATTTTTTTTTTCCAGGCCAAGAAAAAAGTTTTATTCAGGGAGTAGGCTGAAGTGTTGAAAAGCTCGTACAGGTAAAAATCACTTAAAATTCAGGAACTGTGTTCTTTAGAACCTAAGAAGAGCTGTGTGAGTGAGAGCCAAGGGCTACTAATGGCTTCAGAATCTGTTGCCACAAAGACGATTATAAACGCAGTGCTAAAACAATCAGAAAATGGGGGTTTTACTTAAGTTACTGAATCACAGGCATTCGTTACTTCTGCAGCTCTGTAGAATCTTGCAAGGGCTAATTTTACAACTCTTTGATCATGGAATGTTATTACAACTTAGCTAAGCAAACTTTAAAAGATGTAAAATACAAGGAAAAACGTATGAAGTAGTTAAATGTGTAGTATCGTTTCTGAGTAGACAGGAAGCTGACCTATTTTAATTGATTTACATGTTTGACTGCTTAATAAAATCATAAATTTATTTTCCTTATATTAACAACATTTAAAAACCATTTACTTAATTCCCCCCACTCCTCACTCTTACAGAATCACAGAATCTTAGAGCTGGATCCTCAGAGACCACCTAGACCAGCCTAGCTCCAACAACGAGTCATCTAGTCATTCTTTCAAAACCTCCACCTCTAGAAGCAGCACACAATACTGCTGGAGAGCTCTTACTTCTTAGGAAGATTGTTTTTCTTACATTAAACTTAAAGTTAAGTCTCTCTCTGTATCTTCCACTCAATGTTCCTGGCTTATTCTACAGGGTGAAGAAGGAGAACTCGAATTCTTTTTCCATATGATAGCCCTTCAAGTATTTGAACACAGCTATCATGGTTACCCTTACACCTTCTCTTTTCCAGGCTGGGCACCCCCCTTTCCTTCACCCATTCCTCATATAATCTCAAATCACTATCCTAGTTGCCCTTTTCTGGAGGCTTTTCAGTTTATAAACAGTCTTCCTAAAATGAGGCAACCAGAACAGAATTTATTATTGCAATCAGATAATTATAAATATGGTACTAGAACAACTAGGAAATGGGAACTTTAGTTAAGTTGCTGAATGTCAGGGAATTTATTAACTTCTGTTAATGTGTTCCAGATATAGTCTGACCAGGCAAAGTACAGGGGACTATCACCTCCCAAGTCCTCAAGGGAATTTTTTGTGCCAACTAAGGTTATCTTAGTTTTTTAGAAAAAGTGAGGAAGAAGTGAGATGGATAATATGAACAGTTTAGGGAGATGCATTTTAGAGCACATGCAAAAATTTTAAATAATTTAAAAAGTATTATACATAACTATGGATAAGTTTTATATGTAGATAAAATCTATTTGTGTAAAAAAGCCTAAGTGTTACAGAACACACAAAGTCAATGGGCTTAGCATCTATTATAAACACTTTTCTTTGCAAATAAGATGTTGAAAATATAATTTCTAATAAAATTCATATTTGACACTTTTATAAAGGGGCAGGCCTGTGTATTTATTACAGTTGAATATAATCACATAAAACAGCAAGTCAATTTTACATATTGTAATTCAAGATAAAAAAACAAGAAGAATGCTAAAACTGAAAGGTAGGTATGGTTAATACTTTATAAGAAGAAGGACAGCAGAGCATATTAGAAAAGATATGAAATCAGTAGAGACCTGCACATGGAATCCACCTCTGACACTTGCTAGCAAATGACAATGCGTGAATCACTTAACTTTTCTGATCTGTAGTTTCCTCATCCATAAAAATGGAGAGGGTAATACCTGTGACGCCTGTCTCAAAGGGATCAAGAAGGAAGCAGGTATGAATCATGGTTCTACAATTTACTATCTCTGTGACCTGAGATAAATCACTTAACCTCCTTGGGCCCCACATTCCTTAGCTATAAAATGAAGGGTTATATTAAATGGTCTCTAAAGACCCTTCCAGCTCTAAAGCTATTTAAAAAGTGCTACCTACCTACCTACCTACCTATCTGTCTGTCTTTCTTTCTATCCATATACATACATATATCAGCTATCATATTTTAGAAATGATTTGTCAGGATTAAGAAATGAAACTGTAATTTTTGTTATGAGGAATGATTCCCTGGGAGGGGAGAAGTAAAGAAATGCAGGAAGAAATCTCAGTGACATAAAAACAAAAGGCAGCAATATAAACCTATTAAAAACAAATTAAAAAGATTAAAAGCTTACACAGAACCCTTTCACACCTGTAAACGTAAGAGCCCAGTTCTTCAATTCACTCTGTGTGAATAAAAAGACCCCTGAATAAAATAAATGAGAGGGGAGGAGAGAAAAGAGAGAGCATCCAAAGAGCCTCAAAAGAGAATAGTTTCCTAAGTAAGGAAAAGGAAATAACAACAGAGTCAACAAGCAGCAGGGGGGACGACCACCTCCAACACGATGAACGAATGCGACAGATAAAAGGATTCACAAGAAAAGACACCGGGAGGAGGGAAAAGCAGATTAACTTTCACAGTGGTCCAAGAAGTGGAAACTTTGAATAAAGGAGCAGAATCAATTAGAAATCAAATCCTTGGGCTGGAAGGCCAGTTTTGCAGAAGCAAAAATTCAGCAAAGCAAGAACACAGGATGATGTGACTGGAGGGGAGCGCAGGGGAGGGGGAGACATCCCACAAGCAAAGACGAGAGAGCGAGAAGACCTGTCAGAGAATTTATCTAATAACCAGGAGATCATCTGGGAAATAATATGAAGAAAAAGAGTTTAACCATGATATTTTCAAGAAATTTCTCTAAAACATGTCTCAGAATTAGTAGGATCAGGAGACACGAGATGAATCTACTGGACTCACTGGGCACCCTCAAAGAGACAAAAAGATTCAACTCATCTGGGCAAAGAGTCACTGAATTCTATAGCTGCAGGGACAAAAAAGAAATGATCTTACCAGTGGCTAATTCCTTGACACCCTTCACTATCCAGGTAATCCAATTCAAATTTCACCGACTTGTTATATATCACAATAAGAGAGAGAAAAAGACAATTATGTGACAGTAAAATAATATTTGGGAGTGTTATAACCTGGAATTATTTCAAGGAAAGAATAGAGTAGGGGAAGTATTACAAATATTTTTCAGAGTAAACAAAAATTCAATGGGACTGTTACAATTTGTGGCAATATCAAATGATGAGGGAGGAGGGAACTGGTATATGCATCATTGAAATTCATTGTGTACACTATAGTAGACTAGCATTTATAAATAATTTAATTGGATAATGTTTGATATATGCAATAAGAGAGAGGTAGAATGTATTGTGTAGATGAACTAAGAGGGTTTAAAATAAATTTAGCACTTATCACATATATTCAACTGCTGTACTTATAAAATTCAAATATTCAACAAGGACAAGAGGAAATGAGTAATCTTAAAATGGACACTTCTACCTACCAGACGTGAGAAGAAAGAGAAAAGGCCAATACTTCAAAAACAAAGAAAAAATAATCTATAGAGTTAATGGAATCTAGCAGGTCACAGATTTGAACTGTATTTCACTGAATTACATCCATTTGCAAAGAAAGTGGTAATTTGAGGAAAATGTTAAAAGTACTTAAAAGACAATTTGGTGATAACTGAGTTGATCTAGAAAATTGAATTAGGGTTCTAGGAGTGTGTTGGGGATGAATGCATGGGTGTGTTTGTTAAAAAAAAAAATTGGAATAAAGCTTGGTCTGCTATCTCACACACTTATAATCCCTACTACTGAGGAAGGCAAGACAGGTAGAGAGCATGAATTCAGCGGTTCTAGGATAAGTAGGGCTCAGCTGATGGGGGGGAGCGGTCCTCACTAAGTTTGGCTTCAATATGGCAAGTTGCAAGAGCAGGGGATCCCTAGGTTATTCAAAAAAAGACAAACTTGTTCAGCTTGGTAAAGGAATAGGCTAAATCCGTACTGATGAGCAGTGGGGTCAGCCCATGACCAGATGCTGCATTTCCAATCTGGGGCAGATAAAGAGATCAAGTCTTTAAAAAAAAAATCAAACAATGAACAAAAAGTTGAATTGATGGTTGTAGATGAGTTCCACTCTCTTCAAGAAGCCTAGGTGACACAAAATTGATAGAGTAATTGGCCTAAAGTTTGGAAAATCTAAATTCAAATTTGGCCTCAGAACCTTCCTTAGTGGGAGAGTCCTAGCCAAGTCCCTTAACTTGTCTGCCTTAGTTTCCTTATCGGTAAACTGAAAATAATGATAGAACCTACCTCCCAGCGTTTGTGTGAGGATCAAATAAAAGAATTGTAAAGCATTTGTCACAGTGTCTGATACACAGAAAGTACTTAATCAATGCTTGTTTTCTTCCTTCCTTCCTTCTTTGCTCAATCCTTCTTAACCTTAGTGCCTTCCCTCCGAGATTACACTGAATTTATCCTGTGTATATTTGTCTGTATAGAATAGTCTGCATCTTGTCTCCTCCATTAGACTTCGAAGTCTTGGACAGCAGGGACTGCCTTTTGCCTTTCTCTGTATTCCCTGTCTTCAGCACAGAGCTTGGCAATTGGTAGGTACTTAAAAAATGCTAGCTGACTGACTGGGTGTTATAGCAATTATCTGCATATATCAGCAAAAGCTGATCAGAACTGAGTACAAATATGATTTTCAATGTAAATGGATTAAACACCTATGAAAAGAAAATGATTACATCATGGAAATAAAGACAAGTTCTAACAAGTCTATAGTAGTTTACTAAAGGTGAGTGAGTATATGCCATGCCTATGACAGAAAGACCCCTGGGGATCTCAAATGAGAGGCTGGAAAATATTTTATTGTACAACAGCAGTGTGTAGAAAATCAGGGGTTGCAGTCCTCATTCTGGATAGTTCATTGCAAATTAGAACTAATGAGAGAACAGTGGTGACTCTATCATTATTAAATAAACCACTGACAGAGAAAGCAAATCAAGATTAAAGATATGTATACCTAAATAGCCTAATAACTAAAATTTTAGGGTTAAAGATTAGTTAAATTGCAAAAGGATCTAGATAGAAAACAGGAATGGTGAGTGATTTCAACATCACACAGTCCATATATAATAAATTAAACTGAAACATAAATAAAAAGTTATGTAATTGAGCAGTATACTAGAAAAATAATCTGATAAATATGTGGGGCTAAGTGGATTTACTAAGAGTATTTTTAATTAAAATAAGCAAGGGACATTTAGAAAAAGTGATCAAAATTTAGGGTATAAATACTTTATGAATAAATGCAGAAAATGCACATAATAATAAAAAAAGGAAATGTGATAAAATTCAGGCCTTATGATGGCTTATTTAGAAAACCCAAGAGAATCAATAACCAAAAACCACTAACTGAAATAAAATCATAAATTTGGAATTGTAAAGGACCTTAGTGATTACCGAATCCAACCCTCCTAATTTTATAGATGAGGTCCAAATGGATGAAGTGATGCATACAAAAATCTGTTGTTTGATAAACTGTTCTATTCCCTTCAGACATATTCTCCCATCTGCGCTTCACAAAAACTTTCTGAGGCAAGTAGGAGAATATGTATCATTCCCAATTCTATAGAAGAGGAAACTGAGTCTCATAGTCATAATCACATAGTCATAGAACTAATAAGGGTTGGTGAAAGAGTTGATAGTCATATAGTTAGTAAGAGTTGGAGAAAGGATCTTGTTTATCACTTTTTAAAATATCAATTATTTCCCCTCACAGAACCCTCTGTTGCATTTAAGAAAAAGAAGTAAGAAAAAACTGACAAAGAAACTGTGTCTGAGAGCATGTGCAAAGATTAGTCACTGTACTAAATCTGATTAAGCTGCTTTTAAAAGTTACCTTTATTCACATTATTCTAGTCATCATCCATATCGTTCTATTGGCTATTTTACTTGATACTGTAAATCTGATATTTCTCCCATTTTTCTCATATCTGTCACTTCTTACAGTGTGGTATTATGCACTATATGACATACACATATATATGACACACTATTATATTAATATGCCATACTTTCTTCACCTCTCTCCTAATTAACAGCTATCAAATTTTTTCCTGGTGTGTTTCTTTGTTTGTTTTTCTATTAAAAAGTAACACGTTTTCTCACAATGCTGTATCCTCACCCCATTTTTGACTACTGAAATCCTTCACACATCTTTAAAGCCTACTTCAAATGCTACCTCCTATGAAGCCAAGGTACCTAATCTTTCTTGTGTCATAGGACGGTTTGCTAAAGCTTATGGATCAAGAAATGTTTTTAGTGCAAAATAAAATGCAAATGAAAGCAATTATATCAAAGTATAGTTATAAATATATTTTAAAAGTTCACAAATTCTAAGAATGCCTTTCCAAGATTTCTCATACTCTCTTATTCCATAGTATTCTTTCCCTCACCACCTAATTAGAAGTCAAACAATTTTTACAACAGGGATTTACAACATTCATAGAGTTATCAATACAGAATACTATGTTATACATTCAGTCTGTCTGATGGTGAAATCAGCCATTTCTCGACAAGGGCCACTGCCAACTTTTGTCATCAATTTAATTCAACAAATTTTATTAAGCTTCTGTCATGTGCAAAGCACTATGTTAAGTACTGGAATAGTATAAAATAGAAAAATAGAATTACAAAAGAAACTGATTACATTCTAATATAATGATCCAAACACTTTTTTAAAAAGTTCACAGACATCAAGCTAAAAACTCCTGCTTAAAAAGTATGATCTCATTAAGGTGGATATTCCTATCACTGAAGAATATTATAACTCTTTGAATATAAGGTCTTCATGAGTCACTAATATGCCCATGAGAATCACTACCTGGTACCTGACCTTCCAGTGATGAACCTCTGAACTCAACTGGCCAGGTGTAACGGTAAGGGAATTTGAAGTTCTTCTATGCCCCTTAAGAGGACTAGGGAATTTAAAGATTTTCCCTGAGTCTTAATGGGCCTCATTTGGAGCCCAATGAGAAAAGCTTGCTTAGGGGAAGATAGTTTTTCAGGAAGACCCATATCTTTTGTTACTTTGTAATTAGGAAGTGGGTCACAAAGGTTGTGATGCCCTCTGAACCTGGAGAAGGCTATATATACCCTTGAGGTGAGGTTTTGCTTTGAGGCTCACTTATGGGAAGAGTTGTATGACTTGACCAGATGAGGCCCTGGGCAACTGTTGAGCCCCCTGGTTTTGAAAGCTCAGATCTTGGTGCTTCTCTCTCTGGTAACTAACTATGTATGTATGTAATGATCAGACAGCTAGAAGCCCTGTCTGTTGGTCTGTTGAATTGTGTTATTTTCTGTCTCTATTTTTCTCTGCTTATATTCTCTGAAGACTTTTTCCCCTGAACTAAGTGAAGGATATGTGTGTGTGTATATTTGATTAAAGTAAGATTGTTAACTCCTTTTGAGTTGCTTTCCTTTAGAAAAGCAAATCAAAGATCCTGTGCTAGCAGCCATCCTGAGTGTGCTAGGGTGCTTGCTGTTACATCAGGTCATAAGACAACAGACACACAATCCCTTGCTGGGCTTGTATCTGTTTGGAGTGCAGGGCCATAGTTTTTGAAAACTCAAAATCTCCTGCAGTTCATAATGAGGCAGCGAGTATGACATATGTGTATGCATGTTTGTTAGGTCTAGTGTTATGCTGGAGCCAGCTCAAACTGGCTTATGAGAGTCAACTGCTAAATTTTCAGTGTGAGCAATTTACACCTTAGAAAATTGGCAAAGCTATAAATGAGGCCGTGATTTATTGTTTTGCTGAGTGTCTATACTTAAGAAAGTGATGGAAAAAATGTTAATAATGCATTTTAACCTTAAACGTATGTCACCTACATGCTTTTATTTTTCAGAGAGCAAGCTATTAAACATTTACCACCACTCTTGGGTAAGGTGGAGAGAGAGTAGGGAAAAGAAAGAAAGGATACTGTGTACTGAAAGAAAAAAAAACAGATCCAACAATTTGGATCTATTTTAATCTGAAAAGCAAGGGAAAATTTTTTTCTGACATAAGGAAGGCAGCAGTAACATCCTGTTTTGGCCCTTTATTTATTTGTATTTCTTTAAAGGCTGACTTTTACATTTAGAACAAATGACGAAATGGAATTGTGTTCAAGAGACTTGCTATTGTCATGTGTCTTCTTGAAGCATAAAAAAAGAAGCTTAAGGACTTTGAAAAACAGCATATGACTAGTTTATACATGCAAATATTTCTTTTTCCAGAATGTCCTTCTCTAACTTTATGACAGTAGTTAGTGATTGCGTGCAACATCATATGATTTGTTTTCCTATATACCTTCCCTCACTCCAAGGTCTCATCACCAGACCCTGTCCCACACAGCCACTAAAACAGAAATACCAGGGGTCCAAGATCCTGGAAGATTCTGCTCACTTTTCATTAAGGTTTAAACAGTTTTTAGTTTGTTTTGTTTTCTGATATAGACCACATTTACATTTAGTAGTGGAAAATAAGTGCCTTGCATGAGAACATATTTTAGAAAGCATAAGGCACTACATAAATGTGAGGAACTGGTGGTAGGATTAGCCAAAAGAATTCTAGAACTGGGAGAGATCACAGAAATCATCTCATTCAAACCTCTCTCTGTATAGATGAGATAAATGAAAGTTCAGAACAGTTCAGGGCCTTGGCCAAGGTTACAGAACTAGTTAGCAGCAGAAGCTGACTTCAGGATTCTTTCTACTTCATTAGGGGGCCTCCCTCAGTTAACCTGTGCTACACCCATCATTAGATATGGATGATCTTTGGAAACACAGTTAAATCTTTTCAAAATTTCAGTTCATATTAAGAGCTGGAAAATATCACACGGTAAAAAATAACAAGTTAAAGGTCATAAAACATGAAGTGAAAAGTCAGCATGAAGCTTTTCATGCAATATATGTATGTGCGTGTATCTGTTTATTTATGTACGTATGGATACCCAACGTCTCCTCTACATATTCCCAGTTTTAATACAGGTGTTTGCCTGGTCATTTTGTTGATCCGGCCTCTTAAACCTTTCAAAGTTGCCTGTGTTTTACAGTGTGCATGAACTCAAGGTGGAGAATGAGACATTGTTTTGGACATGGTCAATGTGGGGATTTGTTTTGCTTGACTACACATATTTGCTATAAGGATTTTGTTTATCTTTTTTCTTCCCAGTGGGGAAAGGGAGGAAGAGAAAATAGATTTTTTTCTTTTTAAATAAAGCACACACACAAACATACACACATACATGTATATGTATATACACATACATGCACACAAGTATGTGTGTATGTATGTATGCATGCATGCATGTATGTCCTTTAATAGTTAGAGACTGGAACCAAGGAAGATACTGAGAAATTTACAGATTTATATACTTGCAAAAGAATTTTAAAATATTTCCTGAAAATCAGAGCAAGGAAAAAAAAACTACCTAAAACTTAACAAAAATAAAATATTATCAGATAAATCTGATATGTATTACAATTTAATAGGCTTCTTAACAAAACAGTATGCTTAAAATAATACCAGATACTAGTATCCATGGTTTTTCTTTTTCTTGTCTATTAACTTCATAATATCAAGTATCCTTAAGTATACAGAAAACAAATCAATAACTCATTCTAAGTTATAAATTTTGTTTCCATGATTT
>CM053580.1:409054262-409095706 GCA_028627135.1 Pseudochirops cupreus
CTTGTATAACCCTTCCCCCAATCTAATCTCTCCTATGTCCTCCCCCATCACTCCTCTAATTTTCCGATAGGGCAGGATGGGGAGAAAATTTGTAACTCAAAATCTCATGGAAATGAATGATGTAAACTAAAATAAATTAAATAAAATATAAAAAAATAAAATAAAATAAAAAAGAGAACTGATAAAGAGATAAGGTCAGACAAGTTGCAGTCAGATGGCAGAAATCCTTGAATGCTAGAATTGGGAGGTAACACTTTATTCGGTAGCAACAGAGAGCAGCTGGAGGTTTTTGAGTCAGAACAATGATATGATCAGTTAGGAAGACTATTCAAGTAGAGAGGTGAAAAAATGAGTGGAGAGGGAAGTGGCTGGAAGCAAGAAAACCCATTAGGAGGATAGTCCAGGGAAAGAGAGACAGGATCCTGAATTATGGATGACAGTATAAGTAGAAAGAAGATAAGAGAGGGAGGAGATAGAAATCATAGGTCTTAGAAATCGAGTGGATCAATGGAGTGTGGGAAAAGTGAAAAGTCACAGATGACTTCAAAATTTGAGAGTGAGTGAAGGCTGGCAGTACCATGAACAGAAATGGCAAAACTGGAAGGGAAGGCAGGATTAAGGAAGGAGGGAGTCTTCTCCAGACAGAATGAATTTAAGGCAACAGGGCGTTCAGCAGACAGCTGGAAGTGTAGGAATAGTACTCTGGAGAGAGGATACAGTTCTGGGGGCAGGTCAATCAATGCAGAAAATATTTTGGGGGAGAAGAAAGTTGTTATCTGTAGTGATATTTAAAACCAGGAAATTTTATAACAGAAATAAGTTATATTTCAAATAAGTCAATGGGTCATTCACAGAGTCACTGAATTGGAGACCTAGAAGGGACCTCACTTGTCATCTAAGCCTATATACTAAAGGATTCTTCAAGAAAATACACCTGATAAATATAGCTAAGTTAGAAGGACAGAGAGTCTGAGCCTTATCTTCGTATTTCTAGGGCTTCCAAGAAGGGGGATTTATCACCTTTCAAGGCAGCCCATCCCACTCTTGGATAACTGTAATCATTGAGAAGTTTTTGTGTCATCTAGACTAACTTTTTTTTAAGACTAACTTTTACCATATGAAACTTCCACTCGTTACTTCTGGTACGGCCGTCTGAGACAAAAAAAATACATCTGATGTCTTCTTCACGTGAGAAGATCAAATGTGGTGACACATGTAAAATTCTTCCTTAAAAATGCTATATAGACGCTAATAGTGATAACAATAATTTCTCCTGGTTCTTCTTGTCTACAACAGTTCTTCCAATTAATCTTCATATGCCATGGACTCAAAGTCTTTCATTACCCTGGATGCCTGCTCTGGTACTCTAGAGATAATCAATGTACTTCTTAAGGCATAGTGCCCACAACTAAACACAGCATTCCACAGGAGGTCTGACGAAAGCAGAGAACACTGGGACTCTCACCTACCAATTCCTGGAAGTTCTTTACCACTTAATGAAGGTATTTTGTTCCCTTTGGTGTGATGAGTACGATCAGTATTAGTCATGAGTATATATCATGGTACTGAAAAGAGTTCTTATGATAGGACTTCAACGAATGAAGATAGAAAATAGAGGGGTTTGGGTTTGTTTGGTTTTTTTTGGCTCAATAATATTTGCCTAGCAAAGCTTATTCAGGATGGATTACAATATTTTACCCCCAAAATGTATCAGACCTTAAACCATATGTACAGTTTGCCTTGGTTTAAAAATGTTTCCATAGTGTTGTGAAGTAGTTAACCTTAGGTTATAGTGACAAAGAGGAACAGCAAGCTAGATAACCCAAGGCCAGAGTACAATGGGAAAAAAGAACTACTGAAATCTGTTTTAAGAGTGTACCATATCACCTTTGGCAGTTTTGCCTTTCTATTTATGTAAGTTTCAGGATCTTAAAAATATATTTATATTACCCAATACTTGCTATCCAGCTGTAAGGGAAACGCCTAGAAGCATGCCCCAGGGCATTGGGGGAGTCAACCTAGGGCTGGAACTTTTTCCTGGGTAAATCACAAAATAGGTAAGGGAAAACTGCCTGAATTGTACTACCAGCATTGTAACATGGCATTATATTTAGAACTTTAGGTCAGGTATGGCTGAATAATAGTTGATAATGCTATGTCTTTTTTAGTGGTGCAGAATCATAGAATCTCAATATTAAAAGGGAACTCCATGGTCATCAGAGGGCAGGGATGCTAATCCTTTGCTGTATTATGGACCTCCTAGGCTGTCCGTTCAAGCCTATGGACACCCTTCTCAGAATAATGTTTTTAAATAATTGAAGAAAAAGCTTAATTTCACTTAGTAAAAACATCCATTTCTTTTTTCCTCATCCACGTTTACAGAAGCCTTGAAATTGATCCACAGAACCTTTTGGTATTCACTGATGACAGTTTAAGTTCAATTGTAACTGTTAACTTAATCAAGAATACCCTCTATCTGGGGCATCTAGGTAGTAGATAGAGCACTGGCCCCGAGAATTAGGAAGACCTGAGTTAAAGCCTGGCTTTAGATACTTACTAGCTGTGTGACCTTGGGCAAGTTACTTAACCCCAAATGCCTTTAAAAAAAAACCCTCTATCTAATTTCAAAGGCAGAACCAGAATGGACATGTGAACTAAAACAAAACTTAACCCAGCCAACTAGAGGGTGTTTAGTTCCTTGCCTCCCTCAGACAGGTCCAGTTTTTCCTCGTTTTCTCAGTTTTTCTACTTTTTCCTAGTTAGGTTTCTAGTGTAGAGACAGCAAGAAGAGCGCTAACTATATGTACTGGGAGTTAGGATACCTGGGTTCTACTATAATGTTAGCCCTGCCGTTAACTGGTGGGTGTGACCATGGGCAGGTTGCCTAAGAATTCTGGACCTCTCTTTTCTCATCCATAGAGGAAGTGGCTGAACCGGATATAACTAGTAGGATTCCTTTACATCTCTCAGTGTTTATGATTTATGAGCACCATAGTGGACAAATACATTCTTCAGGCCAGGGTGGAGATATTCTGGGGTAAGAAGATCCTTTTGTTCTCTGGCCAAGAGCCATTGCACTTATTGTTATTCGGTCTCTTTTCAGTTCTGTCCAATTCTCCGTAACCCTATTTGGGATTTATTTTGGCAAAGATACTTGGGGTAGTTTGCCATTCTCTTCTCCAGCTAATTTTACAGAAGAGGAAAATGAGGCAAACAGAGTTAAGTGAATTTGTCCAGGGTAACACAGCTAGTTAAGTGTCTGAGGTCAGATTTGAATTCATAAAGATGAGTCTCCCTGACTCCAGACCCAGCACTCTATCCACTGTGTCACCTAGCTGCCCCTAAGTCAATATACTACTAGTCACTAACTGCTTCTAGGTTTCTGTAGGCATCTGAATTATTATCAGTTAAGAGGGAATTCAATTTAGTCATCATGGGATTCAATTAGTTCAGGAAGCCCCAAGTCATTCAAATCCAATAAACAAGTACTTACTTCCTGAGATTTTGTATGTACATATGGCAGAGGATGAACATATACAGGCTTGATACAATTTCCTAGTTTCTTCAAGTCAAGATTTTTATGGCAACTTTCTAATTACCTTATTTTTACTTTCAATAGCAAGCAAAAACTCTCTGGGCTGCTCTCAATGTGGGACCAATCGGCTTCTTGCTCAGGAATACAGTGAGCTGAATGGCTATTTTCACTACATTTGTCCTGCTGTGATCTTATAAGAAGATACACTTTTTGCTTCAAGACAGACAGATGTGGCACAAAAAGCAATTTTGCATAGTGAATAGGCTGCTGGAAGCAAAATAAGAAACTTCCGAATTCAAATCAGAAACTTGCCAGGCAGCCAACGAGCAAGCTACTGACCCTCAGTTTCCTCACTGTTAAAATGAGGACAATAATATTTGAAGTTTGTATCTCTCAAAACGTTATTGTGGTGCTCAGATGAGATGATGCTGAAAAACATTTGGTAAGCCTTAAATGTCAATTATTTAAGTGTGCTGTTAATTAACAGTATTGACTGAGTACCTACTGTGTGTCCAGAAATGTGAGCATACAGTACTATAAGGCATAGAGCCTCTCCCCAAGAGCTTAAAGATTGGTTTGGCAAACAAGAGATACAAGCAGGGAATAATGCGTGAAAAGACAGGAAAAATTAAGATTCGGTGGCACACAAAAAGCCTAAAAGGAACCAAAGAAAAGACAAACTGTCATGAGCTGTTTGTCCAGAAGAGTTAAAAGGCACAAGATGAAAAGGTTCCATAAGATATATATAGGGGGCAAATGAAAAGGAAGTAGGAGACAAAAGCCTCAGAAAAGGTACAGAAATGAGCCTGGATGGGGGGGGGCTAGGTGGCGCAGTGAATAGAGCACCAGCCTTGAAGTCAGGAGGACCTGAGTTCAAATCTGAACTAAGACACATAACACTTACTAGCCATGTGACCTTGGGCAAGTCACTTAACCCCAACTGCCCTGCCCTCCCCCCTCCAACAAGCAAAAAAAAGAAAAAGAAATGAACCTGGTTTGGGAAGTAGGGGCTGGAGTGTGGACAGTGAGGAGACTGGCCTGAAAAGAGCTAGAGAGACAGGAAAATAAAGTTGATTAATTAATGAACCAACTACACACAGATTTGGTTTGGTATGTGGAACAACAAACTTATGTCCTTAGAATTCTGAAAATCAATTTTATTGTTGCTAATTTTGGGAAATGAAAACAAGCTGTGTTGGCCTATGGCAGTGCAATTTATTATCAAGATTGTTAAGGAACTTTTCCACTATACCATTATCTCTAATTACCACACTTCTAGCCATTTTTATTAGCAGTGTACGCCTAGAGAAATACGTAAGATTTATAAAAGGATATGCTACATGCAAACTGAGAAAACACAGTGACCTTTAGTCATCATCAGCACTGAAACCAATGTCAGTCCTGTCACTCATGGAAAAGAGCAGATGCTAGACACTGATTCTGAAGCAGGGGGTGATGAGGTCATAGATTTGGAGTTAGAAAGGACCTTAGGGCTCATCTAGTCCAACGCTCCTCATATCCAGATGGGAGAATCAAGGCTTGCTCTTTTTTATAAGGAATTCTGATTCCGTAAAATGCTAGGACTTTTTTGAAACTTGTTGAGTGACTTGCCCAATGTCCATGGGGAGTAAATGAGTCAGGATTCAAACTCAGGACCTCTGACTAAATCCAGAATTATTCATAATGCCCTGTGCTACTGAGTGGGACTACCTCAGAAAGTTATGAAAAGCAGAAAAGATGAGTTACAAAATGACTGTCACGAAACACAATTAAATCAGAACATTTATAGATGAAACTGGAAAAATGACAACAATTTAATGGAATATTGATATTTGCCAATATTTCTATCATGATTTAAAGGTTGTTAGGCAGTGAAATAAGAGTGTTGAGCCTGGAGTCAGGAAGACCTGAGTTCAAATTTGGCCTCTGACACCTACTTCATTGTGTGACCCTGGGCAAGTCTTTCACTTCTGTTTGCTTCAGTTTCTTCAACAGTAAAATGGCACCTACTTACGCAGGGTTGTTGTGAAGATCACGTGAGATATTTGTAAAGCCTTGGCACAATGCCTGGTACACAGCAGGTACTATACAGATGCTCACTTCCTCCTACCCCCTTCCCACTGTTCTCACCATCAGTCAGTCACTCAGCCAGCAAACATTTATTAACCATTTACTGTGTGCAGATACTGCGTTAAGTTTTGGGGTTACAAAGAAAGGCACAAACATCCTACCTTCAAGAGCTCCGTTTAACGGAGGATACAGCACGTCAATAATTAGGCACATGTAAGGTATACACAGTGCCAACTGAAGGCAGCCTTAGAGGGAAGGCATTACCCTTGAGGTGGGAAGGTGAGGAAGGAAAGTGGAGGGACACCCTGAAAAGACTCCTCCAGAAGGTGAGATTTTAACTGAATCCCATCAGAGAAGCCAGGAGGCAGAGGTAAGGTGGCAGAGGCATCCCAGGCATGGGGGACTCTCTGTAGGGCATGTCGAGAGATGACATGGTGAGACCTGTGGTTGGGGAAAAACACTGGCAACTGAATGAAGTGCATGGGTAGGAATTAACCCTTTCCTACCTGGCCTTCCTACTGGCTTTCACACATGGCATTCCATCTCTGAAGTCTGGAGTGTCATATGTGAGGCCCAGTAGGAAGGCCTGCCCAGTGGGATTACAGTGTGTATGGAAGGGAGTCAAGTATAAGAGGGCCTGAAAGGGAGGAAAGGGTCTGGCTGTGAATGACTTTAAATGCCAAAGAGAAGAGTTTATATTTGGAGGTAACAGGGAGCCATGGAAGTTTACTGAGTCGGGAGGTAACATGGTCAGACTAGTGTTTTGGCAAAAATCACCTGCAACTGGGTGGAGTGTGGGTAGGAACAGGGAGAGGCTTGAGGCAGAGACAACAATTAGAAGGCAATGTATTCAGATTGTGGCCTAGGAAATTAGAAATTAAGTGACAAATCTAATAGAGGGAAAAAGGGAAAGCTTGTTTTCCTGTGACAAGAAGCAATACTTAACTGGAATGTACTTCTCAATTATTCTCTTCTAGTAATCCAGACAGGACAGCTAGGTTGTACAATGGATAGAGTGCTGGGCCTGAAGTCAGTAAGACCCACCTTCTTAAGTTCAAATCTAGCCTCAGACACTTACTAGCTGTGCGACCCTGGACAAGCCACTTAACCCTGTTTGCCTCAGTTTCCTCATTTGTATAATGAGCAGGTGAAGGAAATGCAAACCATTCCAGTATCTTTGCCAAAAATAAGTAAGAGGGCCTGGGGCATATGTGAGTGAAGAGAAGGATGTATAAAAAGCATGTTATAAAAGTAGAATGATAAGATTTGAGAACAGACTGGATATACAAGATCTGTGTGAGTAAGGAGTAACACCACAAATGGATAAGCTGGAAGATGATAGCACCCCAGTCAGAGTAAGAAGAAATTTAGGAAGAAGGGAGGGTTTAGAGTAGAAAGATAATGAATTCTGTTTTAGACATGGCAAGTCTGAGATAACTTTAAGACAGCCAATTCAAGATGCGCCAGACATTTAACGATGCAATTTTGGAGCTAAGGATAGTGACTAAGGCTGGATATATGTCTCTGGGAATCACCTGCATAGAAATGATCATGGATTCCATGGGAATTGATGAGATCACCAAGGCGAAGAGTACAGAGGGGAAGAGGTATCTTTCTATCACAGTGTTATTAGAGACCCTTCAACAAGAGCACCGTCTCCCATCCAGTGAGATCTACAGGCTGTTCACCTTTTTACTCTGCCCTTACATCTCGCTCCCCAACACCAAAAAGAGTGAGAATAATGAGAAAGAAAAGCAGTCCTTTCCTAGCAATAACTAACTAAAAGACTTAAAAAAAGGTCCTCTACCTTCTGTGGATATCAGTTTTCTCATCTGAAAAATGGATGTATAAAATTAATGGTCCTTAATAAACTTAATCTATTCATTGTTCTTCTTAAAAGTCATAAAATCATGAAACTGAAAACCATCTTAACAGGAAAAAAACAGAAACATTACAAAGATAGCAACAGACTGTCATTGCAATTATATCAACTCTATTAGGAAGAAGCATATAATGTGGATAGCTAATCATTTTTCAAGTAACTTCTAAATGTTTTTGGTGTAGCACATTTTAATATTACTTGGAATGTCACTCTACAGAAAGAAAATTAGAAAACTCACTATTTGGGGAATCAAATATTACATAGGTGACTAACCTTAAGCACTTATTAATAATGTCCCAAGATATAAAGACTTGTTAATATTTAATATTGGAAACTGTCTCCACAGAGGACAGGGTATAATTCAACAAGTATTTATAAGAGCAAAGGTATTTAATATCAACTAAAAGCCATGCATTTGTGAATGTGAAAAGAAATGAAAAATCAGTGTCATACTCTTGCTTCCTTCCCTCGTCACTTTTCAGTTCCCTTTTGTGTTGTCCCTTCCCACAGACTGTAGGCTCTTAGAGGGCAGGGACTCCTTCTCCTCTCTTTTTCCTCCTCCTCTTCCCTCTTTGCTTCCTCATATTTATATTATCAGTATTTAGCACAATGTCTGGCACAGAGTAGTTGCTTGGACCAACTCACCGAATGTTCTGACTGACCTCTTGATTTAAAAAATAGAATGAAAAAAAGTAAATATGGCATTTTTGTTTTCAGTAATAATAAGATCTTGTTTTTTAAATTAGTTTAATTTATGTTTGAAGAACATAAGAAATTACAAAAGACCTAATGCATTTGGTCAGATAGCTGTCTCAAATATAATTTTCATGAGTTCAACGCCACAAAAAAGCATTTAAAAAGTTGTAGAGAAGTATTTATCAAGTACTTTCTTTGTTCCAGGCACTGTGCTAAACACTGGTAATAATGAACCAAAGAATGTTATCCTGTTAGCTTTTAGAAGAGAACAAATGGAATTCTAATAATCGTTAACAATTTTTCAGAGGTAATAAATACCTGCTCCCCTTCCATTTTAAGCAGGAAGATTTTGGCTTTGGGAAAAGATAAGTTATTGGACAACCTTTATTTGCCAGAGATGTAAATAATTATGGGAGATAAGAGGAAAGTTGCTCTCTTTTCTCCTTTCATATTTTCCTTATCTAATGCCCTTCTTACAGTTTCCTTTCTTCTATGTTTGCTTCTTTCTTTCTTCAAACTAGAGAGAAGGAGGAGTAAAAAGCTAGGTGTGAGCCAAAACAAGATCTGCTGCTGTCATCTGTTCAGTGATGTACCTTCCCCTTCAATGCACAAATATATGAGAAAAGAGGAAGAGAAAGTTAAGTGGGCGGAATCACTCAATGTGCAAGAAAAGTGGCCACAACTTTGGCTCTGAAATCTGAAAGGAAAGGCAGGCAGAAAGGCTGCAAGGATGCATGTAAAATTTTTCAGGAGGGTTCCATAGAGTCTTCGGGAAATGTAAGGAATATTCATTAATAGAAAATGATGGTGATCGATTTTATATTCAACTATCAATTTAAATAATGCATCATTTTCACTATTTTATCTAAGACATTTTGTTCATTCAAAAATGTTCTTTTGGTATAAAAGCTTTCTGAAATTATAAACACAGAAAAGAAACTTGTGATAGAAATAAATAAGCATATATCAAAACAATACAAGGAAAACAGTGTGAATTCCTGAGAGCTCAAAAGGGGAAAGAAAATGACTGCACTAGATGAAGAAAAAATATATTTTAGGGACAAAACATGAGATAGGTATCCAAAGCATTTTCTTTCTTCTTTTATTCCTCTAATAAAGTCCACGATCTGGATATGTTAAGTCAAGTGAGACTTTGGGCTTTGAGAATAAATATCTAGAATACCCACAAGGAAAAGAGAGATTCCCTGGAATTTTATTCTGAAAGAATATATAAGGGGCAGTGAGGTGGTGCAGCCCTGGATTCAGGAAGACCTAAGTTCAAATCTGACCTCAGACATTTGACACTTACTAGCTATGTGACCTTGAGCACACAGGACCCTGACTGCCTCACATTCCCCCTCCAACAAATAAATAAATAAATAAAGATATATAGCACAATAAATCAAAAAGAGCAAATGAATGCAACGGTCTTCATGACTCTAGAAACAGGAAATCAGAAATGTTCATCAGAATATGAGAGAAAAGGACCTGCCTGGATTAGGAAATGGAGAAAATGTTAAAGGCAAGTGTGCTTTCAAGTACTTCGAGTTGTAAATAATGTGGGTGTGAAAAAAATCACTAGAGAACAACTAGACCCTGTGAAGTTTCAACAAGAGAAGTGGGTGTAGAACAAACACAATCCAAGAGACTGTTATAAAAATAGAGAAACATGTGCATACACAAGAAATAGATCACGTAACACAATAAAGGAGAAAAGCCAGGCCTCGGGATCATCCAAATAAACACGAGCCACTCTACAATTATGAGATGTGACGTCAATGCTAAATAACCTCGGCATGAAGAAGATGTAAGAAACTTGGGTATAAAAATCTATTTATGCATTCACCAACTGCTCAATTCAAACAACACATAAGCGGCTCCTTGGGGACAGCATGGGCATTTGGAGAAGCTACGTTAAACACACCTCCTGGTGCTGAAGTGGAAGGTTGCAATAGGTAGCTGCTGACGCTCCAGGCCTTGAGGCAGGAAGACCTGAATACAAACCCAGCCTCAGATAATTTTGAGGAATGACTCTGGGAAAGTCACTTAACCTGTTTGTCTCAGTTTCCTCAATGATAAATGGGAATAATAATAGCCTACCTCTTTGGGTTTTATGAGAATCAAATGAGATAGTCATTGTAAAGTATTTGATGCAATGCCTGACACATATTAGCCATTTTAAAAATGGTTATTCCCTCAGGAAGACCCGAGTTCAAATTCAGCCTCAAATTTGCTGTTTGACTCCGGGCAAGTTACTTAACCTCTTCATGCCTCAGTTTCCTCATCTGTAAACTGAAGGCATTGGACTCAACAGCTTCCGGCAGCCACTAACTCTGTAACAGAAGAGCCCAGTTTCATATGCAGTCCTGTCCTTTGCTTTTCTTTGTAAATTGGAATGTCTGTATTTGCTGATCATTAAGTTAATAATAAGAAATAAAAATATTAAAAAATGAAAAAAAAACCCCATTCCCTTCTCCAATAAAAAAGAATGAAAGAGCCCATGATCTGTCATCACTAAAAACTGGAAATTAACAGGGTACCTAATGACTGGGAAATGTCTGAACAAAATGGGACATACTAATATATTGATAGGAATATTATCATGCTATAAGAAATAACATTTCTGAGGAATTAGGAGAAGCACAGGAATATTTTGTATGAACTGATGCAGAGTAAAGTAAGCAAAAACAGGAAAACAATAAATCCAAACAAAAAGAAGACTAACCCTAAAACAAATGCGATGTAATTACAATGACCAATGTTGGCCCATTGAGAAGAGATGAAAAAAGTGTGCCCCCCTCCCTTCTGTGGTGTAGTGGGGAGCTAAGGGTTCAGACTGGTGTATAAGCTGCTAAAGAAGAACACTGTCTTTGCTGGTTTGGCTGAACTATTTTTTCTTTGTTAAAGGATTTTTCTTGGTTATAATGCTCACAGCATGGATGAGTAGAGTACAGCTGGAAATCACTGTGGTATCGAAAGAAAGAAATAAAACAGAACAATCATTTGTGAAGGACCCTCCGGTTCCTACTCATATACGTTAGTGGAAATTGCAAGAATACTGGGGATCAGGTTGGGGCAATATCTCTCTCACCAGTATCAGATGATCTTAAGATTTCTAGGTTAAACAAGGAAGTTTCTTTTTTGTCAGAAAGAACCTAGAATTATAGGTCAAAGGGAAGAGTATTAGACTGAAAGACAGGTTACCCAAGCTCTAGTTCAAGCTACCCAAAAGATGGTGGCAGTCACACTGATGCTGAACAGAGCCCTGACTTCCGGTTCTAACAACTCAGAGCAAGCCAGTTCATGAACTTATCTTAGACCCTCAATTTTCTCGTCTATAAACTGGAAAGGCTGACCTAGCTGAAATCACTTTAAGGTTGTTTTCTTAACTTTTGACTATTCTATGATTATGAGATTGCTGGATTTGGGGACGGGGGGCCTGGGTTTAAATGGGGTTCTATAAATTAACTGCTAATTATGTAAACTTCAGTAAATTGTTTACATTTCCTGGGCCTCAAATAAGTTTCCTCATTTTTAAAATGAGAAAACCCGGTCTATGTGGCCTCCAAGGTCTATTCTAGCTTTAAAATCAATAATCATGTGGTTATTTTCTCCCAATAAACTACTACTTGGAATCTGATTATGCCCTTTTTTGTTTTCTCTATTTCCAGTGGTTATTTTATTGTCTGTTGTGTTCACTGCACTCATCTGTTCATCTATACAGCTATTTACTGATGAATTCATTCATTTATAATTGAGAGAAAGTCCTGAACAGAAGACTGGTCAAGAAGATCTGAAGTCACATCCTGCCCTTGAACCAAACACATTAGGAACGGACAAGTCACAACCTATCAGTGACCTCCAGAAACTCTCAGACTTTAAATCACAGGTGAGTTATCAACCTACATGAGTGAACAAAGTTTCTACACTGGCTGTTCACTGTATCAAAGAAATCTAAGACTAAACACACATATAAAATTATTACTTATACTAATTCATATTTATATAGAACTTTAAGGTTAACAAACTGCTTTCATCTCAACAATTCAGCAAGGTGGGTATGGCAAGCATCACTAAACTACTTTACAGATAATGAAACAGACTTAGATCAGTGACTTGCCAGGGCCACACAGCTAATATGTATGAGAGCTGAGATTTGAGCTTAAATTTCTGGAGTCCAAACCCAACATTCCTTCTGCTATGTCACAATACATCTCTGAAGTTATGTGACGTGATTTTTATTTATAATTCTCAGTATGGAACCTTGAGAGCTCTTTGTACAAAATATTCTATAGCAATCTTTTGAGTGAATAGATGAAAAAAAATGTTCTGAATAGCTATGAGTATGTTTCCTTCATTCTACCGAGTGACTATACATAAATATAAATTGAAGGCTGACTCTTCTCTGGGTGAATCATATGTTTACACTCAGAAAAATAAGCAATAAGGAAATAAAATTCCAAGAATAAAAGATAGTAGAAATCATTATTAAAATATTTGTAAAGTCGATGTTAGCACTGTGTAGGAGGAAGAAAAAAAAATCAAAGTGTAGTAAATGGAAAAGAAATCTAGGCAAAACTAATCCAAGAGACAAACACTGTAACTGAGTTAAAAAAAAGAGAATGATGGCAGTAATACATGAAGTAACTGTTTGGCGGCGGGGGGGGGCAGGGAGGTTAGAGAGGTTATTAGGAAACCAAAAGACCTAGTTTTATAGAAGAAAGTATGCTTTCTCATTTCTTAACTGGACCCTCAACATTCAGCGAGAGAAACATAAACAATTTCTGAAAATGAAGTAATAGTCAAAAGTTTTCAAAGGAAGAAAAAAAACCTGGTTGGGAATTATACCACAGTGAATGTAACAACTTTATGAGCTATGAAAAAAGGAGAGAAAAATGACAGGAAAAGTATGTAAAGAAATATCAACCTCAAACAATCTGAAAATGAAAATTCACTTTTTATGCTCTTACATTCTAAGAAATATTCACAAAAAAAGTTTCTTACCTGAGTTTACTGTTCAACTTTGCATGTTTTCCATTGAAGTTCACACTACAAAGACCTTTCAATTTTGAATGTGAAGAGTCAGCCACGAAATCTGTCTGCGTTTCTTTTCCCAAACAATGATGAAGCATTGCCTCCTTTTTCAAATTTATGTCGGAATATGGGCAGCCATAAGCACTATTTTTTATTTTAAAAAAAAGGAAAGAAAAAAAAAGACCCAATTGTTAGTACGTAGTGATAAACCAGCATACACTGTGATCAGAATAGATTTAGAGCACCATTTAAAAATTAAGATGTATCCTGCTTGCACCAAATGCACTGAATCTGTTTTTCCTTATCTGAAACTCTTTCGCCTGATAAAATGTCAGATTCCAGATGTATAGATATTGGTCAGCAGAAACAATTTTTTGGAATATTTGAGTTTTCATAAATATAACATAAGGAAATGTTTTCCATATGGTGATATAATGTATCTGTAACATAAAAGTTGCTATCCCCAGATGATGGCAGTCCATGAGTTGGATGGATTTCATTAGGTAAAACACATGTCATGAAATAAAGCCTATGAATAATTGGAATATCTTATTAATATTATAAGCCCTTACAATATAATTTATTTATATACCAATAATCTGGGAGTGCCATTTTGCTTTAAAAATGGATGAAAAGATTTGGTTTTCTGAAATGCCTGATTAGTTTAAACGACTTTGCTTGATTTCATCAGTATTGGCATTCCCTGCTTAGAGGCAGTTAGGTAGTACAGCAGACAGAGGGTCTTTAGATCAGGAAGACCTGCGTTCAAATCCTACATCACACACTTCCTAGCTGTGTGAACATAGACAAATCACTTAACCTACTTGGTTAAGGTTACCCATCTTTAAGAGGGAGATAAGAGCACCTAGATAACAACATGTTTTTATAAAAGTTTGCTTTGCAAACTTTAATTAATACAGTTGTTCTATCCATGTAGATCTCAATTCCTTTCTCCCCTAGCAAACAGTCTTCATTGTTGGCTGAATCTGAAAAAAATTATAGCCTGATGATGCACTATCTGGCGATAAGCCTTTCCCAACCTAACTAGTCTTGAACTCAGGAGGGAGATCTATTGCTTGTTTCCAGGACAATACTTGAACTCTTTCCACCTTCAGAAAATCTCCCAGAGCTTGTGCTCTGTTGGTCTCCAAGAAGCTACATAAAGATTAAGAAATCTCACGTAAGCTGATAAAGAATTCTGGTTGACACCCCAAGTGCCAGAGAGTCACAAATTTCTGGCTGGCTTTTATGACAAGGGTTTGCCAGAGACAACAACTAAATATTTGGTTCCTCCAAAAGTCTTGCCTGGGTTTGATTACTATCATTAGATATCAAGATATATACCCCAAATCAGAAAGCAGTCTTTCAAGATGTCAGGATTAGACAGGAGTGTTAGATATTAGTAGTTACCAAAAAAAAGGCTTTTCTATACCTCAAATTTCCAGCTAATAATACCTAATCAGGTGATTTGGTTTCAGATTCCCATCTTTCCACTCTGTTTGCTACTCTTTCCTCTAGGTTCTAGTTAGTTACTATTCACTTCCCTTCCACCATAGAAACATAAGCACAAGGTCTGCAACCAACTATTATCACTGAAAGCTAGGACCCCTGTTACCAATCTGTAACCAAAGCAGACATCTCTTCAAGGGGCTGGGAGTGGGAATGAGATGCTTTCGATATTTCTAATATTTCTGCTGCACCAGTTATTGAGTGCTTAAGAAATAACCTTTTCACCTATACCAACCAGTTCATTTGTTCATTTATTCATGTACTTTAAAATGTGAGTGTTTATGATATGCAAAGCACTCTGGAAGACACAAAGAAGGTTCAGAGTGCTCACACAATTTAGTAGGAGATTTATCAATCATATTTGGGGAAAAAAGGAATAAAAGTACCAATATAGTTAGAACCTCTTGGGACATCTTCATCATTTAAAAAAATTTAACTTGATACAACACATAACTTATTATGTGTTTCTCTTTTAACTTAGCTGTATTAATTTTGTTTCTACAAAAACTAAAATGTATGCAATCAAAACTGTCTATTTTATCTACTGTAAATCTTTCTATTGCTTATTTGATCATAAACTCTTCTCCTATCCATACAGATCCAAATGATGATTTCTTCCTTGTTCCTCTGACTTGTTTATGGCTATAAACCTTTATATCTAAGTCAAGTATTCATTTAGATCTTACCTTGATATTGGGTATGAGGCATCTGACCTAAACTTAATTTCTGTCAGATTATTTTCCCAGTTTCCCCAGAAGTTTTTGTCAACTAATTGACTCCTTGTTGTCATTGTTATTTGGGAAGCCTGGACCTATATTTTTTTGGTATAAGAAATTCCTGGAAAAGAAAATCCCTCCACCAACGAAGATCAGCAATTGCTCTGTAATTTACAGTCTTAGAGAGTTGTCCAGGGTAGTGTTAGGTATTTTGATTATTTAAGTACCTTAAATTACTTAGGGTTAAGTAACTTGGACAGGTTCGCACAGCCAGAATGTGTGCAGGGCAGGATGCGAACCCAGACTGTCCTGATGCCAAGACCAGCTCTCAGTTCTCTATACCATCCTGTTCACTGAAACACAACCACTGAAATATTGACAGTGAACCCAAAGAGTTCAATAGTTAAGGCCTGGCTGACAGTAGGAGAAGAAGAGTCAAGGATGAGTAAAAGAAAGGCCATCGTTTGGAAGCCATTGATGGTTTATCTATAACACAAAACTATCTTTCCTCAAAAGGAAAAACTTGGAAGGTGGGGGGAATTTATTAAGAACCAGGCTGATCACTTTACAAACACTATTTCATTTGATCCTTACGTGGGAGGTCAGTGCCATTCTGCAGTTGAAGAAACGGAGACAGAGCCTGGAATGGACATGTCCAGAGTCACACAGCTAGTAAGCATCTGAGGCCACGTTTGAACTCAGATCTCCCTGACTCCAGGCCTAGTGTTTTATTCACCGTGCCACCTAGCTGTATTTTAGGACTCCAGGATGGAAAAAGAATGGGTAGAATTTTTAAATATATTTTTATTCTGGTAGAGAGCTCCCCGCAAAAGCATAAAACTTAATACTTTTGTTGGAAGGACATAACAGTCCAACACAACTTTGTGTTTTTATCACCATTATCTGTTTGATATTTTCTTTTTTCCCTTCATTTCATCACATCACTTCCACTTGAATCAATCTGTGTAACACTAAAGCTCTCTTCTGAAATTTTAATTCCCCTGCATTTACTATATACCCTTGCTTGCTGCTGCTTTGAATTACATTTTATTTCCTCTAATCCATACCATATATCAATCCCTCCAGTCACTTAATTGCACTCATTATTTCCCAAATCCCTTCAGTTAGACTTTATCTCTTGGAAATAAGGTATGTACAATGTAACCTCCATTCACCTTGCTAGGGTACAATATTCTGAATTTGGTGAGGAAAATATTCTGAGGATACATCCTCAAATCACAAAGACGGGAGAAAAATGTGAGGTTCAATTTACTATTTTTAAAAGGTAAGGCAAAAAAACTGCATATGAAGAGAAGATATTAGAGAAGAAACTTCCTAAGGAAATCTTTATATAAAAACAAAAGTTCACAAGATCACTGATTTAGAACTGAAAGGGACCTTAGAGGTCGTCAGATTCAACTTGTTTCATTTTACAGATGAAGAAACTGAGTCTGAAAAGTTAAGTGATTTGCCCAGTGTCACATACTGATAAGTGTTGGAGGTATGTTTTGAACACATGAATTTTTACACCAAGCACTCTGTCAACTGACACCTTTTGTTGTTACTGTTCAGTTGTTTTCTGTCACGTCCAACTCTTTGTGACTCCCTTTTGGGGCTTTCTTGGCAAAGATACAGGAGTGGTTTGCCATTGCCTTCTCTACCTCATTTTACAGATGAGGAAAAGGAGGCAAATAAAGTTAAGTGACTTGCCCAGGATTACACAACTAGCACGTGTCTAAAACTACATTTGAACTCAGGTCTTCCTGATTCTAGGCCCACAACTCTACCCACTGCACAACCTAGCTGCCCCAACTGCCACCTAGATAGTGATAAACATTTTAAAGATGAAAATAAAATTGTAAACATTTTAAAACACACATTCTTTTGTTCTTTTAACAAGGTAAATTGCAAAAATCTAGAATCCCCCATTTTATCAAATATGTTTGTGTTACTTTGTTTATGGCTTATTGAAAACAAAATATAAAAGACTTTGCAAAACTTAAAAGTGTTATATAATATTAGCTATTATTACTCTATTGTTGCGTTTATGTTTCTCATCTGTATTACATTTAAATTTATGGATAAGAAATCCAATTGATAACAACTTTTCGTACTAAGGAAATTAATGCAATAACATTCTCATACATGCCAAGTCTCATCTAAGAAAAGTAAAAAATTATGAATGCCAGTCCCCAATAAACAAGCAGTCAAAGGACAGGAATGAGTAGTCCTCAAAAGAGTAAATGCTAACTGTAAATAATCAACCATGTAACAGAATACCCCAAATCATTAATACTAGGTTTTATCTAACATCTATCAGAGTGGCAAAGATAATAAATGACCAAAATGGTAAATGGTGGAGGAACTATGAGAAGATAGGCACATTAAAGTCATGATACCATATACATCCTTTGAATCAGTGGTACCATTTTGCCAAGGTCAGACAGAAGGAAAGGCTCTATATGTGCAAAAACATTATGGTAGCAAAAAACCAAACCAACCTAGAAACAAGGTAGATAATCATTAATTGATGAAAAGCTGAATAAATTTAGATACATGAATTAATGGAAAATTATTATACCATAAGAAATGATGGATAATAATAATTCAGGGAACCTTGGGAAAAATTTAAATAACCTTATGCAGGACAAATAAGCCAAAACCAAAAGAACATTATATGCAACAATAATAACACAAAGGAAAATGATCCTGAAAGACAACAGAACTCTCATTACGATAATAACCAATCTTGTCTCCAGAGGAAATATATTGAAGCACACCTCCCTCCTCTTAGCAAAAGAGATGGCAGGCTATTAGGTGCGGAATGAGGCATACGTTAACAGAGCTTAAATATGTTTTCACATTACAAGACGGGTCTATTGCAGGGAAGGAGGGTGATGGGAAATACTGCCTATATAAAAAATAAAATATCAATGAAACATGTTGAAAAGATTAGGGGTATCTCATTATCATCTTTAAGAAAAAAGAAACAACAAGGTACCTAGAAAAACACCTGAAGAGTGACAAAGGTTCCCATTGCTGACCCAGGCATGTGTTATATAATTGGAATTTGGCTGTTTTTATTTGTGGGGAAAGAAGGAAGGGAAGGACATGAATAAGTAAGGATTAGTTCTATAACAACATGCAAAGCAAACAAACTGCTTGAGTCTAAGGAATGAAAAGAAAGGCTTTTTCTGATTCCAAGATGGCTTGATTTCAAAGAAATTTGGACAGAGGATAAAGATTAATGGTGGGTCTGTGAGAAGCACTATCATCAAATCTGAGAATGTTTAAAAGTAATAAAATGGATGACAGGGGTTCCAAAGTCCACCTTACCCTTTCTTTACTCTCTTGCCTTATATGTGTATCTATTTAAAAACTATTTAATACTTATATGCTTTGATAAAATCTTCTACATTTTTTTTTTGGAAGGGGGAAGGTAGGACAATTGGGGTTAAGTGACTTGCCCAAGGTCATATGGCTAGTTTTTGTGTTAACTGTCTGAAGTCACATTTGAACTCAGGTCCTCTTGACTCCAGGGCTGGTGCTCTATTCACTGCGCCACCTAGCCACCCCGACTTCTACATTTTTAAGGAAGAAAGGGATGATGAACTGGGCAAGTTTCTCTGCATCAGTAGGCCTCAATTTCTTGAGGTGCAAAATGAGGTAGTTTGGTTACATGATCGCTAAAACCTCTTGCAGACTATGCTTTTAACAAAAAGTTCACTAATCTTTCAGAAAATTACAGCTTTGACACTGTACACAGTAACAGCAACATTGTACAATGATCAACCATGACTGACTTAGCTCTTCTCAGCAATATAATAATCCAAGACAATTCCAAAAGGCTCATGATGGAAAATGCTATCCACATCCAGGGAAAGAACTGATAGAGTCGGAAAGCAGATGGAAGCATACTACTTTCACTTTCTTTGTTTTGTCCCCCCTTCTTTCACAGTTTTTTTTTCTTTTTTCCTGTTTCTTCTATCACAACATGAATAACGTGAAAATGTTTTAGATGACTGCACACGTAAAACCTATATCAGGTTGCTTGATGTCTTGGGGAGGGCAGAAGGAGAAAAATTTGGAATGCAAAAATCTGATAAAAATGAAGGTTAAAACAAATAAAGGGACAACGTTTACAAAGCAAAAAGAAGATGGCACCTTTGACTGACTGACTGGACAAGAAAGATGCTACAGAGTTAACACTGTTCAAATTTTGGCAGATTTGAAGTTGATGAAACAAACAGCCTTTTGAGTAATGAATTACAGATTCAACTCTACAACACAAGGAGTGGATGATTTCAGAAATGGTACATTGAGAAGTGGAGTATTACATACACCAAAAACTAGAAATATATTTCAATGTTCTCATTTAAAAACAGAAATACTCCTGAGAGAGAGAGAGAGAGAGAGAGAGAGAGAGAGAGAGAGAGAGAGAGAAAGTGTGTGTGTGTGTGTGCGTGTGTGTGTGTGTACAGTAGGGCTAACCTTCCAGCTATTTAAACTTTAGTTATCTATTAAGAATAATCAAAGGGGAGCAGCGAGGTGGCACAATGAATAGACACCGGCCCTGGAGTCAGGAGGAACTGAGTTCAAATATGACCTCAGACACTTGACACACTTATTAGCTGTGTGACCTTGGGCAAGTCACTTAACCCCAATTGCATTGACTCTCCCTCTCCAAAAAAAAAAAAAAGAATAATCAAAGGAATTTTCTCTTAGAATATCACATTTCATCTCATTAAAACTCCTCATTTTCACACTAGGAGCATCACAAGGGAAATCTGAACACAGGTCCTTTGACTCCAAAGATAATATTTTCTCCTTCGTACTAAAATGAATCTACCAGAAACAATGACAGTGTAATGTAGAGGAAAGTGACCTGGGTTTGAATCTTGGAAACTCTTGAGATTGTCTCTCTGGGTCACTCTGGCTTTTAAACCATTACCACGGAGCCTCCAGAAAAATGAAGGAATTCACTCAAATTCTCCTGTCTTACATTTTTCTCAACTTTAAATACATTTTGCTTATACAAAATCAAACTCTTCCATTTACTCTTTGGTGCAATGCTGAATAAAAATTAATAAACTAAAAGCAAGAAAAACAGTAAAGTTAAAAACAAACATTTTCTCAAGTGGTGTTAAAGGAACCCTACAGCTACAGCACGAAAATGAAAAATTACTTTACATTAAAAGTATTGCTTATATTGGATGGGATGAAACCAGCTCTGGAAAGACATTTGTCAGAACTCCTAGGGCAATTCTGTGAGTGAAAACTCCTCAGAAGGCTGAAACACACTGGGGTAAGAACTGGGCTTCTTTGTGGAACATCAATCATGATCAATGGTTCTTTTAAAGCTCAATGACCTCTGTGGAAAGACTGTTTATAGGAAGCTGTCTTTTCTTTTTTGCTTTAAAAAAGATGAAACTCCATCTACTCCCAACTCTCTAACTATAACTAATGTATGCTCCACATGGGGTGGACAATCAAAGGGACTCTAGTAGCTATGACCACAAGAATTCTCTTTTTCATGTGTCATCTACAATTCAGGAAGGTGGAGAGTCAGATTTCTTTCTCTATGATATGAATCTCTTTCTCTATTTCTTTCTCTATGCATGTTTCCAGTTATGCGAGATGTGAACTAGATATGAATGATAGAATGTTATAATTTGGAGGGACCCCATAGATCCTCTAATACAAAAGTGTCTAAACATGTTTTGTGTCACTGACCCAATGGGCAACTGGGTGATGCCCTTGGACCATTTCTTAGAATAATGTTTTTAAAAGAATATGTTTTAAAAGAATAAAATAAAATACAATTTCGCCTTTAAGGTCATGTACATCCCTGAATTCTGGGCACGGATCTTAGGTAAAAATCCCTGAGTTAATCCAATTCCTTCATTTACACAGAAGAAGTAAGAATTTCTAAAATCACAAAGCTATAGTAGAATGTGGGACCTATAGCCCAAATCTGTTCACTCTCTAATTGAGGACTCTTTCTTTACAAAAATGCCTGGTGCTTTTTAAAAAATCATGGAAAGTTCTTGATACATGCTTTTCCTTCCTTCATATCATTAAACTTGTCCTTGTAGCAAAGGAAGACGTCAAAGAAAAAACAGGTACTCTGTTTAAAAAAAAAAATCCTGAAAGCTTTTCATTCTGATGGACTATGCAGGAAACAGAAGGTCAAATATAATGATATTTGTATCCTTTTATTTTTCCTTCACAAAGCTACTCTTTGTCGTTTAATTATTTCAAATAGTATGCAAGTATTCTTCCTAATAGTATAAAAGCCAAAGGGAGGATGTCACACAGTTAGTTGGCATGCATTAGGAGTGAACTTTTTACCAAAAGCAAAAAAATGTATTCCGACTTGTTTTGCCATTGCAATACTTTGCATAATTGTGCAGAACAGGGAAAAATCATTAAGATAAGAAAAAATCATGCAGGTAAGAAAATATTTATTAAATACCTACTAGGTGCCAAGCAGGATGCCGAGTGCTTTACAAACATCTCATTTGATCCTTACAATGACCTTGGGAGGCAAGTGCTATTATGACCTTTATTTCTCAGGAAACTGAGACAATCAGAGGTTAAGTGACTCGCCTAGGGTTACCCAGCTACAAAGTATCTGAGGCTGGATTTGACACAGAACTTCCTGACTCCCTGCACAGCATTCTCTCCACTGAGCCAACTAGTTGATACAGTCTCTTTCTCTGAAAGTACTTTAATTAATAGTCTCCAGACTCTCCTAATTTGCAAACTACAGTAAAGAAAGCATCATCTCAATAAAAAACATGTTAATAGCCCTAAATAATTACTATTCAATGCCTAATGTACCCCATGAGTAACTGTGCAGAAAATGAATCTGGCGTGCATAGTTCGGAAATTTCTAACAGCTACTACCTGCATAGTTAACATCCTACAGCCAATTAAATGGATTAAGTGATGATTAGACCACAACACTGATTCCATGAAAGCTAATAAAAACAGCTATGACTATTAGGTGTTTCTATTACAATAGTAACAATTACCTAGTTTATAAAATTTTTCCTACAGGTTTATTCTTGCATAATAGGCTTAAGTTGTGGGTACACATAAAAATTTTCCAGGGTTATTTTCCAGAAAGTATCACAAAAGAAATCTGAAAGCACCTGTTTCCATTACATTTCTTTTTTAGGCAAAGGTGATTCAAAAATGAAGAGATATCTAGTGTATGTGTGTATGTATACATACAGACATGTATGTATATATGTCTGTATGTATGTATATAGATATGCGCACAATATTATAAAGCAGCAGTTCTCAACCTGTGGGTTATGTTCAATTTGTAACAATGAAAAGACATGCTGCATACCAGATATTTATATTATGATCCATAACAGTAGCAAAATTACAGTTATAAAGTAGCAACGAAAATAATTTTAAGGTTGGGGGTCACCACAACATGAGGAACTGTATTAAAGGTCACGGCATTAGGAAGGTTGAGAACCACTGGTATAAAGAGTATAGCATATATACATATATATGCATATATACATATAACATATAGTATAGAGACTATGTATACTATCTACACACACTAAATATACATACTGAAACTACTGTACTAAATATATATTTTGCTGATGTTAAGTCTTGTCTGATTTTTTATGAACCCCATGGATCAGAGCAGGCCAGGCACTTCTATCCTCCACTATCTCCATACACACACAAGCATATGTGTATTGTATATATGTAAATGTATATATATATATATATATACACACACATATATATGTACACATCTATTTTAAAATATCATATAAGTTTATCTTATAAAATAGTTTGCTGAGACAATTAATCACAAGTCATTCTTCAAAGAACAGAGCACACTATTATAAAACTATATATTTTTGCTTGCCTGGAAATACTTCTAAGTTCTGATTCCAGTATGCAATGAAATAATATCAATTCACTGATTCATGCATAAAATATCAATCAAGTGCCTACTATGAATGTGGGGACTAAATGGTATGCATGATACCTGTCTTCAAGGAGCTTTCATTCTAATAGGAGGAATCTCCAAATAACTAGGATACAAAGTAGAATATGAAATAATAAGGGATATGCCAAGAGATATGATAGACTAGAGGGAAGAAAGATTACATCTAGCAGTGGTACCTGGAAAAGCTTTATGGTTGAGTTGTTATACAAAGTAAGAACTAAAGAATGAGTAAGTTATGATCAAATGGAATGGGTAAAAAAAAACAGAAGAAACAATATAATCAAAGTCAAGGCTACCAGATACAGGGAACTCTAACCAGGGCAGAAGTGTGGGAGGTGGAGTACTTGGCTACAGGTTGTTACCTAAGGAGGGCAGAGTATAACAGCACAGTAGGAAGGTAGAAGATGACCATAGGGGCAGAGTATGAGACAGAATATTAGACAGATATGGATACAGACAAGAAATCATTTTTGTGGCACAGTGGAGAGAGTGCTGGGCCTGGAGTCAGGGAGACCTGAGTTCAAATCTGACCTCAGACACTTACTAGCTGTGACCCTGGATAAGTCACTTAACCCTGTCTGCCTCAGCTTCCTCAACTGTAAAATGAAGTGAAGAAGAAAAAGGCAAACTATTCCAGTATCTTTGCCAAGAAAATCCCCAAAGGGGTCATGAAGAGTCAGACAGGACTAAAACGACTGAACAACAAACATATTATCAAAGTTCGATATCATATATATGATCCAACCTACTTTGCAAAAAAAGCAGGAGTAGATATTTTCTCACAACTCTTCTCTGGAGCTAAGCGTTGCCATTATCATTTCGCAGTACTCAGTTCCAATTTTGCTGTTATTTCCATTTACATCATTGTAGTCACTGTGCATTCTGTTTTCCTGGTTCTGCTTACTTCACTTTGCATCGGTTTATATATAATTCTATGCTTCTCTGTATACATCATTTATATCATTTCTTGTGGCAAAGAATTATTTCACTATATTGATGAACCACAATATGTTAAGCCATTCTGCAAATATTGGGCATCTATCTGGATTCCAGTTCTTTGTTCCTTTTACAAATGTTTCAGTCTATAGGGGCCTTTCCTTTCATCACTGATATCCCTGGAGCACATGGAATGCAACAGAATCTATGGGTCAAAGGGTAGGGATATTTCAGTCATATTCTTGGCATAATCTCAAACCATTTATCAGAATGACTCAATCAATGCACTGCTCTACCAACAGTGAATTAGTGCATCCATCTTTCCATAATCCCTGCAAAACTGACTACTCCTGTTCTTTGTCACATTTGCCAATTTGCTGAATTTTAAGTGAAACCTCGTGCTTGTTGTGATGTGTAGTTCTCTTATCTGCGACTTGGAGCATTCTTTCACATGGTTGGCAATAATCTGAAATTCTTCTTTTGACAACTGTTTTTTGATATACTTTGACCACATAGTTATTGAGAAATGGTTTAAGACTTAAATGTTTCTGTTAACTGTCTATATGTCTTGGCTATCAGAACCTTTATCAGAGAGAGACATGCTTTTCCCAGTTAATCATTTCCCTTCTTATACCAGCTTAAATGATTTCTTTAAGAGAAAAATTTTCAATTTTATGTAAATGAAAATAACTATTTTTATCTTTTGAAATCATTTCTATCTTGTATTTCACTTGCTCCCCTAGGAAAGAAGAGAAAGAAATACAAATTTATTAAGTGTTCATATGCCAGGTGCAGTGATAAGCACTTTACAAATATTATCTCGCTTGATTTTCACAACAACCCTGGAAATAGGTGCTGTTATTAGCCCTCTTTTATAGAGGGGAATCAGGTGGTGCAGTGGAGAGAGTGTTAGACCCGGAGTCTTCCTGACTCACCTTCCTGAGTTCAAATCTGGCCTCAGACACATGCTAGCTGTGTAACCCTGGGCAAGTAAGTCACCGAACCCTGTTTGCCTCAGTTTCCTCATCTATAAAATGAGCCGGAAAAGGGAATGTCAAATCACTTCAGTATCTTTGCCGAGAAAACCCCCAAAGGAGTCACAAACAGTCAGACACGACTGAAAACAATACAACAGATGGGGACACTGAGGCAGATGGGTTAAGTGACTTGTCCACTTTGAAGTGCCTGAGGCTGGATTTGAACTTAGGTCTTCCTTACTCACCATGACTCAAAAACCAACTTTATTAGTACAAGATGGGGAGACATAGCTGAAAAATAGCTTATCTGACTAGGTGTGGGAGTTTTAGTAGGCTGAAAAGTCACTACGGGTTAAAAGTTTGATACAATAGCCAAGAAAGGCAATATGGTCTCAGAGGCAAAGCTTCCAGGAATAGAGGTTTTATAAAATCCTATTACTGAAGGCTCAGTCTACTTAATCTCTCCTGGAAAGAATAATTTGAAATATTGTGTACAGTTCCAGCCATCACATTTTAGGAGGGATAGATGGATATTCCAAAGCCGGGAAGTGTCTAACAAATGACAATCAGGATGGGGAAGAGCCTCAAATCATACCATCAGGATTGCCTGCAGGTACTGGGTATGTTTAGCTAGGAGAAGAGAACTTAGTGAGTAACATGGTAGTTATCACCGAGAATTTGAAAGACTACATGGAAGATGGATTTAACTTGTTCTTGCATGGTCCCACAGAGCAGAACTTTGAGCAGGGGGTGTATACTGCAAAGAAATAAATGCAGGCTTGATACAAAAACAAACCCCCACCAAAACCTGACAGCTATAGCTTGTCCAGTGGTAGGTAGACCATGCCTTGAGAGATAGTCTTATCTATGAGAAGCAGTACATTACAATGGAAATGGTGTGAGATTTTAAGTCAGAGGACTTGTGTGCAAATTCTGGTATTACCTGTGGGAGGTCAGGTTAAATCACAAGCACCCTGAGTGTTGCTTTTCTCTTCTGTATAAAGGACTAGATGGCCTCTAAGGTTCCTTCTAGGTCTCAATCTATGATCCCATGATCCTTCAGTGCAACTCTTTTAGTAAAGTCTGCACGACCATTTGTGTGGGATGTAACTGTCAGGTACAGTTGGGAATATATGAGGTCTCTCATTCCCTCTCAAGTTGTTGCTTGATCATTTCAGTCGTGTCTGACTCTTTGTGACCCCATTTGGGGTCTTCTTGGCAAAAATACTGCAGTGGTTTGCCATTTCCTTGTCCAGATCATTTTACAGATGAGGAAACTGAGGCAAACAAGGTTAAGTGGCTTGTCCAGGGTCACACTGCTAGTAAGTGTCTGAGGCCAGATTTGAACTTAAGAAGGTGAGTCTTTCTGACTTCAGGCCCAGCACTCTATCCACTATGCCCCCTAGCCGTCCCCTTTTCTAGTAGACACTATGCTAACTCCAGTTTAGAAATCAATTTACAAATGTCTTCTCACTCACCCCTGTCCCACTCATATAATCAAGTGTTTTAAGAAACAACATAGACACGAAATTTCGAATTTACTTTAGGCACTACTTTTGAATATTTTTCTATCTTTACAGGGGAAAACACTCTTCATTAAGTTCAGATAAGCATTTCTGTATGGTTGACCGGCAATCCAATCTTACATAAATGAAATGAGTGAAAAAACCAGTGGTAAGGTTGTATATAAGCGTGTGTATGCACAACTAGGTGGTAGAGCACAAGTCTTTGAGTCAGGAAGACCCGAGTTCGAATTCTGCCTCAAACACTTGGTGACTGTGTGACCATACAAATTCACTTAATTGCTTTGTGCCTCAGTTTCCCCAAATGTAAAATGGGAGTAGTAATAATAATACCTCAGGGTTATCATGTGAATCAAGTGAATTTAACGTCTGTAAAGAACTTTACAAACCTTAAAGTGCTATATAAAAACTGTATAGTGTCATATGAAATAATGTTATTATAATAAATAATAGATGAAGTTTGTATAGTATTTTAACTGATGCAAAAATGCTTTATGTGCATTATTTCATATGATATTCACAACAACTTAATGAGCTAATTAGAACAAGTATTATTCCTTTTGAGAAAGGGAGAGAATGGTACCAACAGCAGGAATTCTTCTATAATTTTGAAGAGTTTTTTTTTCACATTTTCACATTTTTAAATTTGGAGAGACTAAAAATAATGCAACATAGTGATTCTGACCCTGACTAAATCAGGATAGATCTTCATTTTTTTCTTTTTTTTTTCTCAAAAAAAATTCCCCAAACATAATTTCTCTTTTGAAATCTTTCTCACATAATAGATAAAGCTCATACTCCAGTTAATAACTACAGGGAGTCAAATATTTATGTATTTTTAATTCTCACTACATGACAAACCAAATTTTACCCCATGATGTTTTTGTTTAAAACAAAAATAATTTAGGGAAGAAAATGACTTTAATGAAAAATTAATTTCTGTCCAGGTTTAGACTTTTCCTCTTAAATATTTGGGAGTAATGACAACACTATTTTACAACTGTATGGGATAAGGAGAGGGGAGACTGGCCCTATGACTTCATTTAGGGATTTTCCTGGTGAGGAAACTGCTTCTTCAGATGCATCTCTGGACCTTCTCCTTTACTTACAATCTTAGAGAGCTGTATAGAGTACTGAAGGTTTAAATGAATTGCCAAACGTCACACAGCCAGCAGGTGTTAGAGGGAGGCCTTGAACCCAGCCCTTCTCGGCCACAAATTTGGCTCTTTATCTACATCTGCTACAACATGCTGCTTCCAGATACCTGTATAACACATTCCAATCATCATAGTAGTTATGCAATATGTCCCTTGAAATTTTATAAACCCACTTTTCCCTTTATCTCAGTGCCTCATCATCTGTTGGTGGGGTCCAGTTTTGTTAAAATGAAGCTCGTACGACAAAGGGCCTACGGTATTAAATAAGGCTTGAAAGGCATGTTGGAACCAGATCGCACGAAGTTTTTAAATTCTAGGATAAGAAAGTTAGATTTAATCTGAGAAGAAGTAGAGTCAGTGTGGAATGGCAGATAGACAGACTCAGTAAGTCCTAGATTTGAATTCTGCCTCGGGTATTAATCTGGGTAACTCTGAGAGTCGCTTATCATCAATGGGAGTCACTTAGGCTCTCTAGGTCTCAAGTTTCCTCACGTGTAGGATGACGGAATTGAAATTCCTGGCTTCCAACATCCCTTCTGGCCCTAACGCTATGACCCTATTAGCTAAGGTTGTTGAACAGGGGGCCTGTGTCTTGGGAAGATTGTTTTGGAAACTATGTGATGGATGAGCTAGAGAGGGGAGAGACTGGGGACAGGGAGACCAGCCAAGAGCTTATTACAAAAGTTCAGGTGAAAGGTCAGTTCTCTCTCTTCTTTTCATTTTGTATAAGTCTTCCATAATCCATGTTCCTTGCAACCTTCCCTGATCTGTAAACTGAAAGTGTTTCCCACCTTCTCAAATTTTCCTAGAACATTTTTTTTTTGCCGCTATTGCACATTGTAGGGTACTGTTTTATGTATAGCAGATGGTTTCCTCCCTGCTGGACTATAAGCCCTTTGGGGAAGACAACGCATAACGTATTATATACAATTTTTTGTTGTTCAATCCTTAGGGCATATCTGACACTTGATGACTCTGTGGACCACAGAAAACCAATACAGTACATGGGGCTTTCTTGGCAAAGATAAGGGATTGCCATTTCCTTTTCCAGTGGATTAAAGCTAACAGAGATTATGTGACTTGCCTAGGGTCACACAGCTAGTAAGTATCAGAGGCCTCATTTGAACTCGGGTCTTCCTGACTCCAGGCCCAGTAGCTCTATCCATTGAGTCATCTAGTTGCCTTATTATAGATACATTAAACCCTAAATAATTGTTTGTTGGACTGAAATCAATATCCCTAGGAAGTATAAAGCCACAATTTTATCTTCATTTTACTAAAGCAGAAACAAACTCAAGGAACAGAAAGTAAGGGGCCTGAAGAAGGGCAGAGATTTAACTAGAACCCTGAACTTTGAAATCCTTATTCAATGTTCTGTCCACTTATCTGTGTAACATCTCCAGTAAAAATAATGATCATAATAACACATTCTTATAAAGTAATAGATACTGGGTGACTGTATATGTGAAAGGATAAATGAAAACATCTTTGGGAAATGAAGATGTCTACTAGTTTTATTCTATTCGATCCTAAATTTATTGAACTAGCAATATTTGGTAAGAAAGGGAAAAAATTCTGGAGAAACAAAGGTGCACTGTCTGCATGTAATGAAATGTGATGTGAAGAATTGGCCATCTGGATAATTTTATATTGGGACAAGCCGTAATTTACAAAGCCTTTGGAAGGGAAGGAAAAACAAAGATGAATGAGAAGCCCTACGTTTCTGCTGCAGAAAGATTTAATAGTTCAATACCAGTGTATTTTTAAAGCAGAATATATATATATATATATCTATGTATATGTGTGTGTGTATATATATATATGCGCACATTTATGTCTATATCTTTATCTATCTATCTACACACACACACACACACACACAAGATATACACACAGCTATTCACTGACATAATATAGCTACATTTAAACTGAAAATTATATTTGGTCATTTTAACAATTATTTGGATGTTTTCTATTTCCTAATGGTGCTAGTGGGGAGTTGATTTAAATAAAGTAGCAATACATCAACCTAAAGTGTCCCAATGTTTTAAGTGACGCACAAAGCAGAAAACAAAGCCACAACAACAACAACAAAAACCCTCTCTATCATCTTATTGAAATAGCACCAATGAACTGGCTACCGAGTGCTTAGAACTGCGATTGTGAGGACAGAAAATAAAGAGAAGGCATGGACCCTGCCAACTAATTTGGGAGGCAAAAAAATTGAGTGCGTATATGTGTACTCATGCGTGTAAAGCGCTACATTTATGTATATGGAAATGATATGATAAAAGTAGAAAAGGCCGTCTAAGGAATATCTAAAGATTATTATCTCGGCAACTTTGTACCGAATAAAATAAAACCGAGGATACCAGAGAAACAGGCCCTCGTCTAACAGAGTATGTAACCAATTCAGATAGGACGTGATGTGGGCGATGACGAGGATGGGAACTCTAAAAATTAGAGAGAATAATTTAGGACATGACAGAGAAAATATCAGCAGGAGCCGGCAATGCCCTACTCTGAATATGTAAGCTATTAAGGAAGAAAGAGAAATTAAAAATACTAACAATTCTAAGGTTGTGGACTTAGGGAAATAAAGGCAGGAAGATTATAGCACCATGGATAATCAAGAGGGAAGACATTATTTGCACAAAAGATAGCAATTTCAATTTTTAACATTTTGGCAGCACATTTATTTTAAATGAAAATCTTCATGAGCAACCAAAAATATAAAGCTGTTGGTGGTTTAAGATGCCAACAACAGAAGTTTTAAGAGTTATCTACTTAGCAAACGTAGTTGAGGCCCAAAGTCCACAAGCTTCTCAATCTGTATTCTGAAACCTGGGAAAGCTACAGCAATAGCCCTTGTGCACTTAGTGTATTTACTGTGGGCCTTTACTCCACTACACTCACAGATCTGTGATTGCATCAAAGTGGCTACTTCCTCCACTGATGCTGGTCCTAACTCATCCACGCCTGCCCTTCCTATCTGCTCCTACCCATGTCCTCCTATAGATTCAACACAGGAAGTCCACCAAACTGTTGGGTACCATCCTTGCTTTGTCTTGATGCTGTGGAGCTGTGGGTGGAACAAAAAAGCTATCAACAATTCTTCCTTGAACTCACTATGTGACCAAAATATCATCTTTTTTTGATCACACAATCTCTACAATGGACAATCCTTACTTCGTTATTTCTTTAAAGTTCCTTATGTTTTATAGGGCCACAAGGTTAGTAAGTATCTGAGGTCATTTCATATTTCCTATCTACCACGTGACTCTTCATTGCCATTTATGTGATACTCAAATTTAATTCTCTAGAGACTGCCACATTTCATGACTCATGATCAGAACTCATAATAGCTCTACTCTGGTCAATAAACACTCAGAGATCTGTGCTGCCCTCTGCACTTTCATCCAAGTCCTGTGGTTTAAATGGCTTATTCAATGCAAAGATAAGAAGGCAGCAGAAATAAAGGAGAAGAAAAAAAGTAAAAAAAAAAACTGACTTACAGGCATTGCCTTGTGCTCAGTCCTATGAAGGATGTCAAAGAAATTTAATATACATTTCCCAGCCTTCAGGAGTTCCTTACAATCACAGCTGGGGAAATAAGATCTGTAAGCATACACAGAACTTTTAAAATTATATTAGGGAACAGACGACTGTACGGTGAATGAGAGATGCAGACAAAAAACGCTATAGTTAAGAGAAGGAAAAACTCACTAAAAGGGTAAGGGAGGCCTCAGGAAAGACATGGAATTTGACTTGGTCCTTAAAGAAGTGAAGGTTATGGATAGGCAGGAGGGTTTTTTTAACCTAACTTTATTTATGAAAATTTATTAAAAATCTGTTTACCTATCCCTAAATACTTAGAATTAAGCTATTATTTTGAGGTAGCTAGGTGGCACAGGGGAGATAGAGCACTGGGACTGAAGTCAGGAAGACTCATTTTCCTGAGTTCAAATCTGGCCTCAGATATTAGCAGTGTGACCTTGGGCAAGTCACTTAACCCTGTTTGCCTCAGTTTCCTCATCTGCAAAATGAACTGGAGTAGGACATGGCAAACCACAACAGTATCTTTGCCAAGAAAACCCCAAATAGGCCATGGAGAACAATAAGTTATTATTTATTGACAAATATTTTCACTGGCATTTCTGTTTACATAAATGAGTATTTTAAGCTTTTCGACTTGTTACCATTTCGATCTAACAAAACGAGAAATGGTCCAAAGTTAAAACAGTGTATCCCACTGACATACCATAAGGTGAAAATACTATTATTTTATAGAATTAGATTTCACAGTCAGAGTCACTAATTAGGAGTATACCCTCCAAGAGATTCAAGTCAGATTTAGTGACTTGAAACAGATGCCTTCGGGAACTTCAGAAGCACAGCTGTGCTGCTCTGAATTTCCTCTGAAGAAGGAATTTCCTATGTTGTTATTGTTCCCTAACCCACTGCTCTTCTTCTTTAATACCAGGGATTAAAAGGTGCATGTACTTTTCAGAAAAGGAAAATGAGGAACAAATGAGAAACATGTAGAAAAAAATTAGAATTCTATTAGATTTTTTAAAAAAAAATAGGTCCACTAAAGCTCTACTCTCTTTGTTTCATCATGGCCCCCAAACGAAAAGAATTTGATTATTCAGTATAAAGGATAGAAACTGAATTTTTTATTTGACTGGTACAAGGAATTCCTGGAAGAGAAAACTTTCTATAAATACAGGCTGGCACCTTCTCTACAACTCATAGCCTTAGAGAACTGCTTGCAGTACTGAGATATCAAATGATTTGTTTAGAATCACACAGCTAGTTTACAAAAGTAAAACCTGAACCCAGGCCTTCTCAGTTCCAAGGTTGGGCTACCATCCACTATACTACTCTTCCTCTCAAATACATTGTGTCTTTTGCTGAAGGAGCAGCTTAGCTAAGTTCAGTGAAGTTCGATAACAGCTTGCTGGCCACCAATCACTAATATTTGTTCATTTAGTCTAGGTGATGAGTCTCATCAAGCTTTCCATAAAACTTCTCTACCTCTTTGGCCTCTATAAAAGATGCTGGTTTATAACCTGTATTATAAATGCTCATCATGAATAATACCATGAAATATTGTTCTATGTACCATCAAATGATGTTTCTTGTTGCCTTTGGAAACATGATGATGCCAATTCCTTTACCTGCCTCTCCTAGGAGAATATATAAAGTGTCTTTACCACTTAGCTACAATTTTCTTCTTGTCTTCTGGTTTCATTTATAGTCTGAATTGAATAAGCAAACATTTATGTCATATTAGTATGATTCCATCTTTTCAGTGCTATGACAGGTCTCGTATTTGGACAACAAGGATCTGACATTTAGAGCACTAACAGTTAGGTGAATATTCGACTACAGAGTCATAGGATCACAATAATAATTCTTTAAAAACACAGGGATTTAGCCTCAGCAAAAAGTCTTGCTGAATTTAATTTTGATGAATGGTGAGTTTATCCCACCAATAAGATAACCTTAGAAAGGAACAGCATATTTTTACAGAGCTAAATATGTGCCTTTGTAAAGGAAACAAGATTTGAGACATAATTACATTGCATTCTTTCTTAAAAAATAAAATTTTAAATTATACCAAGGCCAGTTTTGTAGGAGAATGGACATGGGAAGATGGTGAGATGTGGTGCTGAAGAGGGCTGGAACAAGCACCAAGGGCTAGAAAACTTCCATTGGATGATGTTCCAGACAGCTGTGTGAGAGGAGATTTCTGAATCTTAAAGAGACAACTGGTCATTTATTGTGGTTTTCTTTTGGATCTCTGGACTGCCCCCTTGTAATTTGTCAATGTGTTGTTAAGCCTTTCCCCTTTCCTACTTAAGGGGGAGATAGATGAGGGGAAGAATTCATGTGGGAAAGAAAATGAAGATTAGATTTGAGAAAGATGTGGAAACAAAAATTTGATAGAAAAAGAGGAGGGACTGTAAGGTATGACTGAATTTTGTTTCCACAGAAATGATCATTTATACTGATGACTAATATCAGGGACAAAAATGCTTGTAGAGAACAGTAAGGGATGTTCACTGCCTGAAAATCAGAATGTCTAACTACTTTTCTTTGTCCTGAGAGGGCCTTTTCCTATATTAAAAAAAAAAAATTGTCAGACCAGGTCTCATTCATAAAGGATGAGGATTAGATCCATTATAATGGAACCTTTATTGCTGATATCCTGGGTTTGAATCTTCAGATTCATGTTTTGTCAATTCCCTTAGCATGAGAGAAGAATTTTCAAGTGCTATCTGATGCAGACAAATGGGGAGGGGACTAAGGGTATTCTTTTATTAAATAAAAAATAAAGTAAATGAAGATGAGAAGGGGGTGGGGGAATTGAAATGTGGAAATGAGAAAATGTAAACAAGAGGTGGGATTTAGAGAACTTTGGAAAGCTGGCCAATGGAAGGCAGGTGGGAAAATGAAGTTGAAAGCAAGTTATTTGGCATTTGCCTGAAGCAAATACACTCTCCATTCTAGAGGGACTCATTCACTAGGAATGTAGAATAATTAGCTAAAATGAAATGAGAGCTTTCCTGAAAAACAAAAACAAACCCAAAAAAATAAAAACAAAATTTTATTGATATCTTTTGTATTGGGAAATGTGGCTCTTCCCTTTCCTCTTCTAGAGAGCCAATCTGTATAAAAGAGAGAATAAAAACAACTCAGAAAGATCAGCTTACCAAAAGGTTTGACATAATATTCAATATCCCACACCCAGAGTCCTATAACTCTGTCAAGAAGCTGGGGGAAGTGCCTTCTTATATTTCTTCTGTAGGATAAAGCCTGGTAATTATTTTTATTACATTCAATTTCGATTGTTTTACTGTTATTCTTTCCATTTGCACTTTTGTGGTCATTATGCAAACTATTTTTTTTTTGGTTCTGCTTACTTTACTTTATAAATCAGTTCATATAAGCCTTCTCATGACTCTCTATCTTGACCTTATTCCTTATACTTTACAACACAGTAACAGCATTTATGTACCACAATTTACTTAGCTATTCCACAATCAATGTAGTCTATGCTATTCCACAATCAATATACTCTACACTTAAAAAAAAAAGTTTTAATTACTATTTTTGAGACTACAGGCACACTTACATTTTTGCCTTACTTGACATTTTTATCAACTTTAAATTCTCATTTATGATAACATTCTATTTCATCAATCCTACAATGAAAGATTTATCATTCATCTCTGATTCCTTAAAAACTACAATTTCAAGCCCCATGCTTTCTGCCTACAGCTTTACAGAGTATTGACTTGTCCAGTATGTAAAAATTATTAAGAATTTTTATGTTAGCCTTTTCTAATATGAACAAGGTTTTCCTTGCCTTTGTTTTAGCTTGGAAAATAAACAGAAAAATTTAGAATTGGCATTCCTAAAAATTTTTTCAAATTATTTACCAAAAAAAATCATTCTAAAAATTGTCAGTGTGGACTTGAACATCTCCCTGTTTTTTATTTTATTTTTTCCCTTTATTTTTAGGTCTGTGTCTGGCCATTCCAACCACTGATACTATTGATACTCTCCTTGGACTCATTTCTTGATGTTTAGCATACTTTCTGTTTCCTCATCTTTTCCTGATCCCAAGGATTTTGAATCTTAAGCCCCAGTGTATGAACCCTGTTGCCCATCCCTAAATGTCTACTTCCTCAAGTCCATTCCCTTCCTCCTCCCACCATGTTCCACTCCAAATCTACCTGTGTTTTCCATTGTGCTAACCTGAACACCAAGTAAAAATTAATAAGCTTACTTTTATCTTAAACCTTTTCCTTTTTCACTTCAGCCATCAATATTCCCCATATACCCTAACTCCCCACATCCTCAATCTACTCAATTCGTATGACCTATCTTCTCTATTCCACCTCAGCTACGAGGTTAGAAAATCATAGTCTTCATTTTTTCATCAACCGCAAGTGTTCCACTTCCATGTTTATGATGAACTCATGAGCCCACATAAATTTAATGATTATAATCTCTATGAAGATAATGCCCAGATCTATATCCAGCCCCAGACTCTGTTAACTGCCTATTAAACATTTTAAACTGAAGGTACTAGACACAGCTCGAATTCAATATATCCAAGACCCATCCCTCTACCAAACTTCCTTATTTCTGCTGAAGGCACTACCATTCTTACAAGCTTCTCAGTTTATAACATTGGCTGTTATCCTTAACTCTTAACTCTTCCTCACCCCATGTTTCCAATCTGCTGCCAAATCTTGTTGGTTTCTACCTTCACAACATTACTTGCATCTAATCCCTTCTCTCTACTTACGCAGCTACCATTTTAATTCAGATTGTCTTTACCTCTCTCCTAGACTATTGCAATGCCCTCCTAATTAGCTTCTCTTCCTCAAGCCTCTCCTTATCCACTGCATCCCTTACACTCCTGCCAATGTAATTTTCCCTAAGCACAAATCTGACCACATCACTCCCACACTCAGTTTATTCCAATGGCTTTCTATTGCTCCTACGATCAAATATAAACTCTGTTTAGCCTTGAAAGTTCTTTAAAACCTGGCCCTAACCTATCTTTCTAACTTCAATGGTCATTACTCCCCATACTGTACTCTGGTCTTCTCTTTGTCCCTCACATACACCTCTCAATCTCCCTTCTCCATTCCAAATACTAGTCATCAATGGATCCCTCAGGTCTAGAATGTGCTCCCTCCCCCTTTGAAATCCAGCTCAAGCATTACTTTCTACATGATCTCCCCAACTGAGGGTATCCTCTTTCTAAAACTATTTTGGCATTAAACTACTCTGTAGCTGGGCAGCTAGGTGGCTCAGTGGATGGAGGGCTGGGCCTGGAATCAGGAAGACCTCAATTCAAATCCAGCCTTATTGTAACCAGACAGTGTTATTAGCGGTGTGACCTTGGATAAGTGTCATAACCCTGTCTGCTTTAGTTCCTCATCTGTAAAAGAAGCTGGAGAAGGAAATGGCAAGCCATTCCATTATCTTCACTAAGGAAACCCCCAAGGGGCTCCCAAAGGGCCAGACACAACTGAAATGGATGAGCAACAACAAAAACAACGCTCTGTAGGTGCTTGGATTCACTTCATTTCTATTTACGCTGTGTTTCCTTATGCGTGTCCTAGTTAGAGCCTTAGCTCCTTTTGAGCAGTCCGGCAGGTCCTGGCGTTTAACTGGCACTCAACATAAACTTAACCACTACACAAACCTGACTAACAGACGGTCACGAGAGAACTTAAATGAAGTTCTGAGGCCAGTTCTTAAGAACCTCTGTCACAGAAAACAAAAATGTAGCCTCCTCTCCAAGACACTCATTCCTTTATTCCAGTGGTTTCATTCGTGGTAACAGATAGTGCGCCTGTACAAGGGCAGAGCTCCTAATGAACTTTCAGACTCTGGAGTTATCACAGGCTTAAGCCTGCAGACAGAGGAGACACTGTGTCATAAATATTTGTGACCAATGCCAAAGATTATTTACAACCAGTAATCTGAAGCAGTTTAATTACTTAGGGTACACTAATTCCTTTGCAATGCTAGTGTCTTTCCTGGGTTGATTATCTCCACTCTATCCTGTATATACCTCGTTTGCACAGTCATTTGCATCATGTCTTCCTCATCAGACACTGAACTCCTTGCAGGCAGGGAGGCAGGGGCTGACTTTTACCTCTTTTTGTATTCCCAGTGCTTAGCACATAGCACGCACTTAATAAATATTTATTAACTTGATGACTGATCTCTTTATTGGAGCAAAAAAAATTATACCATTTATACTTAATAACTCTGCAAAATTTTCAAAGTTAACCTTCTAAATAAATATACATGGCATCAGCTATTATTTCCTGGGATATACTATAATGAAAATGGGACAGTATTTTAGAGTCAGAGGAGCAGGGTTGATATCATGGCTCTGGTACTTACTATCCATCTAAATGCCCACTCTGCTTAACCCTCTGGGGTCTCAATTATCAAATATATAAAATGAGACGGTTATACTAAACAATCTCTAAGTCCTTTCTAACTTATATCTCACTCCCCTCCCCCCTTCTCTTTTTCCCTCCATTTCCTTCTACTTTTCTCTCTTTCCTCTTTTTTTCTTCCTCCTTCCCTCCTCTTCCTTCTCCCTCTATCTCTCTCCTCTCGCCCTACCCCCTCTGTCCCACCTTTCCAAGAGCTGGCAATGCTGACATTAGTCATATAACCCTGATAATGGATGGAAAGACTCTCGTAATTATCAATGTTTAAGAGAAGAAAAAAATGGAAAACTGGGGTGCTGCTATTCTACTAAAGGAGGTATAATTAAGTTTCTAATAAAATCTCAGACTAGTGAGATCACTGTGAAAGGATTGTGGGGAAAGGCCTGAAAGGAACTAGGTCCTTTTTCCTTTAATGTCCCCTTTAGCCCCCAGATTACTGGGGATCTTCTTTTCTCTCTAAGAGGTTTACTCATCCCATTCACTAGGGAACAAAGAAGGAGGAGACTAGGGAGGAAAGGAAAAGACTAAAGAAGAAAGAGAAGGTAATAGGAGGTAGAAGGAAATGGAAAAATAGAAAGAGGGACAGGAAGAACAGAGAAAAGAAATGAGAAAAAGGAAGGCAGGGAAAAGAACAACAGTTATGTAGTGGATGAAATGAAGAGATGATGACAAGGGGATTAATTTGATGGAAAATTTTATAATCCATTATTATGCATAATGGCATGGAAGTGACTGGGCAAACTGTATATATGAAAGATCCCAGAGCCTCTGGGGAAAAGTATACCACTGAAAACTGCATCTCACCCCAAGGGCTTTACCTGAATACTGGAGTCACATTATAGACAGATTTTTCTTCATGACTAGAATCAGAGCACACATGCAAAATGTAACTTGTGGTAGGGGCCTCTCAGGCTCAGCCTCATGTCCTTTAACTAAATTCCCCAGGCTGTCATTGATTGGGGGAGAAACTAAAATGAAATAGGCAGAAAAACCCATAGCTATTTTTTTTACAACTCACATTATTCTGTGTGTGTTCTTTAGCCAATCCACAGATATATTTACACATCAACCTGTGCACACAGGTGTATCAGATATGTGATAATATGTAATCCAATCAATTAACAAACATTTATTAAGTTCCTACTTTGTTTCAGGAACTCTTCGAGGGTCTAGGGATACAAAGACAAGAATGAAAGTGCTTGCCCTCAAGGAGTTTACATTTTATTGAGGGAAAAACAAAACAATACATTTAAAAATAAATCCAAGAGTATTTGGCAGAGGAGAGGAGACACGAAGCAACTGAAAGGCTGAAGAAAAGCTTCATGTATGGGATGAAATTTGAGTTGAGCTTTGAACAAAGTTAGGGGTTTTAAGAGTCAAAAGGCTGGGGCTCAGTGGATGATAGAGCACTGGTCCTGGAGTCAGGAGGATCTGAGTTCAAATCCGGCCTCAGACACTCACTATCCATGTGACCCTGGGCAAGTCACTGAACCCTGACTGCCTCCAAAAAAAATTTAAAAAATAGAGTATCAAAAGGTACATTCCAGGCATGGGGAATAAATGGTAGAAAGGTACAAAAACTGCAGATGGAATGTTGTTTATGAAGAAAAGCAGCAAGGCCGGTTTGGACGACAGGGTGCATGATACATTCGAAGTGAACACACATTTAGAATGTACTAACAATCTGGAGAGCATAAAGGATTAATATGCACTTGGCACATAGTAGACATTTGAGAAATGTTTCCTGATTGACTGATCTATAGTTGGGGAGTAATATAGTTATACAACTATACTGTTAATTCACATTGTTTATGGCCATCGCATGATTTCAAGTTGGAATGGACTCTAATAAAAGTCCCTTATTTTAAAGGTGAAAAAAAAGCTTCAGAAAGAAAGTAACTGACCCAAACATACTAAGAAGAAAATGAGGATTTAAATACAGATCTCAAAATCCAGTGATTTTTTTCACCATAAAATCTTGGGCTAAGTGAGGGTGTTACCATGAAAGTGCTGTCAGAATCCAGAGGAAGAAGATATTATTTCTAGTTGAGAGGATCAGGAAGGGCTTTAGGAAGGCAATTTAGAAATTTAGGAAGTGGGGCAGACATGGCCTTTGAAGAAGGGGAAAGATTCTACTAGGAGAAGTTATTTGGAGAGAGGGCAGACAGGTTTACATTACAGACACAAAGTTTGGCGTCCATGAGCTCTGAGGATCATATCAACTGTAGGATTCCAAAATAATCAAGAGGTCTCTTCCCTCTCCAGGTCAATCTCCACTAAGAGCTCAAGGTGATATTCCTAAAGCATAGGTATGACCATGCTGCTGCTCGCTAAAATATCCAGTGCTCCCTATCATCACTCAAATAAAATATGAACTGTTCTGCTTGGCATTTAAAGTCCTTCTGAATGTGCGTCCAACCTACCCAAGCATAGGTCCTGACCCACTGTTGTTTGCTCCTTGTTCTCAAAGAGGACCACAACATCAGGAAGATGATGCTATGACTTGTAAGTGAAATGAATTTGAGTGAGGGAGGGCTGTGCAAAGTCACCAGTCTCACTTTCTCCTCTGGAGCATCAGAGTCTAGTGGCAAAATACATTATCAGGACAAATGGGGATGGCCCTAGATGCAGTGGGAGATCTTGGCCTTTTTTTTTTTTTTAATTTATTTTCTTTTTTTACTAGCCATTTGACCCTGGGCAAGTCACCCAACCCCAACTGCCCTGCCCTTCCCCCCCCCCCCAAAAAAAAGCTGAAGTAAGTCCTTTTATTAATCCCATTTGACAACTGAGGAAACTGGGTCTCAGAGAAGTTAAGTGATGCCCAGAGTAACACAGCAGGATCTGAACTAACTTGGTTAGTTAATTAGTCTTCAAAACTCCAGGCCCAGGGCTTTATCCTCTGCAATACCAAGCTGATTCTTTTTTTTTCTTTTTGGAGGGGGAAAGGCAGGGCAACCGGGGCCAAGTGGCCCACCCAAGGTCATGTGGCCAGCAAGAAAGAGTTAGGTGTCTGAGGCTGGGTTTGAACTCAGGTCCTCCCGACTCCAGGGTTGGTGCTCTATTTTTTTTTAATTTTATTTTAATTTGTATCATTCATTTCCATGAGATTTTGAGTTACATATTTTCTCCCCATTTTTCCCTTACCCACACCCCCAAAACAGCCATCCCAGTGTATCCCCCTCCCCCAATCTATTCTCTCCTATGTCTTCCCCCCTCATCCCTCTGACTTTTCAGTAGGGCAGGATGGAGCTCCCAACGACAGTGCCTGTGTGTCTCAAGTTCCAGTTGGATGTAGTTAATGATAATAATAATAATAATAATAATTGTATATATAGATATAGATATATATTTTTAACATTTGATTATAGAACTTTAGATTCTGGATTCTTTCTCTTCCTCCCTCGTCACCCACCCCCACTGG
>CM053580.1:409096206-409116990 GCA_028627135.1 Pseudochirops cupreus
AGGCAATCTTCATGTTTTTTGGAAGCCCCTGGTGGGGGAGCTCTGGCTGTGCTGTCCTGCAGCTCTCTGCCTTCGTCCTTCTTTTCTTCAAAGAAGGAATCTAGGGTTTGGTTGCTGTTCTTACCCTGCTTCTTATGCTTATTCTTACTCATGGTTGGTCAGTCTGTGATTTTTTTTAAATCTCTGTGGGGCTCTGCTTCCAGAAGGGAAAGCTCTGTCCCAAATCACTGGGGTCCTCCCGGCTGCCATAGCTCTCAGGAAGGTGCTGGGTCCCTTTCCCACTTCCGGCTCACTGGATAAAGAAGACTCACAGGACCAACGCCCAAGACCGCAATCTGGATCCAGGCTGCTCAACGCGAGAGCACTTGGCCTCTGAATGATCACTTAGTCCCCTTGCTGTCTGCAGGCCAAGGGTGCGGAAGCTGCAATGTGGAGGTGGGTGCAAAACCTCTGCCTTTCGCTTTCCCACCCTGGAGGCATTTTGGCTGGACCGCTTTTCTCCCAAGACCTTGCAAGCTCCACTGACCTAGTTCTGAACACTGTCGCAGCTGCCGCCAATCCACTCACCTGAGGCTCCTCGGCTCCTCTCGTCCAGCCACCCCCGGGGCTCAGCCAGGGCTTCAGGCCAGACTGGTTTCGGTTCGCAGTGCTGATATGGTTCCTCGTAGCCGAGCTGACTTTAGTGGAAAGTATATTTGTGTGCGTTTTGGAGTTCTAGGATTAGTTTAGAGTCATATTTTATGGGTATTTTGGGGTGGCTATGTGAGAGCTGCAGTATGTTGCTGCTCCTACACCGCCATCTTGGCTCCGCCCCTGGTGCTCTATTTTTTAGGGATCACCTAGCCGCCCCAGAGCTGCTTCCTGGGGAAGTGTCTGAGGCTGAATTTGAATTCAGGTCATCTTGACTCCAGTTCCAGAACTATCCGCTGAGCCACCTACTTGACTTCTGGATTATAATTCGATCTTGGCCTTTTTAAGCTAAGGTCTTTCCCAGGTCTCAGTCTGTCTGGGGCAATGCCCATTCAGTAATTAACGTCAGATAAAAACAAGACAAAGAATGGCCTCTTTTACCTAGTCAAAATAAATAAATAAAATCAATCTGGGAGGGGAAGACCCTCAGGGTTTCTGGCCAAAACAGAAACAATTGCTATTTACAACTCTGAGCCATCAGAATCCCAAAAATGACAGAGTGAGGCCTGGTCTATGACTTATTATTGGTCAATCAATGAGAGTGAGAGTGATCTGGATTTAAGGCATAGTCCATAAAAAAGAAATCTAGTCTGTAAACCCCAAAATATCTTGCTAGGTTTCAGCAATCCAAATTTATATTCCTTTCGGCAGAGAACCCACAGGTAAGGGTATGATTCCTTATGTGGATGGAGGGAGAGTAGAGAGAGGAGGGAGAAGAGAGAAGGAAAGATAGAAGGAAGAATGAAAAAAGGAAGGATGGAAGCAAGGATAAAAGCTAGGATGAAAGGACAGAAGGAAGGAAGGAAAGAAGGAAGGGAGATGGAAGGAAAAAAGGAAGGAAGAAATGAAGGAAGGAAAGTAAGAAAAAGGAAGGAAAGAAGGAAGGAAGGAAGGAAGGAAGGAAGGAAGGAAGGAAGAGAGAAGAAAGGAAGGAAGGAGCTGCATTGTCCAACTGGAACAGGCCAGTTGGATCCCCAGTGGGGTAGCTATTACTACTCACAGGTTGTTGTCTGTTCTTCATTCTTGAAGAGGACCATGACATAAGGAAGTGACTGTGACTTGAAAGTGAATTGGATTTAAGTGAGGGAGGGCTGTGCAAAGTCATCACTGTAAGTGTATGATAAGCATGTGTTGACTTTCCAGGCTCATTTCACTTTAATTTTCTCTTCACATTCCAGGCAAACTGGCCGACTTCTTCCCCTGTGGTATTTCATTTCCCATTTTTGTGCCTGAGCAGCAGAGTCTGATCCCCCATGCCTCAGGTACATCCCCTCAGCTCACTCTGACCTCTGAGAATCCTTACTTTCCTTCAAAATTCAGCTCATGTCATCTTGTACAGCACCAACAATGGGCTTGTTCCGTGCCATGCCCTGGTCTAGGGGATAGAGATACAAAGCTAAACAAAAAGTCTTTGACCTCAAGGTTAGTGGAGAAAGGGGAACAATGAAGCATGTGCCTTCTCTCTCTGCACAGGTGGCTGAGCTCTGTTCCCTATACTGCTACCATCTCTCAACCCAACTGTATATACCCCAAGCAAAATATTCTTAATTCTACCTCTCTTTTGTGCACTCTTTGATTTCTACCACAATATATCTCATTTACATGGACTGCCAGAAATAAGATGTACTATATAAATTATTTTTTCCAAACAACTGCAATTTGCCACTTTAAATGCCCATATCTGGCTATTTTAAACAATTTTTAAACTATTCTAAAATATAAGGGAAATATACTTAAATACACTATAGAATTCCTTATTTTCTTAAACATATTGAAACCAATTGGCTTCTTCTGAATGATTCATTACTATCTTTTTTAAAATGAATGAGCATACTTTAGTGTAACAGTGATACTCATTCAGGGACATAGGGCTCTTGGCCCCTATACTAAATAGCCCCTAAACTGCTGTGCTCATAAACTCTTTTGCCTGAATTAATAGTTTTTCTATCTTAAACCTGGCAATTATTATTACTTCTTATTGCCAAGTTATACCTACCTCTAACCACCTGATCTAATCCCTTTTGTTTTGTTGATGCTGAGTAGTTTGAGTCATGTCCAACCCTTCATGATCCCAACAGTGGTTTTCTTGGCAAAGATACTGGAGTGGTTTGTCATTTCCTTCTCCAATTCATTTTACAAATGAGGAAATTGAGGCAAACAGGGTGAAGTGACTTGCCCAGGATAACACAACTAGTAAATATCTGAGGTCTTATTTGAACTCAGGTCTTCCTGATTCCAGGCCCAGCACTCTATCCATGGCACCACCTAACTTCCTATGGATCACTTATTTCTCCCTAAATGACTGCATATAATCTGCCATAGGGAGAGAAAAGCAGAGACCATGATTCTGAAAACTACTTGTTTAGTAAACAGGCTCAAAGTGAGATTATGAGGGAGTCTTTTAGAAATACAGAAATTTTGTTTCTCACAAAATTCTTCTTACAAGGGTATCTCATCATCTTCTTCCCAGTATGCTCTATTCTTGAAAATCACAGTAATCCCAAGGCCTCAACTACTACCTCTACGTATATACACAAATCTACAAATCCAGCTCTCACCTCTCTCTTGAATTTTAGACATATAAATCCAAATCCCTGTTGGATCACTATACCTGGACCTCTCACTGGCAGCTAGATGTCAACATGTCCAAACTAAGATTGTGAATTTTTCTCTAAATCTTCACTGGAGTCTTTTCATTTGTGACAACACCGTTTACACAAGACCTAGTTTTGTAAATCCCTAACATTTCTGTCTAATCTTATGTAGCATAGCTATCTGGATCAATATCTTATGCCCTCCTAGGCTAAATAAATGTCTTGAGGGCAGGAGTTCAAATTTATCTAACCTTCTGTATCTTCCCTAAAGCACAGTATGTTGCTTTGTACATACTAGACATTTAACAAATGTTTATTATTTTGTATTTTATTTTCAATTGGAGGAAGAAGTGAAATGGGGGGAAGTAGTTGCTCCCGTTTCTCATTTGTGCATCAGAGAGCTGAAGCTTCAAAAATGTGAATTCCAGGTATATAAGAGGTTCCTATACTTGAAAACCTCTTTACATAGAGAATGAAACGAGAATGAAAGAACCTGGGGGTTCAAATCCCATCTCTGTCATTTGCTACCTAGGACATGACACTTTACCTTGGGTGTGATCTTGAGGAAGACACTTTATCTGTCTGGGTCTCAGTTTCCTCATCTGTCAAATGAAAGGATTGGACTACATAGCATTTTAGGTCTCTTCTAGTCCTAAATCTATCTATGACACCCAAATGAATAAAACAATTCTGTTCACATTTGAAGCATTACTTAAAAAAGAAAAAAAAAGTAAAAATCAGCTTTTCAAAATCCAAACATTTGGGCAGTTAGGTGGCGCAGTGAATAGAGAGCACTGGCCCTAGAGTCAGGAGGGCCTGAGTTCAAATATGACCTCAAACACTTAATACTTACTAGCTGTGTGACCTTGGGCAAGTCACTTAACCCCAACTGTCCTGCCTTCCCCACTCCAAAAAAAACCCCAAACATTTGGCATAACAACAAAGGGAAACATTGAGCTTTTAACATAAATACATTTATAAAACATCATGGAGACCAAGAGCAAAAGACTATAATTAATAAGTAATATATGACTTCACAAAACAATGAGAACCCATAAGAGCAAAAACAAATCCGCAAAAACCTTTTTATAAAAACCAGCTAAGTCAAGAATGTTTTTAAATGAAAGCAGAAAATGGAACACATTTGTCAACTTTTCTACAGTAGTCTGTTTTTGTCATCTTTGGGAGAAGAGCCAGCACATGTGAATGAACTCTCTCGTTCACAACAGGCCCTATGAAGAAAGGCCTTGATTTGTGTAAGAACACGCAAAAGAATCACAGGGATCACAGAATCCTCTAGCATAGATGGGCAGCAACCTTCACTGGTAGAGGGTCCAAATCACTAAGTCTACACAGAAATGTAAGCTGCATGAAACAGAGCATCTTCATCTAAATCCCATTTATTCCAATGGAATCATGGAAAGGAAGCTCCTTCTGGATAAGTCTTAGGCATGGTTATGAAAAAAAAATTGGAGGTGGGAAAGTAAGGCAATTAGGGTTAAATGACTTGCCCAAGGTCACACAGCTAGTAAGTGTCAAGTATCTGAGGCCACATTTGAACTCAGGTCCTCCTGACTCCAGGGCCAGTGCTCTATTCACTGCGCCACCTAGCTGCCCTGAATTTTTTTTTAAAGACAAGGTTGACTGTTCTCAGTGGACATATGGTATTCTAAATCAAATTAATGAACTACATGATTTGAAGGACATGATTGAGAAAATAGCACCTCTTTTGGTTTTCAGTATAGCTGGAGCAATCAAGTTACACATCAAATAAGGCAGAGGAATGCTGCTAAGTTGTTTAGGCTTGGACGTTTTAATAATGAATTTTCCCATCAGTGTTAATGAGTTGTACCTGTTTAACTGTAGTATCTCCATGAAAGAAAAGATCCCAAATATTGTAATAGCTTTTCATTCTTAATTCAATTTGTTTGTATATTGGCATCTTTCAAACAGTGTCTCCCAAAAAGCAATTTCAAGAAAGATATCATAATGAGAAAGTGCTTTAAAGAACTGGGTATATAGAAACCAAAACAAAAGGAGATAGACAGGAGTCCTTGGAGAAATAAAAATTGTTTCCTCATGTTTGGTGCATGTTTGAGTATTATCAGATTAGAATTAGAGGCTAATCTATTCATAGATCATGAAGGGAATTGCTTTCTGTGTTTTCTGAAACTCTATGAGAGAAGAGAATAAAGACCTGGGGGGAAAAGTATTCAAAATAAATATGATAAAAACACCTCATTATGTTCTAACTAGGTACTGCAAAATTTCATTTCTACTGGAGTAACCGGATGAAAATGTGAATCTGTGGGCAGCGGAGTGTGTTTAATTGGGAGAGTGAAAAATAGCAATTAAAAAGCAAAAAGATGACAATAACAGAAACAAAAACAAGGCAGTGTAACAGCCTGCACCGAGGCACATGGTACAGTAGAAAGGGTACTCCAGGAGACAGAAGACTCTGAATCTCTGTTATTTACTAAATTTGTGACTACAAACACATACTCTACTTCTCTCTGAACCTCAGGCAATTCTCTGAGAGTTAAAGACAGGTTGGTGTTTGCAATGGTGCTGTTAGACAGTTACACATCTACTCCCATTGCCTCTACTCCTGCTCGCATTCCTTTCTCAACCTTCAATTCTCAATTTTTCTTGCAACTTCATAATTCAACTAAAACTGTTCTCTCCAGTTAATAATGATTTTTTAGTTGTTAAATGCTGCACAGGGGTTTTCAGAAGAACTAGCGCTCCTGGTATGAGAGTTTGCTGAGCCCTTTTCAAGGCTGCTCATCTCTCTCTGGTGTCTACCTAATTTACTCAACTCTGACCTGTGGCTCCAAGAAGCTTAGCATATGCAGCAGCCACAGACCATAAAACCATCTAAGGAGACCAACTAAACTAGGTTGAGGGTAACCTACAGGCCTCAAAGCCAATGGTGAGTTAAGAGATGTCTTATCCAGCATGTGAACTTTCAATGGCAAAATGGACAGATGAGAAGAATTTGTTCGAACAGTCAGGAAGGCAGCAGAAGCAGACACTATGGAGTGCTTAGAAGATGCCAAGGTTCTCTGCTGCATCCTAGGCCATCACTAGTCATCCTGCCTTTTGTCTTCCCACTGGACTTCAATAATTCTGAAAGAGAAAGTGAGGCTGACAAATCCAATTCACCAACAAGTCAAGACATCACCCTGTGATGTCACTGGTCCTCTTTGAAAACAAAGAACAGGATAATTGCACCCCAATTATGAAATACCTTAGTCCTCAGTCTTCCTGACGTCTCTGCAAACTTTAATACTCTGCAGACTTTAATACTTTGACTACTCGATCCTCCTGGATGCTCTTATTTCCAGATTCCTGTTGCACATTTCTCTTGGTTTTCTTCCTATCTGTCTGGTCATTCCTTCTTGGTCTCCTTTGCTTATCATACACATACTGCAACTTGTGTACTTCTCAGGATTCTACCCTAAGTCCTCTTTTTTTTTTTTCTCTATCCTCTCTTGGTGACAGACCTGTATCATCAACTGAGTGTTGAACATTTAGAGCTGCATATTCTGGGGCATCTCAAACTCAACAGATCCCAATCTGAACTCATTCTTGTTCCCACCTAACCATGTACCCACTTTCCTAATCCCTCTGTATCTGATAAGGGTACCACCATCCTTCCAGTTTCTGAGTTATTAATCTCAGTCTTTCTTGACTTTTCACTCTTTACCACTCCCATATGCAATGAGTTCTTGGTGATCACATAAGCTCCCATGGGTTCAAATAGCAAGTCTTTCTCTTGAGCTCCCATCATGCATCACCAATGTCCTATAGGTATCTCATGAAACTGAACTTATTATCTTTCCCCTTTTACATCCTTTCCTCTTCAGAAATTACCTCAATCGCTGAAGTTCACAACTTTTACCAGCCATGCCTAGACCTCATTCTTGGGTTATTACAACAATGTTCTGATTGTTCTCACTACATCAAGGCTCTCCTCATGCCAATCCTACACCTGATTATCAAAATAACTTTTCTAATATAAACTCCAGTGGATCCCTATTGTGTCCAGGATCAAAAGTAAAATCTTCTGTAAGGCTTTTAATGCCTACCACAAACTGTCTCCTCCAAATACCCTGCTATCCAGTGGCACTGGATTTCATGATGTTCCTCAAACACAGCCCTCCATCTCCTACCCTGTGTGTTGGCTGCCTTCCCTCTCATCCCCAGGCCGGCCTAGAATGGACTTCCTCTCCACCTCTGCCTTAGTCTGGCCTCCCTGAAAACTCAACTCAAATTCTTCCCTCTAAATAAGGCCTCTGCTGGTCCTCTCTTTCCTTCTCTTCACTCCCTTCCCATACAGACTTCCCTCTGGGGCTGCTTCCTACTCACACTGCATAGATCTTGTATGGACACAGTCACTTGCATGCTCTCTACCTTGGGCACAAAGGTTATGTTTTTGCATTTTATTTTTAATTCCTAGTGCTTAGCACTGAGCCCAGTACATAATAAGCACTTAGTAAATGCTTGTTGAATGATTATATTTATATCTCTTGCATTCATACCCTTCATTCACTAAATCATCACGTTAAATTCAAGTCTTAATCATATTTTTCCTAGCAATAGACTTCTAATTGATCTTCCTACCTCCAGTCTTTCCCATCTCCAATTCACCTGCCAAACATCTACTGAATCAGAGGGTTTGCAATATGATATTCTATAAGGCAAAAGAGTTTGGATTACAACCAAAGATCAACTACCCAGCAAAATTGAGCATAATATTTCAGGGGAGGAGATGGACATTCAACACAATAGGGGACTTCCAAACCTTCCTTATGAAAAGACCAGAGGTCAACAGAAAATCTGATCTTCAAATACAGGTCTCAAGAGAGGCATAAAAAGGTAAACAGGAAAAAAAAAACCCAACATGTTATTCAATAATGGCAAACTGTTTACATACCTACATGGGAACATGATACTTGTAACTCTTGAGAACTGTCTTTTTATTAGGACATTCAGAAGGGATATACATAGACAGAAGGCAAGGGACTTAGATGTGATGATAAAAAATCTAATTAAGTGGTGAAAAGGGCCTATACTGGAGAAGAGGAAAGGAGGAGGCAGAAAGGGTAAATTACATCACAAGAAAAAGCACAAAGACCTATTACAGTAGAGGAAAAAAAGGGAGGGAGATAAGCATTGTTTGAACCTTTTCTTAACAGATTTGGCTCAAATAGAGAATAATATACTCAGGAAGAGAAATCTAACTTACCCTAAAGGAAGTAGAAGGGGAAAGGGGAAAGAAAAGGAAAGTAGTGGACAGAATGGAGGGAAGAAGTAATAAGGGAAAAGGGAAAGAAAAGGGAGAGGGCTGATAGAAAGGAGGGCAGACTGAGGGATGCAGTGGTCAAAAGCAAAACTTTAGTGAGGAAGGAAAGGGAAAAAGGAAAGAAAAAAAGCAGAAATGGGGGGAAATAGGGTGGAGAAAAAGACACAGATAGTAATCATGTGAAATGTGAATGGGATGAACTCTCTCATAGAAGAGAAATGGACAGAAGAGGGGATTAAGAACCGTAATACTAAAATATGTTGATTACAAGAAATACATTTGAAACAGAGGGAAACACATAGAGTAAAGGTAAAAGGCTGGCGTAGAATATATTATGCTTCAGCTGAGGTTAAAAAAAGCAGGAGTAGCAATCCTAATCTCAGACAAAGCAAAAGCAAAAATAGATCTAATTAAAAGAGATAAAAGGAAAGAAACTAAATCCTGCTAAAAGGTACCAACAGATAATGAAGAAATATCATTACTAAACTTATATGCACCAAGTGGTATAGCATTCAAATTCTTAAAGGAGAAGTTAAGGGAGTTACAGGAAGAAACTGCAGCAAAACTATATAAGTGGGGGATCTCAACTTTCCCCTATCAGAACTAGATAAATCTAACCACAAAATAAACAAGAATGAATAGAATTTTAGAAAAGGTAGATATGTTAGACTTATGCAGAAAACTGAATGGGGTAGAAAGGAATATACCTTTTTTTCTCAGTGGTAAATGTCACCTACCAAAAACTGACCATATATTAGGGCATAAAAACCTTACAATCCAATGTAGAAAGGCAGAAACACTAAATCAAATCACTTAAAGGGCCATGGAAAGATAGATTAAAAATTAGTTGGAAACCTAAAGAATGAGTGGGCCAAACAACAAAACAATCAATAGAAACAATCAATAACTTCATCTAAGAAAATGACAATAATGAGACAACATACCAAAACTTATGGAATGCAGCAAAAGCAGTTTTTAGGGGAAGTTTTATATCTCTAAATGCTTACATGAATAAAATGGAGAGAGAGGAGATCAATGAATTGAGCATGCAACTAAAAAAGAAAAAATTAAAAATTTCTGACTAAATACTAAATTAAAAATTCTGAAAACTAAAAGAGCGATCAATAAAATTGAAATTAAGAAAACTATTGAACTAATTAAATAAAACTAAGAGTTGGTTTTATGGAAAAAAACAATAAAACAGATAAACCTTTGGTTAATTTGATTTAAAAAAGAAAATCAAATTATGAGTATTAAAAATAAAAAGGGTGAATTCACTACCAATGAAGAGAAAATTAAAAGAATAATTAGGAGCTATTTTGCCCAACTGTATGCCAATAAATCTGACAATTTTAGTAAAATGGATGAATGTTTACAAAAATATAAATTGCCCAGATTAACAGAAAAGGAAATAAAATACTTAAATAACCCCATTTCAGGGGAAAAAAATTGAACAAGCCATCAATGAACTCCCAAAGAAAAAATCTCCAGGGCACTTGGATTTACAAGTGAATTCTATCAAACATTTAAAGAACAATTAATTCCAATACTATATAAACTATTTGGGAAAGAGGAGAAGAAGTCCCACCAAATTCTTTTTATGATACAAATATGATAATGATATCTAAACCTGGAAGAGCCAAAACAGAGAAAGAAAATTACAGACCAGTTTCCCTAATTAACAGAGATGCAAAAATTTTAAGTAAAATATTAGCAAAGACATTATAGCAACTTATCTTGAGGATAATACAGTATGATCAGGCAGGATTTATACCAAGGAATGCAGGGCTGGTTCAATATTAGGAAAACTATCAGCATAATTGACCATATCAATAACAAAACTAACCAAAATTATATGAATATATCAATGGATGGTGAAACAGAATTTGACAAAGTACAACAAGCATTCCTATTAAAAACACTATAGAGCAAATAGTTATTGAATGTATATTCCTAAAGTGCAGGTCTTACTCTATCAATCCTCTGTTGAAGAAGAGCTAGTGTTTTCTCAGCAGTCATAGGATAAAACACAAACTACTCTATAAAAGGTCTTTGGTGATTCCTGGTTGCTAGTGCCCTCCAATTACGCTATATAGATCTTGTATTTATTTATATGCAAACATGCTATTTCCCCCAAAAGGATATAAGCTTCTTGTGGATACGGACTATTTCTTATGGTACAGTATCTGAACACCTGCAACTAAATAAATGAACTCTGCAGAGAAGACAAGAAATCACATTAAATATCTAAATTTGTACTTTTGTTGCAACTGTCATTTTACTGGCCCTGAATTTCCATAATACTTTTTCACCAAGACAGATTACCAGCTGTTCTGTTCAGAAGCTACATAAAAATTTTATAGGCTGCTTCTGTGACCTTATTTTCAAATACTGTTAAATTACTTCAGAACTGATTGATTACATGAACATCAAAATATTCATTTTTAATGAGCTTACAATTTGTTTGTATGTATTATGTATTATTGTACATCAATCACTCAGTATGAATGTTTAGATAAAGATACAATTACACATCTTAATTTATTTAGTGCCTTTGTAATGAATTTGGTGATACTCGTTATGCCACTAGGAATGAGTTTTTTCCTTCAAAGGGCTTTTTAGGAAAATGGATTCATACTAGTTTGTGAACTTTTTTTTATATATAAAGAGAGCTCTGATTGCTCTCTGCTTAAGAATCAGTAGTTAATGTATATTTTAGAAATATGATAACTAAAGAAATAATTCAGGAATTGTTAGCATTAACAAGACTTAGGAGCATTGGATGGGCTTTCAGGGACAATCATGTAGTGCTGACTCCTTGGCATCACAGACATAGCCGATCAGGCACAGATTGGGGCAGATGTGGAAGTTAAAGAGTTCCATTAAGTTCCATAATGATGTCTTGCTGGCAAACAGCAAATAAATGCAGGACCCCTCCATATCTGACATGGAACTCTGAGAAGGAGCAGTCAAAGTAAAACAGGATGTCAGGTTTATAAATGCGCATGGATTAACTGAGTGAGCAAACACACATACACACATAAACATTCTCTGTCAGTCTGTCTCTCTTTCCCCCCCCCCCCCCCATAGGACTACGATTTTAAAGATTTCTGAAATACTTCAAAAACCCAAGGGATATGTTAACATAACAAATTAGCAATTTGCGAGAAATGTAAGGCAATGTCAAAGTCCATAATCCTAGTAGCTCCTTCACTGAGAAACATTTCATCAGGGAAAGAAATGTATCTGTACAAAAGAATGATATGAAGGGAATTTAGAATTTGTGTTTGATAAGGATGGAAATGCCAAGTACAATCAGATATGGATTTCAGATTTTAGAAGCACACAACTCATAGTTCAAGATCACAATGGGTAGGACCTCAAGGTCGGAGACCAAAAGGGAATTCACCTAAACCATATGATAGGAGTCTTTCAAGAACAAGAGATTCTACTGATTAAATAATAATCAATTCAGATCAGGAAAATGGAGAAATGTCTAAAATGATGAATATGTTTGAAGAGAGAATTCATCAACTTCATTGAGGTTTAAAAGGATATACATAAGGGATGGGAAGCAAAGGCAAATATCTGAAGACAAATACAAAGAAGTAGCATGATCCTATACAAACAGCACCAGAATAGCTAAAGTATGGTATAAGTTGAGATCTCTAATAAAGTCTATGGATTGACGGATGAGTGAATGGATGGATGTATTTCAACTAGTTGTAAAAGAACTACCAAAGTGAGTAGAGGAAAACCACCTATTCTGGATGAATTTTCTTTAAAAGAACAATTAATACCAATATTTTACAAATTATTCCCCAAAATTCATCCTTTCATAGGAGGAATACAGTCTTAATATCTAAAATGGGATAGGATAAATCAAAGAAAAAGAACAAATTACAGATCAATATTATCAGTGAATATCAATTCAAAAGTCTTAAGTAAAATTTTAGCAAAAATATTATAGCAATTTATAAAAAAAACTGCTATGATCAAGTTCAGTTTATACTAGGAATTCAGCTATAGAAAACAACATATTTAATCATAATGAAAATAAAAACCTAACTACTCCATCCATAGTTGCAGAGAGGAGAGAGAATCTTTAACAAAACTTAACTCTCATGCTCAAAACCTGACAATGTAGGGACAGGGGGATCTTTTATAATTATTAATTAAAAGGGCTTTTAAAAGCATTGTTGGGAATAAGAGGAATTATCAACAAAGGGAGAGGATCCCAATAGCAGATATTATATACAAAAAGTTGGACTCCTCTCAACTCCTGCTGCTGTTTATTTTAAGGATATAAATGAATTTCTGGGAAACTAAAAACAAAAATATCTAACAAAAGGTTGGAAATGCAAAATAAATGGAATGGTAAGAGTATGCCTATCAGCCCTTAGTAAGTTTTGAACCCTGCTAGAAAGGCTTTGTGATAGGGGTGGCTAGGTGGCGCAGTGAATAGAGCACTGGCCCTAAAGTCTGGAGTTTCTGAGTTCAAATTCGACCTCAGACACTTAACAGTTACTAGCCATGTGACCTTGGGCAAATCACTTAATCCCAATTGCCCTGCCCTTCCCCTACCAAAAAGCAAAAAAATGTAAAAAAAAGACTTTGTGATAATTAGGATTGTCTATAAGTACAATGGGATGCCTTATGGAATAGTCAGCTCCTTTTCAGGGTCATAAGGCAAGATCTGGATACAAGGTGGTTTAGACTGTGTTCTGAGAATCCTTTCAATTATAAAGATATGATTTCAAAATTGGTTAAGCCAACAACTCAACCTCATAAGACATAGAAGAAGAAAAACTCACTGATTGAAAAGAAAGTTGCAATATCTTAATTTCCGGAAATTCATACACGAAAATCCTGTGACTTTTTTCATAAATTACAGGAAAAAACACAACATATAATCAAAAGATCTGTATTAAAATCCTGGTTTTATTCCTTATAATATGTATGACTACCTGCCTCTCTGGTTTCCTTCATTGATAAATAGGAGTTGGATTAGATGAATTCTAAGATCTTTTCTAATTTAAAATCCCAATATTAGAACTGTTAGGAATATTACTGATCATTTAGTTTAATCCACTCACTTATCAAATGAGTAAACTGAAGCCCACAGACATTAAGTGACCTGGCCAAAGACATATTATAGGTTATGGCTGAGCTAGGACTAGAAAGAACCCGAGCCTCTTGATACCTAACTCAGTACTTTATGCTATACAACACTAACAGGAAATTCTATAAAACAAAACCAGCTGGTTTTCAAAAGTTATTTCCTTGAGATGAACTATTATGCAGAATGAGACATTTTTGGACATGGCCAGTACATTTAATTGTCGTACTTGACCGTGCTTATTTTTTTTTTTACAAGGATTTGTTTTTTCTTATTCTTCTCTTTTCCTGGGAGGGAGGGAAAAATAAATAATTAGAGTGGAAGGGAAGAACGAGAACCAGAATACTAGTACATTCATTTATCACCAAGCTGTTCGATACATTTCCCTTATACATTTTTAGAACTGTTCAGTTGGTCAATCTACCTTGAATCAGCCAACGTTCCAGGGAGCCAGAGTACATAGTCATTGGCAGCTTTCAGAATGGCTGTATTTTTTTTCCCTCCTGGATTGTTAATGCATTTTTATAGAATGGGAGGAAGGAACAGGGGCTTTCTTTGAGACTGGCCAATATTTCATCTGGATTGTTCCCAGATATACATAACGCACAGTCAATAACGAAAGCCTCCCACAAGTCTAAAATTTTTGATACAGTAAGAAAGAAAAATCAACTTTGAACACCATAAATGACCGCAAAGAAAATCAACTGATGACTGCTATTTACTACAATCCATATAATAATCCCAAGATGAAAGGGGCTCCATTTAGGATAAACAGAAGTATCTTTTCATGTATTTGTTTGTAGTGGAACCTTTTGTTTTGTTTATTATTCTAAATGAAGCAAATGCCACACTAACTACTTCCATAATCTGTTATCATTTGAGAAATACATTGCAATGTATATTTATTTTAGATTATGTCTGTGACATTTCTTTATGAATTCCAATTCCTCATTTGTTCAGCTATTATTCAGAGGATCTGAAAAATTTAGTAAACACCACTTGCTTCTTATAAATAGGCAATGCATCTTTTCCATCTGGCACCACACTCACACACATTAAAACTGGCATGCACAGTCACTTACATTGAGAGGAACTGAAGTATAATTCAGTGTTCATTACAGAACTGAGATGAGGCTAATACTGATATTTTTTTAGAGGACAATACATTAAATTGTACCTGCTTTGATTTTTTTTTTAAAGAACTAAAATTCTTATTTAACATTTCAAACTGTAAAGCATCTTTTGGATATAGAAAGTATTATGAAGAATGATTCAACAGCCAGATATGGAAAGGTTAGAGAGAACATTCACACAGCTTGGATTCATATAACACTCTGTTCCAAATTTTGAAGAATGAGCATTGGCTGGCTTGAATTGCTGTTTTTGTTTTGCTGGGGCCAGGGGGAGTGAGGAGGAAAGACATTATCCAAAAATCAAAGAACCATAGAAATAACCTAGTATGCCTTTCCTACTTTCCCATACCCACATTTACTATGGGAATTTCTCTTCCAACATATCTTCCAACATTTCTCTTCCACCATTCTCACTGAGACTTAACTTTGACCTTTCTATTCTATGAATAGGTGCTCTAACTATAAGTACCATCCAAGCTACTCACCCACAGAACAGCCAGTCTATACATTAAAGAGGCTAAATGAAAATATAGTCAATCTACTGGCTGTCCAAAAGTCAAAACAATTGTTTTTACCTAGTTTTTATTTTCTTTCTTTTACCTTTCTTTCTTTACATTTTTAAAAGATGAGGTCTCCCTATTTGGTTCACTCCTACTTTCTTTTTTTCCTCTCCTACTTTCCAAGCTGGAGGTACAGAGGCTATTTGAGATTGTTCATGGACCCATCCCACTCTGATTGGGACAAGAGTTTTGATCTTGATTCATTTAACGAATGGTAATTAATTTTTAGTCCTTAGTAACTAAGGGCTAAGTACTTCTGTGAAAGAAACAGAGGGTATGAACTCTGTCTCTTGTTGCTGACACGGCAAGAAGGGGTTGGCTGAGACAGGAAGCCTGTGTGTGTGTGTGTGTGTGTGTGTGTGTGTGTGTGTGTGTGTGTGTGTGTGTGTATAAGAAGAGTTCTAGAGACAGAGAGACAGAATCAAGAATTTTCCTCCTGGTGGCTCCTGGTGGAGGGAGCAGAATTTTCACAGCATCTGGAAGCTGGGCTGCTAGACTGAGAACTGATTTGGAGTTTTCTATGAGACCAGAATCTGGTGAAGGCTGACATTGCCTGGAAGGCTGCCTGGAAGGCTGAGAGGGCCACCTGGAAGGCCAAGATTTCCTAGGGCTAGCCGAACTGCTGGAGGACTAAAGAAGCATAACCGGGATAAGATTTTGTTTTTTTGTGCCTTGGTTGATCCTTGAGTTCCCGGCAACAGAAGTGGTGAAGGTTTTGAGATGTGCTGGACCCTGTGAACTTCAGTGTGTACCAGGAACTGCCTGGAGGACTGGACAAGGGCCTGGGAGCTGCCTGCCTCTGAATCCAGGTGACTGTTTGGTGGATTTAGGTAGGAGCTGGGACCATGGAAGGGGATCCAGGGAATCTCAGAGACCACCCTGAGTCAAGATGAAGAAAAGGCCTCCCCTTGGATACATGATGAAATTGAAGTGTACTAGACACTGAGGGGTGGAGGGTTTGTGTAATTTTCTAATGATTGTATTTAGTGATTAATGATATTTAGCAATTGTGAATCTGGATAAGTGACTGATTAAGTTAACTTATGATTACCCCATGAGTGGAAGATTGATTATTGTATTGTGAGCTGACTGAATGACTGAGTGAGGAGGCAAACCTCTTTAGGGAAATGAGATGTTCTTTGTCCAAAACTTTGTGGCCACTATGGTGGAAACTACATGGCCATTTTAATGTTAAGCTGTTGTGAACATTATATTGTGATTTTCTGTGGTAAGATGTAATGCTGTGAATATTATACTGTACCTTGATTTGTTGTGAATGTTTACCTTCATTTGTAATGGAATAAATGGAGTGTTCACTATACTGTGTAATCGGAACCTTAAAAGCTGTTCACAGTAGCATTCTTTTGGGAAGCTGCTAGTGCATGGTCCCTTCTTAAACAGCCTGGTAGTCTCCCTCATTGGAGGAGGGGGTAGCATCATAATAATGCTAAATTTAGTGCAGATGCACAATCAACACAGTCCACTAAGAGCTCAGAATTCCTTGGCTCAAAAGATCCCTCAGCCTCAGTTCTTCTGGTAGCTGAGATTATTACACTCATGTAGCTTATAAATACTGTGTCTCTTCTTCCAAGTCATCCCCATCTCCTTGTGTCAGTCATGAACTGTGTGACCTTACTAGATATACTAGTATAATATAAATACAGCAACAATGATCTGTTTCCTAGTAAACTTTTTTGGTCAGCAGAATGTCTAGAGTAGTATCTTCAAATGCCCAGCTGACAATGAAGGAATAAGTTGGGCTCATGGAAAACCAGACTCACTATCTCTGAATACTCACTTGAGATTGTAAGATTATATGGTCAAATATTTGGAGCTAAAAGGAACCTTGGATGTGATGTAATCCACCTCCTCATTTTACAGATTAGGAATTAAGACCCCCTCAAAAAAGTAAGAGACTTTATTCAGTGTCACACAGGTATCAAGTGGCAGAAACTGGGTCCTCTATCTCTAAATTAAACTCTTTTCACTATACCAGATGAACTCTGCAACCCTTAAACCATTATACAGTGTCAGTTGTTGTTTTGGTTACCGTAACAGATCAAAATTCATTCTTAAAAAAGTTCATTCTATTCAATGATACTTGAATTCCATGCAGAACTTAACAACTCCACATCCCCTACAATCCAATACTACAAACATCCTTTTAAATAATTAGTACTATCATAATTCTAATCAATCTGTAAATCTGGTATTGACTCTGGCTTCATTAATATAATCTCTTTTCCCACTGTAGGCATCTTACTTTCTGGCAATGGCATATAAGTAAATTAATAGCACAGAATGTATAAGAATGCTATTTTTTTTTCTCATTTAGCAAATGATAGCTGAAGGCTTAGCAATCTTCTTTATGACCACTCCTGACTCCTATTCCTAGAATTTCCCATCATAACCTTATAATGGGGGCTAAAAAACCCCAACACTCAAAAATCTACCCTTTGTCCACCTTCTTGCATCAGGCAAGGATCCTTGAATATCCTTGTATCAGGCAAGATTAGTTTTCCACATTTAATTCCTCAAGTGATTATAATGCCACATAGATAGGGGAACACCAAAAATAATGCTGATAATGACTCTGTTTGACTGTGCTTGTATCTGGAATCACTTTTCAGTCTTTAGTTTTATTATACTGAATTGAGAGTTAACAAGCTTAGAAAAAAAAAGATTATTATTTCCCAAGGACCTTGTAGGTATCTCAAAGGTATTCTTCAAATGACTGTCATTTTTTTTTTAAGTTGTGAATTTTTTTTTTTTACTATGATGTGGCTGGTACAACATTAAAACCAAAGCCTATGGAATGAAAAATATAGTCAAGTAATCACTTGTTTACAAATCCAAACAACTGCTCTGAATTATTTTTCCAGTGAAATATTGCTCCCTTTTCCATACTCCTGCACCTATCCAGTGCCAACTATATAATCTACTAGTTATTGCAATATATTGTATACACAATAACATGAGCTATTTTCTAGCAGACTTTGGTAAAAAAGACTTTGGGGGACCAATAGGAAAACTAACAAACCCCCAAATACCTTAGTTACCATCATCATTAGATATCACACCAATATGACTTCTATTGCAACGGTTAGGAGGAGAACATTCACACTTTAATATTCTGCACAATGTTTTATCTACAAAACTGTCTATCAGGGCTCTACTGAATACACAGGGTCCCTTCTTCTAAGCTTCAGATAACTTGGGTAATGAGTGAAAGATGCTCCTTTTACCATACCTCAATCAATATCCATGAACATTGGAAGGAAAAAAACCAAATCTAACCTAACTGGAAAAATAGATATAATCTGTGCCCACATTTTAATTCAATCATGGATTTAATAGTCACATAAAAGGAGCCAGAACCCATCTCTCTTGTTCTTTCATTCTTATTAAATAAGGGTATTTTGATATTTAAAAACCCTTCCCCATACACACTTTTTTGGTGGTGAATGGAGGTTCTGAATTCTTCCAAAACTTTTAACCTGATGTGAAATTCTGTAATTTCATGAACTTTAAGCATGTGGACTTTGCTCCCCCTTTTTGCTTTAAAATTCAGCATTTTATTTGCACTTTGATTCCATAAAAAACTTGGGTCAAAATTCATTTTTCTCATAGGTATTTTCCAGTCCAGTAAAGCAAGTCCTGTTAACTTTCAAGAATTTTATAGTAATAGAGAAGAAGACTTCATATATTTATGATTGGTCTTTTTTTTAATGATTTTTATGAAATTGTATAATCATATCATTTTAGAACTAAAAATATTTTTAGAAGTCACTCTTTCTGCTTTTAAAAGTAAAAAGTATCAGAATTAGCTGCTGTGACTATACCAGCTTTGCGAAAATGGGCAAGCTTCTAAACATCTCTCTGCCTCAGTTTCCTCACCTACAAAATGGCAATAATAGTACCTAACTCCCAGGGTTGTTATGAGGATCAAATGAGATAATAGGTGTAAGGCATATGGCAAACAGTAGGTGCTTAATGGTGCTTGTTTCCTTCCTTCTTTCCTATAGTACAGCATAGGTGAAAATACAGGTACTAACCACTGCTATAAAGAAAAAAAATGTGTCCTTGGCATGACAATATAAAGAATGAAATACTGAAGCCTGAAAACAGATCATTTTTATTGGTCCAACTAATTTTTCTATTCAAAGCCATTATCAGAGGTCTAGTAGTGTCAGTAAAACCTGGACATCTTCATTAGAATGAAAAACAATTATACCCTCCATTTCCAATAGTATTTCTCAATAGCTTTTTACTACAATCAAGTCACCTGATAGCTTCTTTTTATACTTTTCAAAATAGTTTATTAAAACACTAACACTGAACATGCTCCTGAGATAGGAAGCACTAGATAAATGTTTGCTGGCTGATTTACAGAGTTTTAAGGTGCTTTATGTATATTATTTAACTTAGTCCTCACAACAACCCTGTGAGGGAGGTGTCAAAAATGTTATCATCATTTCACAGATAAGAATGGGAATTCATGCAGATTAAGTGACCCGATCACTATCACACATTCAGTGAGTATCAGAGATACCATTTCAACTCTGAGTTCCTGACTCCAAACTGCTTTTAAACCTTTTACTCTCTTTGCCAATGAGAAGGTATACAACAATAATCCTCAAGCTGCCCTATAGATAACTGAGGTCATGTACTTTTCTGATCCTGTGTCTTGATAAAGAGAATTTGAGTTTTAAAGAAACTCATTGTTATTAACAAAAGCATGTTTAAGCGGCACATATGTAATTCTGATAGCAGCAATAAAATAACACAATTATTCATTTTACCAAACCTAAAGCCTTAAGCTTAAAAAAATTTTCAGAGTACATGACAATATAAGGTGGGAAGAATGCTGCAGTTTGCTTATCTTAAGCTAAGATATTTCTAGCCAATGGGAAAATTCCTATGGCTTGGGGAACGCCATGTAAATGGTTTGGGGCCTATGTTAGGAGTTCAAGGAAGAAACTTCAGGGGGTGTAATGTTCAGTGTGTCACAGGGCCAGTAACCACCTATATCTCTTCCTGACTAAAGTTTTAAAGTAAGTCTTTTTGAAGATTTTTTTTTCCCTCAGTGATAAATAGCACCAATTTTATAAGGGAAAACCAATGCAACAAAAATAATTCCATGAAAATATGTCAATTTGGTCAAATTTTCTACAACATATCTGCTTCTATAAATCAAAGGTTGCCTAGATTATACGACAAAGACTAAATATAGTTTCATTGAGTTACTGAGATTCAGACCAGAAATTAGAGAATCATGTGTGAATTTAGTTGGTACTTCTGTTCACTTTATTATGCATAAAATGTTGGGTTTAAAAAAACAGATGGAAACAAACTAACTGTAATACTGAAAGGAATATAT